>CM069860.1:137732946-138297946 GCA_036172795.1 Pelodytes ibericus | reverse complement strand
AAAAAAACCCACTTTTTCTAACTTTGACCTAAAATATAATTTACACAAATAAAATCATTAAAAAAGACCCCGGCTAAATAGTTTCTAAATGTTGTCCCGAGTTCAAAAATATGCATGTTTCCATATTTTTCGGTTATTTTTTTGCGAGTTATGGGGCAAAAACCAAAAATAGTGTTTTTTTGGTTTTTTCCTATATTGATCTTTTGACCCCAACCCGAACCCAAAATTTAACCCTAACACTAAATTTAACCCCAACTCTAATCCTTATTATATCCCTTAATATTTTTTAACTTTAATTCAATTTTAACCCTATCCCTTATGCTAAAAAATATTTAATTTTAACCCTATAGGCTAATATAGCTAAATAACCTATTTTTATTTAATTAAATATGTATTTTAATTATTTTCCATTGCAATGCTACTAAACTACCACTAGGGGTAGTCAAGTAGCATATTCAGAGCGACGGAAGTGAAGTTACTTTCACTTCCGAAGCTCAGACCGGCAGAGGACTTAGCCATATTGCTCCGTCAATATGGCTCCCCACGATCGCTCCGTGGGGCGATCGTGGGGGTCCCAAAATAGAAATATCGGTGCTGGCTATTGCCTCAAAGTCGAGGCAATAGACCAGCACTGTTAAAGCGGTTTTCGCGATCGTTGATCGCGAAAACTGCTTCATTCAAATATTATCGGCATTATCGGTAAAGTTAGATGCCGATACCGATAATTTAGGAAACTGTGAATATCGGTTAATCCGATAATCGGTCGATCCCTAACATCCAGTCTGTCACACACACACACACACACACATCCAGTCTGTCACATATATACACACACACACAAACAAGCGGGGGGGAGGGGGTTGCGTGCCAGCCTCAATGCAGGGGGGAGTGGGGGTTGCGTGCCAGCCTCAATGCAGGGGGGAGTGGGGGTTGCGTGCCAGCCTCAATGCAGGGGGGAGTGGGGGTTGCGTGCCAGCCTCAATGCAGGGGGGAGTGGGGGTTGCGTGCCAGCCTCAATGCAGGGGGGAGTGGGGGTTGCGTGCCAGCCTTAATGCAGGGGGGAGTGGGGGTTGCGTGCCAGCCTCAATGCAGGGGGGAGTGGGGGTTGCGTGCCAGCCTCAATGCAGGGGGGAGTGGGGGTTGCGTGCCAGCCTCAATGCAGGGGGGAGTGGGGGTTGCGTGCCAGCCTCAATGCAGGGGGGAGTGGGGGTTGCGTGCCAGCCTCAATGCAGGGGGGAGTGGGGGTTGCGTGCCAGCCTCAATGCAGGGGGGAGTGGGGGTTGCGTGCCAGCCTCAATGCAGGGGGGAGTGGGGGTTGCGTGCCAGCCTTAATGCAGGGGGGAGTGGGGGTTGCGTGCCAGCCTCAATGCAGGGGGGAGTGGGGGTTGCGTGCCAGCCTCAATGCAGGGGGAGGAGGGGGTTGCGTGCCAGCCTCAATGCAGGGGGGGGAGGTGGTTGCGTGCCAGCCTCAATGCAGGGGGGGGGGAGGGGGTTGCGTGCCAGCCTCAATGCAGGGGGGGGGAGGGGGTTGCGTGCCAGCCTCAATGCAGGGGGGGGGAGGGGGTTGCGTGCCAGCCTCAATGCAGGGGGGGGGAGGGGGTTGCGTGCCAGCCTCAATGCAGGGGGGGGGAGGGGGTTGCGTGCCAGCCTCAATGCAGGGGGGGGGAGGGGGTTGCGTGCCAGCCTCAATGCAGGGGGGGGAGGGGGTTGCGTGCCAGCCTCAATGCAGGGGGGGGGGGGTTGCGTGCCAGCCTCAATGCAGGGGGGGGGAGGGGGTTGCGTGCCAGCCTCAATGCAGGGGGGGGGGAGGGGGTTGCGTGCCAGCCTCAATTCAGGGGGGGGGGGGGGTTGCGTGCCAGCCTCAATGCAGGGAGGGTGGGGGGGCGTGCCAGCCCAGTGGCAGAGAGCAGCTTTGCTTTCCAGGTGAGCTCCCCGGTGATCAGCACTATATCGGTGCGCAAGGGGGCAGAGCAGGAAGTCTGTGCAGCCGGTGCACTCACTCTGCTCCGTCGCACACCGCTAGATTAAAGAGAAGGAAAAAAAATATCCTATTGCTAAGGCAGGGCTCGACAAACCCCAGGCGCCAGGTCGCCATGGCGACCAGGAAATTAGACCTGGCGCCTGGGTGCTGTCAGCCTCCTGGTCCCCTTGCCGCAGCCATCCGATTTTTCTGCAGCGCGAGGGGGTAAAGTCTTTGCCGATGGCACAGACTGCAAGCTCCGCCCCCTCGCGCAGCGCGTGTCTGAGTGCCGGGTGTCGTTACGTGACATCCTGGCACTCAGCACGCCGACCAAGTTCAGCTGCAGCACGAATGTCCCCCTCCCCTGCAGTGAGGTAAAGCAGCAGGGAGGGGGGACACACCAAGAAGAAACCCCCAAGAAAAGACTGTGTGAGGTAGGTATGTGTGTGTATGTATTGTAAAGTAGGTGTGTGTGAGGTGTTTGTGTATATGTGTATATGTAAAGTAGGTGTGTGTGAGGTGTTTGTGTATATGTGTATATGTAAAGTAGGTGGGTGTGTGTGTGAGGTGTTTGGGTATATGTATATATGTAAAGTAGGTGTGTGTGAGGTGTTTGTATATTTGTGTATATGTAAAGTAGGTGTGTGTGAGGTGTTTGTATATTTGTGTATATGTAAAGTAGGTGTGTGTGAGGTGTTTGGATATATGTGTATATGTAAAGTAGGTGTGTGTGAGGTGTTTGGATATATGTGTATATGTAAAGTAGGTGTGTGTGAGGTGTTTGTATATATGGGTATATGTAAAGTAGGTGTGTGTGAGGTGTTTGGATATATGGGTATATGTAAAGTAGGTGTGTGTGTGAGGTGTTTGTATATTTGAGTATATGTAAAGTAGGTGTGTGTGTGAGGTGTTTGTATATTTGTGTATATGTAAAGTAGGTGTGTGTGAGGTGTTTGGATATATGTGTATATGTAAAGTAGGTGTGTGTGAGGTGTTTGTATATATGGGTATATGTAAAGTAGGTGTGTGTGAGGTGTTTGTATATTTGTGTATATGTAAAGTAGGTGTGTGTGAGGTGTTTGGATATTTGTGTATATGTAAAGTAGGTGTGTGTGAGGTGTTTGGATATATGTGTATATGTAAAGTAGGTGTGTGTGAGGTGTTTGGATATATGGGTATATGTAAAGTAGGTGTGTGTGAGGTGTTTGGATATATGGGTATATGTAAAGTAGGTGTGTGTGAGGTGTTTGTATATTTGTGTATATGTAAAGTAGGTGTGTGTGAGGTGTTTGGATATATGTGTATATGTAAAGTAGGTGTGTGTGAGGTGTTTGTATATATGGGTATATGTAAAGTAGTTGTGTGTGTGTGAGGCGTTTGGATATATGTGTATATGTAAAGTAGGTGTGTGTGTGTGTGAGATGTTTGGATATATGTGTATATGTAAAGTAGGTGTGTGTGTATATATGTGAAGTAGACGTGTGTGTTAATGAATTGTGTTTATGTTTGCGTGATTGTCTGGCTCCTAAAAAAAATTTCTGGCTCCTAAAATCAAATTAAATTTGTCAAGCCCTGTGCTAAGGCACCATGCAGGGCTCACGATACCTGGGCGCCAGGTCTGATTACCTCGTTAACCTGGCGCCCTGGGTTTGTCGAGCCCTGGACTACCACATGTATAATTTTGTAAAGAAACAAAGGCAAAGATGGTAACGTGCAAGGTTTTTTTTTTTCTTTCTTTAAGCTTTTGCACATGGTGATGATTTAAGTTAGAGTGCCATTTAATGTATAGAGTGCATCTCGGAATATTCCTAAATATATGGATAAATATCTTAGCATTCAGTTTTGAAGCATTATCTCAAATGCATCCAATTTTCTGTACTACATTGTGGATAATACCAATAGTGACACACATGCAAAGTAAAATCCGACAAACTTTTTTTTTAATGTTGCACGATTTTCATTTCAAGCTACTTCCACTTGAAAAACAAGGGAAACCTCATATGCAAGTCTACTCAATGGACTGTTAAGTGGAAAAAAAATCAGGCATTCATAAACATTTTGGCCTTCCATTTCGAATAAAGCTGGATGGTTAATATTCCCTTGTTGGCTCACCACAGTTCATTTTTTAGTGACTAGGTCCAATATGGGTTATTTATATGACTCCATTCTAGGCAATGCTCTAAACAGCAGAAACATTACATTGGTTTCCATGGTGATTGCACCACCTTGTTATAATTTTCCCTAGAAATTATTGTTTTATAAATAACCCTAGATGTGTTTTTCTTGGTAAAACACTTCGTAAAGAAATATTTTCAAGCTGTAGGTTTTTTGTATAAAACAGTTTACAAAAGTGTATACATAATCTTCACTAAGATAAGTGACAATTTTCGAACATGGTTATTCTGTGTCTTAGTCGGAAAAGATGACATGCATGGTGGTGCCCGTTGATTCCTCTATCTTAATTGGGGGCAATTACTGGCAATCCTGTTTCTGAACATTCATAAGCATGGACAGTACCTGAAAATCTCTACACAAATATGTAGTATGTACTATGTTGCATGTGCAAGTACCGTATTTACTCGAATCTAATGTTCACCATTTTTAGTAAAATTGTCTCAAATTTGAGTGCGCATTAGATTTGCGTAAGTTTTATGTTGCAACTTAAACAAAAATAACAGATTGTGCTATTAACAAAAAGGAAAGCATAACACAATAAAGACACACTAGGCATGTGTACTTAACTTGCCTACAGCATATACTGTAATTTCTAGGTAAATTGGTCATTTGCGTTAACTCTGCTCTTTTTGTGGTATTTTTGCTTAGCTTGTAACACTAAAATCGAAATGTCATAATCTTGTATAGCAGTGTCATTTACAATAAAACCACTAAGTTGGTAGCATAAAAAAAAAACTTTTTGCATATCAATGTGCATTACATTTGCCGGCAAAAACATTTCTTGGCTTCAATGTGTCCAATTTTGAAGTGCGCATTAGATTCATGTAAAAATACAGTATATGCTAAAACTGTGGCTATTTGTGCATCTTTTACGCAGCATGCTCTGCTATTTGTATATAGGTTGTATTGGACCTTTAGCTTATCCCCTGGCTTAGTGCTAATGCTTTATTTGGACTTATAAGGCAGCAGAGGCGTCTTTAGGGGGTGGGGGTTACTGGGGCTGGAGCCCCGAGTCTCCTGACCATAGCCCTGAGTCTGTATAAGCTTCCCCTGCTCTCCCTTTAGGCTGCGTTTTCTGCTCTGTCACTATGATAACCCCGCCCCCAACCCATGTGACCGGCATGAACCCATGTGTCCTCCCTCACAGCACAGACCACGAGGGATGCTGTGCTGTGCTGCTGTGGAGAGGTTGCTCTCTGCTCCAGGGGCTGCAGAAAAAGCCTCCTCTAAGACCTGCCACTTACCTCCCACCCAGGAACAGGCTGCACAAGGTAGGACCTCCATGTATTTTTATATAAATATCACCAACAGGTGAGTACTGAGGGAGGGTGACATTAATAGGCAGAATAACCCTGGCAAATGATGGATAAATTAACCCTGGCAAATGATGGATAAATTAACCCTGGCAAATGATGGATAAATTAACCCTGGCAAATGATGGATGAATGAACCCTGGCAAATGATGGATGAATGAACCCTGGCAAATGATGGATGAATGAACCCTGGCAAATGATGGATGAATGAACCCTGGCAAATGATGGATGAATGAACCCTGGCAACCCTGACAAATGATGGTTAATGATAATTAATAAGTAGTGATGGTCTGTGCGGAACGGAAATGCCCCCTTCCCTGCAATGAGATATAGCAGCAGGGAGGGGGGACATATTGATCAACTTTTTTTTTATTTATTTTTTTAAATACACCACTTGTATGAGTGTATGTGACAGACTATGTATGTGTGATACTATGTATGAGTGTGTGTGTCTATGTGACAGATTGTATGTATGTATGTATGTATGTATCTGTGTGACTGACTGTATGGGTGTGTGTGTCTATGTGACTGACTCTATGAATGTATGTCTGTTACTGACTATGTATGAGTGTGTGTCAGTGACAGACTGTATGTATGTATGAGTGTGTGTCTGTGACAGACTGTATGTATGAGTGTGTGTATGTGCTGTTGTCTGGCTCCTAGATTTTTTTACTGGCTCCTAAAACTCAGTTAAGTTCGTCAAGCCCTGGCATAAATGCAACTAGTTATATACAACTATTTGGGGTCTTCCTCAAGCTTTTGAAAAGGCTGGAAATATTTAATATTTTACAGGTTTTGTTTTGTGATTTATAAACGTAATATTTTTTTGCTGCGAGGGTGGTGGGTGCATGGAATAGCCTTCCAGTAGAAGTGGTAGAGGTTAATACAGCGAAGGAGTTTAAGCATGCGTGGGACAGGTATAAGGTTATCGTAGATATTATGATATTTAAGACTGACCACACCTGTACCTATGCATCCTTTACCTTTATCTTATATCTATACCTTTACCTATGCATTACTGTACCTGTGCATCCTGCACCTGTGTCTGTCCATATAGCTTATATCCGTACCTATGGATCCTGTACCTGTCCATATAGCCTAAATCTGTACCTATGCTTCCTGTATCTTTATCTATAAATGCCAGGGCTCGACAAACCCCGGACGCCAGGTCGCCATGGCGACCAGGAAATCAGACGTGGCGCCCGGGTATCGTGAGCCCCGCGTGGTGCCCTCGGCAATAGGATCGCTTTTTTCCTTCTCTCCAGCAGCGGTGCGCAAGGGAGCAGAGTGAGTGCACCGGCTGCACAGACTTCCTGCTCCCCCCCCCCCCTCACGCACAGATATAGTGCTGATCGGGGAGCTCAGCAGGAAAGCTGCTCTCCCCAAACCCCCCCCCCCCCCCCCCCAATTCTGGTGTTATAGCAGGGAGGGGGGACATTGATAGGTGAACATTTTTTATTTATTTTTTTTTCCTTTAAAGAAAACCTGTGTGTGTGTGTGTGTGTGTGTGTGTATATATATATGTGTCTGACTGGATGTGTGTGTGTGTGTGTGTGTGTGTGTATATATATATATATATGTGTGTTTGTGTATATATGTGTCTGACTGGATGTGTTTGTGTGTGTGTGTGTGTATATATGTGTCTGACTGGATGTGTTTGTGTGTGTGTGTGTGTGTGTGTGTGTGTGTGTGTGTGTGTATATATGTGTCTGACTGGATGTGTGTGTGTGTGTGTATATATGTGTCTGACTGGATGTGTGTGTGTGTGTGTGTGTGTGTATATATATGTGTCTGACTGGATGTGTGTGTGTGTGTGTATATATGTGTCTGACTGGATGTGTGTGTGTGTGTGTGTGTGTGTGTGTGTGTGTGTCTGACTGGGTGTGTGTGTGTGTGTGTGTGTGTCTGACTGGGTGTGTGTGTGTGTGTGTATATATGTGTCTGACTGGATGTGTTTGTGTGTGTGTGTATATATGTGTCTGACTGGATGTGTGTGTGTGTGTGTATGTATATATGTGTCTGACTGGATGTGGTGTGTGTGTGTGTGTGTGTGTGTGTGTGTGTATATATATATATGTGTCTGACTGGATGTGGTGTGTGTGTGTGTGTATATGTGTCTGACTGGATGTGGTGTGTGTGTGTGTGTGGATGTGTCTGACTGGATGTGTGTGTATGTATATGTAGGAAAACAAGGTGTAGCGGGTTTCGCTATGTGTGTCTGTGACTGCGTGTGTTTATGTGCTGTTGTCTGGCTCCTAGATATTTTAGCTGGCTCCTAAAACTCGGATACATTTGTCAAGCCCTGATATATGCATCTGTATCATATATGTACTCATGCATCATGTACCTAAATATATCTACATCTATCCTATATCTATACCTATGCATTCTGTACCTCTCTGTCTACCTATCGATCATGAGACATCATTGTATTTTAAGTATTATTAAAGCTGTGGGCTATAGCCCCAGATCATTTTTGAGCCTAGCAACGCCCCTGTAATGCAGTCATGTGAGTGGAATCTGGTTTCTAATATGTGTGCTTATTTAATTGTACTGGGAACATACTGCATCTTATCTGAACACTTAGTTTTTGTTTCATGGTTTCCTCCTTTTTTATTTTTTGTTTTTTAAAACTTTTATATTTTTGTGCACTATTTTTAAAAGTTTTATGCAACCCTAATCTTTGCAAAACAGAGAATTGCTCCATGGCAGAAGAAAAATGTTCATGGAGCAGTTCTCCATCATTTTTGTGTTTGTGATCGTGTCAGTCACACACCCAGTAGAAGGGGAGTAGATAAATATCTCCTTACCCCTCTGGAGGTGTCTTTTGACATCAAAAATGTAACACAATAATCTGCACTGCCTGTCACCTACAGCTCTGCGACATGGCATCCTGGAAGTCTCAGACTTCCAGTGAAAATGGTAATCCTTCCTTAAAGGGACTACATAGGTGCCTCATTCAAAAGCTTTTTTAATTGGAGAGAAGTGGTGTTTAGTCTTTTAAAATGTTTTTGTGGATACATTTTTTTCGGTCAAAGTATTTTGGAGAACTGGTCATTTTTGCCAATAAGATGTATTAACCCCTTAGTGACAAGACATTTTCACCTTGACTTTCCCTTGGTGACAATGGCTGTTTTGACATTTCTAGGGTGTTTGTGTTTAGCTGTAATTTTTTTCTTTCTCACATGCAGTACCCACACAAATTATATGTTGTTTTTATCGTCATAAAAAGGTCTTTCATTAGATACCATTATGTTCATCATATCTTATAATTTACTACAAAAAAAATCATAAAATATGATGAGAAATGTAAAAAAAAAAAAAATTTTCTATCTTTAACCTAAAATATAATTTATACAAATAAAATCATTAAAAATGACCGTCTAAATAGTTTCAAAATGTTGTCCCGAGTTCAAAAATATGCATGTTTCCATATTTTTCGGTATTTTTTTGCGAGTTATGGGGCAAAAAACAAAAATAGTGTTTTTTGTTTTTTTCCTATATTGACCTTTTGACCCCAACCCGAACCCAAAATTTAACCCTAACACTAAATTTAACCCCAACTCTAATCCTTATTATATCCCTTAATATTTTTTAATTTAATTTTAACCCTATCCCTTATGCTAAAAAATATTTAATTTTAACCCTATAGGCTAAAATAGCTATATGACCTGTTTTTAATTAATTAAATATGTGTTTTAAATATTTTCTATTGCAATGCTACTTAACTACCACTAGGGGCAGTCAAGTAGCATATTCAGAGCGACGGAAGTGAAGTTACTTTCACTTCCGAAGCTCAGACCGGCAGAGGGCTTAGCCATATTGACGGAGCAGCATGACGGAGCAGTGATCTGCATGTTTACTACAGCTGCAGTAGCACTGATTTTATAAAAACACTAAAGTTTTTTGTTTCATTTAGCCACTTCCTGTGCTCTTCGTATTGAATACATTGTGTGGGCTGTGATAGACTTGCTCTTGTACACAGTATGATCTCTTAACAGTGCAACACATTGTCTGATGACACCACTAGAGAGACTGGAAATTATTGGTTCCTGCAGCAAAAAAAGAAATTACTTTTACTCAGCTAATGTGGGCAGTCCTGGCTTTTTGCAAACTGTTGTAATTTCACAATCTTATCTAGCTGTGTTTTTATGTTTTAGAGCAATTCAAAATGAAAAAAAAACCAAGCATTTTAATGTACTTTGAAAGCACATTAATATGCATTAATATTTTGAAGATGCATTTGGGCACTAGACAGCCCTTTTAATGTCCATACACTCATGAAATACAGTAGTATCAATACAAATACTGGTATAGAGCAAATTAACCACTTTTACTGTGATGTGAGGCATCGTTGGAAAGCTGCTGTTGGTGCATCCGGGCAGCACACGTGCCTTTGTTTTGCCCTTTTTGGACGTAGGGGAATCTGAGCATACATGGAAAGGCTGTATCTCCACTAAAAGGTGCTGAACACTAAATAAACTGTTGTGCACTTGCATTCTGACGTGTGTGTGTGTGTGTGTGTGTGTGTGTGTGTAGAATTTGCAACTTATGCAAAAAATAATTCAGATTTTCCCATAACATATTTTTAGCTAAGTAATATTCAACCTGTATTGCTTACAATGCATGGCGCTATTTTGAGTTTTGTATGAGTAACCTAACACATGTTTCTTTGATTAAGGGAGCTGTTTCTGGATGAAGCATTTGATAGAAATGGTCAACTTAAAATTTGCTTATGCCATGAATGTAGAAAATAAAAAAAGTCCCCCTTCATATATTTGCAGTAGGTTGACAGGGTCCCTTTTCAATGAAAGAACTTTAGCTTTAAAAAAAAGTCTCTAGAGCAGGGTTTAACAAAACCAGAGTGCCAGGTTGCCAAATCAGACCTGGCGCCCGGGTATTGTGAGCCCCACATGGAAGCAGTGTGTGTTCACCTGCTGCACAGACTTCCTGCTCTGCGCACAACGATATAGTGCTGCTCAGCAGGGAAGCTGCTCTGTGCCACTGGGCTCGAACAGAAGCCCCCCCCCCCCCCCCCGCCATCCCCCATTCTGCATTGAGGTGTAATAGCATATGTGACTGGGTGTGTGTGTAATATATATCGTATTTGCTCGATTATAAGACGACCCCCCAAACTTTGGATATTCCTTTAGGGAAAAAACTAAAAGCCTGAATATAAGACTACCCTATAGGAAAAAAGTTCAACTTGTATATATTCACATGTAAATTGCTTTTTAATAAAAATGCATTTCTTGTTTTTATTTCCTTTTATGTGCCAATGCTGCCTCTTTCCCCCTCCCCCCAGCTTTGTCTCTCCCCCTCCCCCCCCCCCCCCCCTTAGTGTTGTCTGTCTCTCCCCCCCAGCTTTCTCTCCCCCTCCCTCAACTTTTTCTCTGTCTCTCTCTCCCTCACTTTGTGTGTCTCTCTTCCCCCCCCCCCCCCCCATCCCTTTGTGTCTTTGTCTCCCACCTCCCCTTGTCTCTCTCCCCTCCCTTTGCGTCTTTGTCTCCCCCTCACCTTGTCTCTCCCTGGTGGCTAGTGGGGGCAGCCGGGGGATGTCTGCACGATACGTGCAGACATCCTTCATGCTGCCCGACACTTCCGTCTATTATAACGGGCTGCCCAAATCTCCCTGGTCTCCAGTGGAGGCAGCCGGAGGATGTCTGCACGATACGCGCAGACATCCCCCCGCTGCTACCCGGCACTTCCGCCGGGACTTTTATGATGAAGCCGGAAGGACCCGGATATAGATATATATAGATAAATATATATGCACACAATATATGAAAAGTTAGCTAATGTCATCTGTTGCATATTTGGTCATTTCATTATCTATTTAATATAAAGGTATGTGTAAATATACAAAAGATTAACATTTTTAGTTTTCTCTTAGCTGAATTCACATGTGGAGTTCATGATCATGTAATATAAAATCTATTTAACTTTTTCTCTTCTAGTAAGAGGATCAAAACCTGGAAAAAATGTGCAGCTCCAAGAGAACGAAATAAGAGGCCTTTGCCTGAAGTCTCGAGAAATCTTCCTCAGTCAGCCAATTTTGCTTGAGCTTGAAGCGCCTCTTAAAATTTGTGGTAAGTATATGTATGTTATTTTTTGGGGGGGGATCCTGTACTGTCAAATTCAGATCTATACTGTATATTCTGGAGCGTTGCGTAACTCTGGCCCTTTAGGCTTTGACTATTTTTTGTCCTCCAGGACAAAGTTGGAAACGCTGCTGTCAGATATAATTGGATGTGATGTGTTTTTTCTGCCACCTTCAAGTTTCTGTTGCTTGGAACTTACAGTATAATACCTCAAAACATTTAATTTCAGTTATTTCCAGATTGCATTCAATTATTGGTAGAAGGGGGATTGGCAAAATCTGTTACTTTTATATACTTGGAATTCTCCCTCTATCTGCCCCTTTATTATAGTATGCATTTTAGAATATGTCCGACCAGGGTGGATTTGATTTAGATCACTAGGCATTAAGACTGTTACATTTTTAAATGTAAAGACTCATTCTTGCTGGTAGTTATCTTTAATATTTGCAACCAGATGAAGATTTCAGATTTAGAATAACCTGTAAGATTAGTAAAATGGCTAGATCAGAACAGATTTTAGTTTAATAGGTTAATCATGCATATTTGGAGAATTACTGAAATTGTTTTCTAGAACTAAAACATTATATAGCATACATGGTCATTTGCAGAACAACAATAGCATTAAGGTCTTTTCCTGAATTTTGCTTATTTTATAAAAAAAATTCTTTACTGTGTAAAGGTGCATGTTATCTCAGCTTGAATAACTTTGATTAATTGGAAATTTAAATTTTGCATGAATATATAGCCTTATGCTTCATAACTAAGCTCTAGTTCATGTTGATAATATACCTTAAATAGAAAACTATTTTTTAATTAAATCATTGTCAAACTGATTATTTTAATATTTGTCTCCAGGTGATATACACGGGCAATATTATGATTTGCTTAGACTTTTTGAGTATGGCGGATTTCCACCGGAAAGTAACTACCTGTTTCTTGGTGACTATGTGGATAGAGGGAAGCAGTCCCTGGAGACAATTTGTCTCCTTTTGGCATACAAGATTAAATATCCAGAGAACTTCTTCCTTCTTCGAGGCAATCATGAGTGTGCCAGCATTAACAGAATATATGGGTTTTATGATGAGTGTAAGTATTTTTATTTATTTTTTACAACTTTTTTTGAAAAATATGCGTGTATAGAAGTAAGCATTGATGTAATATGCTCAGGAGATTTGAGCAAGTCCCATCTCCTAATATTGCCAGTTTGCAAGAAATTAAAAAATCTATTTCTCTGACATATTTATGCCTGATTAAGTCTGCCTTTGCAGATGAAATGCGTTAAGCAATCTGCCAGCTCATGAGGTACAATTGTGTTGCGGTTTGAATCGGTCACAATTTTAAATGTATATGTACGTACACTTCTTGGGGCAATGTTGCAGCAATGCCTCATTCTCGAGGCATTAAGCAAACACCTAAATTTGCTTCCTAGTTGACCTACGATCTCTCCACGGAACAATTGTAGACACCACATTGTACAGCAGCATGCTATTCCAATGTGGAGCTAACTTGTTGTGGGCAACAGCTTAACTTGTGATCAGTGATATCTTCCATTGCTCTGTTGATAGACTGCTCCAAAAGGCAGTCGGCAACATTGCAGTGCCAAAAGAAATGGCTAAATTAGCCATAGATTTATAAGGTTAGGATTGGGGTTAAAAGGGCACTAGGAGAAAACGGCTAAGAAAAAGCAATACGCTACTTTCAGTTATTTCTCTAACTTGCAAAAAACAAATGTCTAAACTCAGGACATATTAGAATCTATTTAGAAGTTTTTTTTTAGTTTTATTTTAGTTGAGTAAAATGTCATGTAAGAGGTTTTTATTTCATATTTTCTTTTACAGTAAATTATGAAATGATGAAAATAGTATCTAAAAGCCTTTTTTATGCAGATAAAACTATATAACTTGTGGGCACTTTACACGAGAGAAGAAAATTACAGCTAAACATAAACACAGCAGATATGTTAAAACAGCCCACGTCACTAACGGTAGACATGGCTAAAGTCACTATATGTGCCAGCCTTCCGGCAACTTTTTACACACATCAGCTCACTTATGGAATTTATATCACTGACAACCGACCTGATGTCTCCTCTATATACACTTCTTTTCAGATCAACATTTAAGTAATAGAGACTATTCCATAATAGCATAACTAACCATTGGCAAGTAAGACTACCTTGATACTGAATAGTTTTTCTTTTTTTAATTTGGTATGTAGGTAAAAGAAGATATAACATTAAACTATGGAAAACCTTCACAGACTGCTTTAATTGTTTGCCAATAGCTGCCATAGTGGATGAGAAGATATTTTGCTGCCATGGAGGTGAGTAGTCTGCATGGAAAAACAAATTGACTTTACATAGTAACATAGTAATTTAGGTTGAAAAAAGACACAAGTCCATCAAGTTCATCCCTTCTACCTATCATTCCAGCTTTTGATCCAAAAGAAGGCAAATACCCCTAAGGAAGCTATTTCGAATTTTGACTCCAAGGGGCAATCAGATTTCTCCTTGGATCAATAAGCTCTATTATTCTTATTCTATTATTAATAGCCCTGTATGTTCTGCTTTTCTAAAAAAAAAAAACATCCAGACCATTTTTAAATGCATATTCTGTGGTTGATGGCACTACCTCTCTTGGCAGTGAGTTCCATAACTTTATTTTCCTTCCCGTAAAGAATCCCATTCTTTTGCTGTTTATGAAATCTTTGCTCTTCCAGTCTTAGGGGGTGACCTCTTGTTCTTTGTACATTTCTGTTAATGAACAGGTCACTGGAGAGCTCTTTATATTGGCCCTGCACATATTTATATAATGTTATCATATACCCTCTGAGACGCCTTTTTTCTAACGTCTATAAATGCAATTTTTTAAGTCTCTCTTCATAACTAAGATCCTCCAATCCCCTTATTAATTTTGTAGCTCTCCTTTGCACTTTTTCTAGTTTCTTAATATCCTTTTAAGGACTGGTGCCCAGGATTGTACTGCATATTCAAGATGAGGTCTTACCATTGATTTGTAAAGAGGCAAGATGATATCCTCTTCCCGTGAATCTATACCTCGTTTTATACATGCCGATATCCTATTGGCCCTTGCAGCGGCTGACTGGCATTGGGCACTGTTGCCAAGTTTATCTAAAATAATTCCTAAATACTTTTCATTGGTAGTTTTTTTTTTTCCAGGGAAATACCATTTAAATTATATGTTGCTTTATTATTTTTCCCATAATGCATAACTTTACATTTGTCTATATTGAACCTCATTTGCCACTTTACTGCCCAGTCCCCCACTCTGTCCAAATCTTCCTTCAAAGAAAAAACATCAAGATTAGTCTTTATTACCTTACCTAATTTAGTGTCATCACGGAGACATGGCTCTCAGCACAACATGGGAGATCATTAATAAACAAATTAAAGAAAAGAGGGCCCAAAGCAGACCCCTGAGGTACTCCGCTCAATACCCTGGTCCAATTTGAGGAGTTTCCATTTACAACAACCCTTTGCATTCTATCTTTTAGCCAATTTTCAATCCAAATACATACATTTGCCCTCAAACCTATTTCTCTCAATTTGTAGAGTAACCTTTTCTGTGGAACCGTATCAAATGCTTTCGAAAAATCCAAATAAATCACATCAACTGCCACACCTAGATCTATATTTTTACTGACTTCTTCATAGAATGTTATTAAGTTTGTTTGACAAGACCTGTCTTTCACAAAACCGTGTTGACTTTTACTAATTGTATTCTGATTCAAGGTGTATTCCTGAGTGTATACCTTTACCAATCCTTCAAATAATTTCCCCACTACAGATGTCAAACTCACTGACCTATAATTACCCAGCAGAGATTTTGATCCCTTTTTAAATATTGGAATGACATCCGCCTTTCGCCAGTCTGTTGGCACTGTACCTGAACTGAAAGAATCCCTAAAGATCATAAATAGTGGTCTGGCCAGAATTATGCTCAACTCTCTAAGGACGCTTGGGTGTATACCATCTGGCCCTGGGGCCTTGTCTATCTTAACAGAGTTTAATTGCTTAAGCACTTTTTCCTGCGTCAGCCAATCCCATGTTTGCGGTGACTATTCCGTAACTTCCAGTTGCAGGGGCTCATCCATCTGATCTTCCTTAGTATAAACAGAAGGGGGGAAAAAAAAGTATTTCAAATGTCTGCTTTCTCTCTGTTCTCACTTACCAAATTTCCCATTTTCCCTCTTTAGCTTTTTTCCATTTATATATTTTATAAAACATTTTGGGGTTAGTTTTACTCTCCTTAGCAATCCTTTTCTTATTTTCAAATTTAGCCATTTTAATTGCCTTTTTGCAGGCTTCGTTGGCATCTTTGTACTCTATGAATGATAATGCTGATCCCTTGCTTTTATAATGTTTGAATGCCATTTTCTTGTTTTGTATTTCCGGTTTCACGTTACCGGTAAGACACATTGGTTTTGATTTGTGTCTTTTGCATTTGTTTCCCAAAGGTATATGTTGGGCTGTATACTTTTGTAATGTGTGTTTAAAGGAATTGCACTTGTCTTCTGTGTTTAGTCCAGAAAACAATCGTTCCCAGTCTAAATGTTCAATTGATGCCCTTAGTCCATCAAAGTTGGCCCTTCTAAAATTAAGTGTTTTGGTGGCGTAGTTACCAATTTTCTTAATGCCTGCAGGTTTAATTATATGTACCTCCATATGGTCTGTCTATGTTAACCCCACCAGTGCCGCCTTCCTCCTTTCCCATAGCTAGACCCACCTTCCAATCAACCCTAGCTACCATTTCTTCATTTGATCTTGACCCCCCCCCCCCCCCCGAGCCTAGTTTAAAAGCTCATCTAACCCTCTAGCCATCCTCGCCCCTAATACTGCAGCCCCCTCATCATTGAGGTGCACCCCATCCCGTCCATAGTTTTGTAGCCAACTGCAAAGTCTGCCCAGTGCTCCAAGAACCCAAATCCCTCTTGCTTGCACCACCTTCGCTACCACGCATTAATCTCCCTGACGTAGCGCATGGTACTGGTAATATTTCAGAGAATATTACCTTGGAGGTCCTTTCCTTCAGGCCATATTTAGGGCCATATTTAGGGCCATATTTAGGGCCATATTTATCAAGTTAGTATTTCAGGAAAAAGTTCTAAAATAGTAGTAATAACCATGGAAACTTAAATGGCACCTGTTTTGCCTTCAGAACCTGAAATTTATTCAGATAAACTGACTGCTTTCAGCATTCCACTGTAGGAAAGGGGGCAATGGTGCAATATTCCCCCTGTGCCCAAAGAAAATCACAGGGGACACAGGCTTGGTAGGAAACTTGTGTAAAATTTTATACAGGTTTATTATCCCTTATGCTTGGAACCAGAAGTATTTTGGATGATGGATCATTTCGGATAATGGATCATTTTTACCAATAAGATATATAAAAGCCTCTCAGCACTCATGAAATACAGCCGTTTCAATGCAAATACATCACTTTTACTGTGACGTTGCTGTGATATGAGGAATTGTTGGGATCTTGCTGTTGGCACTTCAGGCCTTCACACATGCATAGAAAGGCTATACTGTGGCATAAGGGGGCTGGACACTGAATAAACTGTTGTGTGCTTGCATTCTGATGTGTGTTTGTGTGTGTGTATTTTTTTTTTTCAATTTGTGACTAAATTCTAAAAAATAAATGTTTGGATTTCTGCATAATGGATACTCAACCTGTATTAGAAGTGAATAAAATATCTGATGACCCATCAACAAACACAAGTGCCTTTCCCCCCCCCCCCCCCCCCCTCCCTTAGGTTTATCTCCAGACCTTCAATCAATGGAACAGATCCGGCGAATTATGCGTCCTACAGATGTTCCAGATCAAGGTCTTTTGTGTGACTTGTTGTGGTCAGACCCAGATAAAGATGTTCTTGGTTGGGGTGAAAATGACAGAGGTGTATCGTTCACATTTGGAGCTGAAGTTGTTGCAAAATTTTTACACAAACATGATTTGGATCTGATCTGTCGTGCTCATCAGGTATTCTCACTTTTTACTTTTATGAAGCATTTTACTTTTTGTAGAAAGTCTGATCTGTAAGATTTTTTTTTAAAACCTAAATGATTTCTTCACACAACAGTTATTTTGCATATTACGCGCTTACTTTAAAGTATTTTTCTGGCTTGTTTTAGTAGCCCTGATACTACTAAACCAGAGCTTTTATAAATTATTTTTAGACTTTAGGAACCCTAGCTGCAATTGAGAAGCCACTCTAGTTATAAGCAGCCAGGGACAATGTACTTCCCTAAAGGTCTATGTAAAATAATCCAGTTATTTGGCTCCTGGGATTTTTCAAACCGTGTACTAAACACTTGTTGGATGCTACTAAACAGCTTGACATACTGTCAACTTAAACATTGCTTAAACTGTAAATTGTGAAAATAAAAAATACGAAATGATCTATACATTGCTTTAGCAGGAGTGCATGTAAATGCATAAAATAACAGAAATTTTAAAATGCTTCTGGTGTCTCCTGCTTATGACATCATTAGTTTAGTTTTTGTCCTTTAGGGAACAACCTTATTTAACTTTTATTGCTGCAGTGTGTCTGCATTTTAGTCAAGGGATTTTCAATCTGCACACATCCAGCTGTATTTGATGAGCTTCTTAGTGTGCTTGGAAAAAATATAACTGAATATAAGCTTTGTGAGGGGACACTCGTCATCTCAATTTAGATCTTACCATTACATAAAACTCTACTTGCAGCATGAAAATAGTAACTTGCCTAATTGTGTGTGTTGTTTTTCTCTGCTTTTTCATGTAAAAGCAGATTATATTAAAGGCACTGTGTCAGCTAAACATCTAGAGCATAAAATGTTTGTTTGAAAATGATCTATACATTGTATTGGCAAAATTGCAAGCAAATGACTAAATTAGGAGAATGGTTTTTGTGTGTGTGTGGTCTTCTGCTAATGGCCTCACCTGTGGCACTGTATACAAATTACATATTTCCCTTTGAAAAGCAGTTCATTTGCATACCGTGCCACAGGTGAAGTCATAAGCTGGAGACTCCACGCACAACTGGCAGTTGAGCATTGCATTCAGTGCACTACTAAGTGTAATACATATTTTAATTCTCTCTTGCTATATGACCAGTCAGTGATGGATTTTTTCCCCCCTTTCATATTAACAGGTGGTTGAAGATGGTTATGAATTTTTTGCTAAGAGACAGCTGGTAACATTGTTTTCAGCCCCAAATTACTGTGGGGAGTTTGACAATGCTGGAGCAATGATGAGCGTAGATGAAACATTAATGTGTTCCTTCCAGGTATGTACGTTCTTAATCATACTGGTATTAATACATGGGCATAACATTTTTTTGTTTTTTTTTTGTTTAGGAAGAGTGTCATTGATTTTGTTGGAGTATGGGAGTACAGTTAACTGTGTCTTTCCTTAGAATGAAGTTGGCCTAAAACATGTTACTATGGAAGTCTTCCCTTTTTAAGTATAATTGAAGATGATCTAAATCCATGTCCATGGATAATGACTGCAAATATAAAATATTAGGCATTTTATTCTGGATGTTGCTAAGAACTTGGGCTGATGCATTTCTTCATATATAAGTGCTGATAAGAACCCATAGGCACAGCAAGCTTACCTCCCCATAAAGATCAAAAAACACAAAGCGTAAGTTTTTTTTAGCAAGCTTAGGAACGTTGAATCCATTTTGTTATAATATTTCTCCGATGCATGGCTCACTGCAATATCTGTAAGAAACTGACTGGATTCAGCTTTACGTTTCCTTGCCAGGAAACAAAAGTGCATGTAATTTTAAATGTACATTTTTCTGAAAATACCCATTCAAGGGCTTCACAATGTTTAAATGAATATATGCACTCCAAAAGTAAAGCTAAAGTATAAATAAAACCCTGACAATTGTGATACAACCTTATCAGAACTCCCTACTTTGTCCCACAAGAAGCTTTTAAAGTAGCTGTAAATAATGTAGTTTGCCCCTCAAATTTCATCTTCTACTACGTGTAATCCAATATGATGACAAACCTAAATGGAAAGTCGGTCTTGCGTACAAGTTTGATGCAAGTGATCTATCCCAGACTCCTTCTAAGGTTGTGTTTTTATCATGGAGTTCCCATACATACCTGCCAACATCATTGAACAGGGTCCTGGAACACAACAGGATCAGAACCTAAAGTGAATGGTATTACGTAACTTCATACAATGTCTCATTACCCTGTGACATTGAGCTGCAGCGGAAAGGTAGTAGGGAGGAGGCGGGCAACTATAGACCAGTAAGTCTTACTTCAGTAGTGGGGAAAATAATGGAAACCTTGTTAAAGAATAGGATTGTTGAACATCCTAAAGTTGCTTGGATTTCAAGATCAGAGACAGCATGGGTTTACTTCAGGGAGATCATGCCAAACAAATCTGATTGATTTTTTTTGATTGGGTGACTAAAATAATAGATCAGGGTGGTGCAGTAGACATTGCTTACCTATATTTCAGTAAGGCTTTTGACACTGTCGCACATAGAAGGCTTATCAATAAACTGAAATCTTTGAGTTTGGATTTTAATATTGTTGAATGGATTAGACAATGGCAACAGAGGGTTGTAGTCAATGGGGTATATTCGATGCAAGGTCTTGTTACTAGTGGGGTACCTCAGGGATCTGTACTTGGACCCATTCTCTTTAATATTTTTATTAGCGATATTGCAGAAGGTCTTGTTGGCAAAGTATGTCTTTTTGCTGATACAAAGATTTGCAGCAGGGTTGATATTCATGGAGGGATAAACCAAATGGCAAATTATTTAGCTAAACTAGAAAAATGGTCAGAGCAGTGGCCACTGATATTTAATGTGGACAAGTGCAAGATTATGCACCTTGGGCGTTAAAACCCAAAAGCAGAATATAGACTATTTGGTACAGTCCTAACCTCAACATCTGAGGAAAGGGATTTAGGAGCAATAATTTCAGAGGACTTGAAGGTAGGTAGGCAATGCAGTAGAGCAGCAGGAAATGCTAGCAGAATGCTTGGTTGCATAGGGAGAGGTATTAGCAGTAGGAAGAGGGAAGTGCTCATGCCATTGTACAGAGCACTGGTGAGACCTCACTTGGAGTATTGTACGCAGTACTGGAGACCGTATCTCCAGAAGGATATTGATACTTTGGAGAGAGTTCAGAGAAGGGCTACTAAACTGGTCCATGGGCTGAAGGATAAAACTTACCAGGAAAGGTTAAAGCATCTTAACATGTATAGCTTGGAGGAAAGACGTAACAGGGGGGATATGATAGAAACATTTAAATACATAAAGGGAATCAACACAGTAAAGGAAGAGTATATTTTAAAGAAGAAAAACTACCACAACTAGAGGACATAGTCTTAAATTAGAGGGGCAACGATTTAAAAGGAATATCAGGAAGTATTGCTTTACTGAGAGGGTAGTGGATGTATGGAACAGCCTTCCAGCAGAAGTGGTAGAGGTAAACGCAGTCAAGGATTTTAAGCATGCGTGGGATAGACACAAGGCTATCCTAGCTATAAGACCGGGAACAGGGAACTAATAAAAGTATTCAAAAAAAAATTGGGGCAGTCTAGATGGACCAAATGGTTCTTATCTGCCGACACATTCTATGTTTCTATGTTAACTGATGCTGGTATGAAGCGTGGTGCTAATTTCTTCACATTTTAGGCTAAAGTATGTTTCATAGACCTACATAGTTTAGACACAGTGCTGCCTCTGCAAAATCCTTTTGACAACCATGATACATTTCTTTACAAGGTACTTTATCAGTTGTGAATTAAAATTTAAATCTAGTTGAACAGAGGTCTCCCTTTTTATATAGCTATTTATAAGCATTGGAATCCATGCTATAACATGAATACGGATTTGAATGTGATCATGTATCCTTTTTTTTATCTATACATTTTAAGCTCACAAGTGGTTCCTGACCACATTCTGATGGACTGCATTTACCTGTGCATGCTGTGAGTTGTCACTTTTTAGACTTTTTTTCCCTTTTCTTTATTTTGTTCCTTCAGGTGATGCAAAGCTTCTATATCAATCAATAATTTACATTTTATAAAAAATGGCTATAATCTCATAAAACAGGTTTTTACTTGAACTCTTGCAGCAATTTTAAAGGGACATTTAAACCTTTTTTTTTTTTTTTTTTTTTTTTTTTAATTTTTAAAGCCAGCATAGATAAAGAAAAAAACGATGGCTAGTATGCCTACACAGAGGTGTATGATAAACTCAGAAACTTTAGGTATAACAAATACGGTGCTAATGTATGAATAGAATGATGACAATGAGTAGGAGACCAACAGGGGATACCTAAGGCGTGGGAAAAGGGAAAGAAAGAATGGGAGGAGACGGAAGAGAAAACAAGAAAAGGGGGGGGGGGGATATGGCTAGACAGGCTGAAGCGCCTCCTGGGGGGGACATGAGCTAGCAGTCCAACTGGCTGTGGGGCTACAATATTGTGGGCTGTAGTATCAAGCTGTAATCAAATAATTTGCAGGGGCAGGTCTTTGGGTCTACCGAGGTGGATACATTGGCTTGGCAGAAAGTATCGCCATCAAGCACTGGAGGGATAGGGACATATCCAGGGCATCCGCAATTAAGACTAACAAAAGGCCTTTAGTAAAGCGTCACGTTCGGCTGGGTAGTGCAGTCAACACAAAAAATCTCTGGGTGGAGAACCTGGTGGCCCTCTTGCGTACACGACACACTTTATCCACTTCAGTGGCATTAGTATGGTCTTTGCATAGGATATTATCAAAGAGCTTTTCGATCGTACATCTCCGGTCCTCATCCGAGATCTCCTCGGGTATCCCATGCACCCTTATATTGCAAGGTCTACTCCGGTTATCCAGCTCCTCTACCTGCTGTTGGAGGATGTAGATTTGATATTCTTGTGCTGGGTTCGGGCAGGGCTCGACAAACCCCAGGTCGCCATGGCGACCAGGAAATTAGACCTGGGTGCCGTCAGCCTCGTGGTCCCCTTGCCGCTGCCATCCGTTTTTTTTAAATTATTTTTTCGGAGCGTGAGGGGGTAAAGTCTGTGCCATCCGCACAGACTGCAAGCTCCGCCCCCTAGCGCAACGCGCGTCTGAATGCCGGGTGTCGTCACGTGACATCCTGGCACTCAGCAGGCAGATCGGCTGCAGCACGAATTTCCCCCTCCCCAGCAGTGAGGTAAAGCGGCAGGGAGGGGAGACACGTTAAGAAGAAAAGACTGTGTGAGGTGGGTGTGTGTTTGTATATATGTGTATATGTAAAGTAGGTGTGTGTGAGGTGTTTGGATATATGTGTATATGTAAAGGAGGTGTTTGTGTATATATATAGGAATATGTAAAGTAGGTGTGTGTGAGGTGTTTGTATATATGGGAAGATGTAAAGTAACGTATTTTTTGCCTCTATAAGACGCACTTTTTTCCTCCTCAAAAGTGAGGGGAAATGTCTGTGCGTCTTATGGAGCGAATGTATGTGCATACTTACCTCCATGCTGCTCTCCGTTGTTTCCTCCGTGCAGTCTAACCTCCTGCACAGAGGAAGGAAGCTCCGGGCGCTTTTTTTCCCCCTTCTTAACTTTATTGACGTTGCGCGACTTCAATAAAGTTAAGAAGAAGAAAAAAGCGACCGCAGCTTCCTTCCTCCGTGCAGGAGGTTAGAATGCACGGAGGAAACGACGGAGAGCAGCATGGAGGTAAGTGCTAGGGAAGGGGGGAGGAGGGTGGCACAAACAAGCAAATCCTGGCATTGTGGGGGGGGGGGGGGGGATCCTGGCATAGTGAGGGGGCAAAAGCCTGGCATTGTGAGGGGCAAAAGCCTGGCATATTGAGGTTTTTTTTTCTTGTTTTCCTCCTCTAAAAACTGGGTGCGTCTTATGAGGCCAAAAATACGGTAGGTGTGTGTGAGGTGTTTGTATATATGTGTATATGTAAAGTAGGTGTGTGTGAGTTGTTTGTATATATGTGTATATGTAAAGTAGGTGTGTGTGTGTGTGTGAGGTGTTTGGATATATGGGAAGATGTAAAGTAGGTGTGTGTGAGGTGTTTGTATATATATGTGTATATGTAAAGTAGGTGTGTGTGTGTGAGGTGTTTGGATATATGGGAAGATGTAAAGTAGGTGTGTGTGTGTGTGTGTGTGTGTGTGTGTGTGTGTGTGTGTGGTGTTTGTATATATGGGTGTGTGTTTATCAATTGCGTGATTGTCTGGCTCCTACATTTTTTTGCTGGCTCCTAAAATCGAATTAAATTTGTCAAGCCCTGGGTTAGGGTATAGATCACCTCTTGAGCCTGTGGTATTTCCTCCTCCAGGGAAAGTACTCTGCCCTCCATGCGACGCGGGGGCTGAATAGCTTTGTACATGATTACAGCCAAGTCTTCTTTCGTGGGCAATGAGCTAAGTGCTGCTCTCCAGTCATCCGGAGGGTTCATCTGGTTGTAGGGATCAGTCTGTTGTATAGCGGGAGATTCCCTTGTCTGGCTGTCTGCCATTTTAGATTTAGGCTAGCTCTGCCCCTTTATTGTTTTTAATAATTTAAGACTAGAGTTCCCAGGTGGTTTTGATGGGCAGTGGTGGGGCCTTTTTGAACATATCCCTGCGACACCCCACAACTTTTAAATTAGTGCATTTCTGCTGATGTGCAGAAGTATTGGCAGTGAAATGATAGTCCTTTAATTGTATATCTATGTATGTATATGTTTGTCAACGTGACACAAACTGTTGTCTCAAAACGTAAAAGAACCATTAAATCCTCTAGGCTGTTAATAGATTCACATTAGAAAAATGCTGTTATTGTTAACAGTGCTTACTGATCATCACTGCTATTGTTTTTGTTCAGCATGCCAAGGATAATGGTCTTAAATTTCTTCCAGATCTTAAAACCGGCAGAGAAAAAGAAGCCCAATGCAAGCAGACCTGTAACACCTCCCAGAGGCATGATCACAAAGCAAGCAAAGAAATGAAATTCTTCTGGTCTGCTTGGACTTGTATTATAGTATATAACCTTACTTTTTTTTAATTGTGTAATGTGTAACGAACGATCGGTTCCATCCAGCTAGATGTTTGTGGCTATTTTTTTTTTTTCATCTTTTTGTTTGTGTTTTTAGTTTTTGTTTTTGTTTTTTTTTTGTATTTGCTACTGCAATCACTGCTTTTTCCACCAGACCTTTCTTTTCGATCTGAAAGCACATTTTAGCTTATAAAAATGGTTTCTCTTTATGCCAGTGTTGCTGTACACTCCACCTTTTTAATCCTGTTTAAAACTTTGTACAATCCACACATTAATTGTAAATGCTTGTTTACTACTTTAGTATCTGTAGAGGGCACTCATGGGCTGATGAGACATGAATTGTCACTGCTATAATTTGCATACTGTTTATACAAACCACTGTGAACAATTCTTTTTCTTTTTTAATTTTTCTTAAAGGGATTTTTTTTTTGTCATGCCCATACTTGTATAGCTGTCAATAATAGAATTAAGTCCCCTGACGTGGCCATCATCACTGGTTTGATGTATGTATATTTAATTAAAGCACATTTTCCGTACTGTATACTTTAACTGAAATTAAAGCCATTATTTTAACTGCCGTGTTCTGCTTTCTAAAACCTGTATCTATACATTATCACTGTATTGCTTATGTCTTCCTTAGCTGCAGATGGGTTTGAAACTGTAATGTTTGCATGGAACTTCTGCAATAAAGTGAGAATGGTGATTAAGACATAACCATGCATTTCCTAATGGCATTATACAGTCATTTGGTGGACATTTTTTCCAGACTGCCATAAAGACTTAATCACCACTACAATTTTTTAAAAGGTTTGGTTAATGCCAAAAATGTCACTTTGTTTGCCCTTTATTTTTTTTAAATATATTTTCCCCTTATTTTTTTAATAAAGAAATTTTTGTTTCAGCCACATGTACAGTATCCTTGTTCTGTTTTTAAGCTTCGCTCATGGTTTGCAAAATCTTTGTATGCCTCCCACCTTTACACCCTTGTAACTTATTTAGCAAACCTGTTAAGAAACTCCAACTTTTAACAATAACTCTTGTTTAATAGGAGTAAAAGTTTGTCGCCCATGTCAGAGGGTGTTGCAGAATGTAGATTTGAGTGACATCTTATTGACTGCCCCACACCTTTGTTCAGCTGTTTTGTGTATTCTGACGCTGTTGTCATACCACTTGTAGTCCATTTAATGACCCTTCTTTCACTGCTCCAGCAGGTACCAAAGCAAACCCAGATAGGCAGCAAAGAGAAGTCAGGAGGTGCTGAGCAGGACTCCACCAGTTCACCAATATATGCAAAAACAGACTGTCCCTCAACAGTGAGGTCTTTAATTTACACCAAGCTGCAACATTTCGACCAACCCAGGATGGAAACATTGGCACTTGGTGTAAAGTAAAAACCTCAATGTTTAGAATCAGTCTGTCCAGTTAGGGACAGCAGTAAGCGACTGAATTTGCCAATAGGCCTAACATAGATGGGTGTCAAATGAGGGAAATATGGTAGGTGTCTTTCTAAGGTACATTCCATTTGCACTTGCCCACTATACTATATTCACTGCAAGAAGCAAAAGCTATTTTCTTCCATCCCATTAGCACACTTGGCACTTAAGTTTTTGTTTTGTTTTTTGATGGCCACAAATCCTTTTACAGTACAGGCATTAAAGGTGTGACCCAGTTGACTTCCTCATATGTTCATTATCCCTTAAAATTGTGTAATTTTGTTTTGAATAAAGTTAATTTAAATAGTTTTTGGGCTGCTCTTGTATTGCTGCTTTAGCCATTACTGTAAATAAATGGAATGCACATGTGCATTTATCATGCTGCCCACAAAATAATTTGGATGCCTGTAGCCTATTTGCACTTTTTCCAAACTACATAAAAACATTTTTAAACATCCTTTCTGTGTAACGCCCACCCAAACATACACTATTACTCTAGTGAAAAAACACTAGATCTGCTCTAATGTCCTGTTTAATTTTGTGTACATTTATTTTGCTACTTGGACCAAATTGTTGAGGGGTACTTAGATTTTCAGAACAAAGGACCAATGATATGCAGCAGAAGTTCAAGAATCACTGGCCTCTGCGATATTAAGTAGGTGGTGCATATAGGGTATACAAAAGTAAAGACTTTGGGCTTTGTTAAAGGGACTGTATCACCTGAATATTGTTTTTGCTGTGAATGTAGAGCATACAAAATGACTGAAAATGGTCTATACATTTTATTAGCAAAACTACAAGTAGAAGCCTAAATGAGGAGAATTTTTATATATATAATGGAAAATTGTTTCATACTTGCTGAATATTTCCTTTCCCGGTAATGGGCCATGGCAGCACTACTCTAGGGTTAGCTCCTCCCCTCACTCCCATTGGACAGGACATTTTTAGCCTATAAGAGGCCACATGACCATAATACCACAGTTCGTAACAAGCCAACGACCAGGGAGGGTGCCCAGTGCTGCCATGGCCCATTACCGGGAAAGGAAAATATCGGCAAGTATGAAACAATTTTCCATTTTCCCGGCTATGGCCATGGCAGCACTACTCTAGGGCAATGCCCAAGCAATAAAACTGGGGGGGGGAGGAGAAGGATACAGAACACACTATGATGCTGAAATTTATTAAGTGACCATATAAGGTCAAGAAGCTGATAAGATGGCAGAACCAAATTGTACCTCTCTAGAGGATCTCACGTCCAGTAGATAATGCCGGATAAAGGTATTCTGAGATGACCACGTCGCTGCTCTGCAAATCTGATCAGAAGACACATGTGCAACAGCTGCCCAGGAAGTGGACCGAGCCCGGGTTGAATGGGCTCGTAGACCAAGAGGAACTGGGACCTGTTTAGACTCAAAAGCCTTCGTAATGGCCGAGACCAGCCACCTAGAGATGGTCTTAGGAGATGCTTGTAGGCCCTTATTATGCCCTTGAGGGACGATAAAAAGCCTAGGGGATCTCCTCCAGCTGCCCGTCCTGTTGAGGTAAACCGATAAACAGCGAACCACATCCAAGGTGTGAGACAATCTTTCCTCCTCAGAAGAAGGAGATGGGAAGAAAGCAGGCAAAATAATCTCTTGGTTCATATGAAATGGTGAAACTACTTTGGGCCTGAACTCCGGGACTGTTCTCAGAACCACCTTATCCTGTTGGAAAGAGATGAAAGGTTCGTCTTATGAGAGAGCTGCCAATTCAGAGACTCTTCTACCTGAAGTCAAGGCGACCAGAAGAGAAGTTTTAAGCGTAAGGAGCATAACTGGAATCTCAGTAATGGGTTCAAATGGGGAACCCTGTAATGCTGACAGGACAAGTGGCAAATCCCAAGGAGGAGAAAAGGATTTGATAGGAGGTCTGATCCGCATGACAGCCTTCATAAAACGAGATACATCGGAGTCTAAAGCCCATCTCACACCAGATAAAGCTGAAAGGGCTGAAATGTGACCCTTGCCCAGGCCGTCTTGCAGAAAACCCAGGAGATCTACAGCAGAGAAGGACCCCGGTGAAACACCTTTGTTAGACGCCCAGTCCGAGAAGACGTCCCAAATACGGTAATAGGCAGCCGAAGTATTCCTTTTCCTTGCCTGAAGCATAGTAGAAATCACCACATCTGAGAACCCTTTGTCTTGTAATCGCCTCATTTCAGTCTCCATGCCATCAGCTGAAGGGATTGAGGAGCAGGATGGAACAGAGGACCCTGCGACAGCTAGTCTTCTCTCACAGGAAGATGAAGAGGGTCCTCCATGGAAAGGCTCAACAACAATGGGAACCAGGGTCTCCGTGGCCAATACGGGAGCACTGCAATCACCACCACACGTTCTCTCTGAATTCTCTGCAGGAGGGTGAAGATAAGGGGAATTGGGGGAAACACATACCCCATCCGGAAGTTCCAGGAACAGCTGAGGGCATCCCAACCTTCTGCTAGATGATGATGCTCCCTGGAGAAGAACCTCTGAACCTGTCTGTTCTGGAAGTTTGCCATCATGTCGATCTCCGGAAGACCCCATCTGTGAACCAACCTCTGGAAGGCCCATTCCGCTAAACACCATTCTCCCGGAAAGACCTTGTGTCTGCTCAGGAAATCCGCCTTGATGTTCATTGAACTTGGAAGATAAATTGCACATATCCCCAGAAGGTGTTTTTGAGCCCATTTCATGAGAGGGAACATGATACTCATCATCCTTGGGCTGCGAGTACCTCCTTGTTGGTTTACGTATGCCACCACTGCAGTGTTGTCCACTTGTAGCTTCACCCAATGGTGTCGGATTCTTTACTTTAGGTGACGCAAGGCCTCGAAAACTGCCCTCAGTTCCAGGTAGTTGGAAGACTCTCCTCGAAGGGACACCGGCCATTCCCCCTGAAGGGATATCTGGTTCATATGGGCGCCCCATCCTGTTTGGCATGCATCCGTGGTGACCACCAACCAAGGTATCTCTCCCAGGGGAAAACCTTTGGTCAGGTTTGCCTTTGAGAGCTTCCTTGACTTTGGATGTAAGAAGAATGGGCTGGCTCAAATCCCGATGCCTGAACTGGGTCAGGAAGGATCTCTGAGGGATTCGGATATGCCATTGAGCCCATCGGGTAAGGCCTATGGTAGATGAAAGGGAACCCAGGATGCTCATGTAAGCTCTCGCCGTGATCTTGCGAAGATAAAGAATTTTTTTCAACTTCTCTCTCAGTCGGTATATTCTGTCCTCTGATAGACTGACAACCCCCAGACTTGTATCGAACCAGGCTCCCAGATAAATCATCTGTTGATTGGGTTGGAGTTGACTTTTCTGGAAATTCAGAACCCAACCATGTTCCTCCAACATTGATCTGGCGATGTTTCGATGGGGTATTATGGTCATGTGGCCTCTTATAGGCTAAAAATGTTGTCCTGTTCAATGAGAGTGAGGGGAGGAGCTAACCCTAGAGTAGTGCTGCCATGGCCATGGCCGGGAAATATATATATATATATATGTGTGTGTGTGTGTGTGTGTGTGTGTGTGTGTGGTCTCCTGCTTAGGACATCACCTGTGGCATGGTATGCAAATGAACTGCTTTTTCTATGTCTAATTTGCATACCATGCCACAGGTGATGTCCTAAGCAGGAAACGCCACAGACACACATTTTAAAACATTTTTCTTCTAATTTTGTTTGCAGTTTTGCTAATACAATCCATTTTTTATGCTCTACATTCACAGTATTCACAATATGCAGGTGATAGTCTCTTTAATGAAAGTAGGCATTCAGAAGGGAATTTCAAACTTAGCCAAGGTAGCAGAGTTAACATTTTCCTAACTCCGCTACTTTGGCCTTAGTAGTTAGAAATGTCCTTCTGAAATCCCTACTGTTCTTTCAGAAAGAGTCCTGTGTCTGGCTTAATCAATTTTGCAACGAGTGAGCAGTTTTAATTTGATTACATTATCTGTTGTGTAAACTTAATTATGCTATGGTCAACTCAAGTCATGCCTAGACCTGTCCTGGGTGCCAGATTGCGGTGGAGACTTGAACATGTGACTAGTGCCCCTTGGCAATGCATCTCCCCAAGGTTTTGTTGGTGGTCAGTGGATTTAGCAGCAGGTACATCATCTGTGTGATCTAAACCAGTTGCTAGGGTGTGTGTATATGCTCTTGCTTTTGGGAAAAAGTATAAAGCTGGAGCAACATTGTTGCCTGTTCCGCTCTCTGTTGGTGTTCCGCAAGGATCAGTCCTTGACCCGCTATTGGTTTCCCTCTACACTACCTCTCTTGGAGAACTCATCTGCTCTTTTGGTTTCCAATACCACCTGTATGCGGATAATACTCAGATCTACCTCTCCTCCCCTGACCCAACTCCCTCTCTAGTGTCACGTGTAGTTGAGTGTCTGGCCATCTCTCCTTGGATGTCTGATCGCTACCTGAAACTTAACCTCTCCAACACAGAACTTATTATCTTCCCTCCCTCAAACTCTGTCTCTACACCTGGGTTCATAGTCACCGTTGAAAATGCTACAATCGTACCTGCTGAGCGTGTCTGATGTCTCGGGGTCACTTTGACTGCTCTTTCCTTCGTTCCTCATATTCAGTCTTTAGCCAAATCCTGACGGCTGCACCAAAGGAACATCGCACGCATTCGTCCATTCCTCAGCAAAGAAACCGCCCAAATTATAGTGCACTCGCTTGTGATCTCTCGCCTACTGTAACAGTCTCCTGCCTGGACTACCTCTGGCTCCCCTGCGGTATATCCAAAACACAGCTGGCAGACTCATCTTTCTTGCACGTTTGTCTGATTCGGCAGTTCCTCTATTCAATGCCCTCCAATGGCTCCCCATCTGCTCAAGGATAAAATTTAAAATTCTGTCTTTAACGTACAGAGCCCTCCACTCCTCCAACCCTCCGTACATTGCCTCCCTTGTTAACAGATACCTCCCTGCACGACCTTTGCGCTCCTCAATGGGACTAAAACTCTCCTCCAACCTCATCACCACTTATCACTCGCGTATCCAAGATTTTGCCCAAGCTGCCCCCCCTCTCTCTCTCCCTTCCGCAGAGCATCCAGCTCTCTCCCTCCTTTTCAAACTTTAAAAAGTCCCTCAAAACTCTATCTATTTAGAGAGGCTTACTACCCAGCCCACTAGAATACTGGTCACTTTAGCATGTCCCACCTAGCTGGAACACACAATTCCTCTTTGGCTTATCCCACCTAGTGCCTCCCATCCACACTACTTTTACTACAATTTCAATCCCTTATGTGTCTCATGGACCCCATTCCCTCTAGATTGTAAGCTTGCGAGCAGGGTTCTCTACCTCATGTACCAGTCTGTTCTAGTTTGTCTACCTTAGTATGTAGTTACCTTCTATGCTCTGTACATAGCGCTACGTAAATTGTTGACGCTGTATAAATAAATGGTAATTTAATGTAATCCCTACCTGCCTTTTTCAAAAGTTTACTAACCTTTTACAGGGGTAATATGATCTTCACATTTACAAAATTCTTGGCTTTGAATCCAGACAAAATCAAATGGAACACTTACCACAATTGATTCTTTAAAATATCTAAGTATATGGTTAGACCCTAATATATCTCTTGGCCTCCACATTGAAAATTCTAATCAAAGCTTTACCCCAAATTAGAGCTTTTCTTCATGCGCTCTCCAGCTGTTCCCACCTCCTTATTACCTGCAATCTAGTGTCTGCACTTTATTTACTGTAATGGCTCGAATATAAGACAAGGCAAATTATTATGTTTAAGTTGGTCTTATTTTCAGAATAGGTAGGATCCAGGTCCCCTGCATAGCTGCATGGGATCTGGATTCTCCTTGCAGGCAACAAAGGATGTCTGCGTGCTGCTGGACATTTCCACAGGGTCTTCTGAGATGGAACACCGGGTTTTGTGTGTTAGACCCAATTTCCCATCCCAAGGTATTTCAGTGGAGGGTACCTCTATCCTCTTATCTATGCAGCCAAGTCTTAATGAGCCTTCAGATCTTAAGAACCTGTCAACATAACATGTTTACTTCTCTTGTATTGAAAGACAAGTCCTATATTGGTAGTACCCTAGAGATCTAACATTTCCTTAAGAAATTGCTTTTAATACTGAATCTTTGCAAACTTATGTTTGCAGGACAAAGATCATAGCATCGACAGGAGTGACCATAAACTCCCTAAAAATCAGTCCAAAAGCCAAATGAATTTACATGTACTGTTTATGGACATCAAAACCATTCCATTAAAGTTGGCTTCAAAGCAGGCTACATTATATTAAAGAACTCGTCCGTTAACATGTTCCCCAGCCAAGCGCCTAATAAAGCACCCTCCTCCCCTGTCCCCAGTACTGACCTGGCTGCTGCTCTTTGAGGTGCCCAGCCATCTCTTCACTCATTGTTCACCTTAATCTGCAGTCTTCCCTCCTTAGACTATCCATCAGAAACTAAATGCTGTCAGATACGTGCAGTCGTTTCATGTGACCTCCCGGCTTCCGTCGACGGAATAGACAGAAGTGTCGGGTGGCATGGAGGATGTCTGCACTATCATGCAGACATCCACCAGCTGCCCCAAACTCCCTGGTAAGTAGTGGGGGCAGCCGGAGGATGTCTGCACGATATGCGCGGACATCCTCCGCTGCCCGACACGTCCGCCGGGACTTCTATGATGAAGCCGGAAGGTCACATGACCTCCCAGCTTCCTTCATAGAAGTCCTGATGGACGTGCCAGGCAGCAGCGGAGGATGTCTGTGCGCATTGGGTCGACATCCACTGGCTGTTAGCAAGGGGGATCCAGGTCCCCTGCAGCTCTGCGAGGGACCTGGATCCCAGTCTCGATTTGAGGTAAGACTATAAGACGACCTCGAATATAAAACGAGGGGTCTTTTTCAGAGCATTTACTCTGAAAAAATCCTTGTTTTATATTCCAGCAAATCCGGTATATACTGATTCAAGGTGTATTCTTGAATGTACAGGTGATACTCGAAAAATTAGTATATCGTGCAAAAGTTCATTTATTTCAGTAATGCAACGTAAAAGGGAGAAACTAATATATTAAAGAGACGCATTACATGCAAAGCAAGATAGTTCAAGCCGTGATTTGTCATAAGTGCGATGATTATGGCTTACAGCACATGAAAACCCCAAATCCACAATCTCCGTAAATTAGATTATTACATGCAATCAATAAAACAAGGAGTGTACATAGAACAATATCGGACCTATGAATAGTATAAGCATGCATATGGACTCAGTACTTGGTTTGGGCCCCTTTTGCAGCAATTACTGCCTCAATGCGGCGTGGCATGGAAGCTATCCGCCTGTGGCACTGCTGAGGTGTTATGGAGGACCAGGATGCTTCAATAGTGGCCTTCAGCTCTTCTGCATTGTTCGGTCTCATGTCTCTCATCTTTTTCTTGGCAATTCCCCATAGATTTTCTATAGGGTTCAGGTCAGGCAAGTTTGCTGGCCAATCAAGCACAGTAATCCCACGGTCATTGAACCAGGCTTTGGTGCTTATGGCAGTGTGGTCAGGTGCCAAGTCCTGCTGGAAAATGAAGTCAGCATCCCCATAAAGCTCATCTGCGGATAACAGCAGGGAATGTCTGCGCGATGAGCGCAGACTCCCCTGCTTCTGCCCGGCACGACCGCCGGGGCTTCTATGAAGAAGCCGGGTACTTCCGCCTTCGTCACAGAAGTCCCGGCGAGCGTGCCGGGCGGCAGCAGGGGAGGTCTGCGCTCATCGCGCAGACATCCTCTGCTGCCCCACTAGGCACCAGGGTAAATTGGGCAGCTGGGGGATGTCTGCAGACATCCTGCATGCTGCCCGACATGGCAGTCCATTATGACGGACCAGCTGTCAGTCATAATAGACTGCCGTGTCGGGCAGCATGGAGGATGTCTGCACGTATCGTGCAGACATCCCCCGGCTGCCCCAACTAGCCACCAGGGAGCGAAACCAGGTAAGGGGGTTGGGGGGGGGGCTGGACAGAGGACACAGACAGACAAGGGGAGGGGGGGGAGAAAGAGACAGGGTGGGGGACACAGATAGACAAGGGGGGAGCAGAGATAAAAGGGGAGGGGGGATAGAGAGAGACAAAGGGAGGGGGAGAGGGGAGGACACAGACAGACAAGGGGGGGGGACAGAGAGAAAAGGGGAGGGGGGATAGAGACAAGACAGAGAAGTTTTGGGGGGAGAGAGACAGCTGGGGGAGCGGGAGAGAGGCCGCATTGGCACATAAAAGCAAATAAAAACAAGAAATGCATTTGTATAATATACATTTTTTATTAAATATTAAAAAGCAATTTACATATATACAAGTTAAACTTTTTTCCTATAGGGTAGTCTTATAATCAGGCTTTTAGTTTTTTTCCTAAAGGAATGTACAAATTTGGGGGGGTCGTCTTATAATCAGGGTCGTCTTATAATCGAGCAAATACGGTATTTTATTTTACAGGGCACACTTCGTGTACCAGATGAATGGGCAGTAATTTTCACTGCCCACCCTCATGGCACTACTTGCAGGTATTGGGGCATTTTGAGATTGTCCCCCCTACCTGGGCAAGGTAGAGTTGGGGAGAATATGTAGGAATTAATTTATTTTTTATTCTGTCTGGAGCCTCTGGCGGTCATCTCACCAGCCCTCACTTAGAGCAACTTTTTTAAGTCAATGGTCCCAGCGGGAGTTAGGGGGCAAATATTTAACTTTTTCTTGGGGGGAGTGGGGGGGCATTGTGGGTTAACCTTTTCAGTGCTGTAGGGAGCACTGTTTGTGTTCCCTACAGCACTGAAAGGGTTAAATTGTGCATATATCAGCTGCGGTAAGCAGTATATTTAAGTTTTGGGGGGTCTTTGTGTAAAACCAACAGGCAAACAGTGAAAGATTTTTTGCCCATTAGTTTTTGCCAGCTGTAATTAACCGCACAGAACAATGTTTTAACCCCTTAGTGACAGAGTTCTTTGCTGCATTTGATATGCGTTGAAGACCAGAATTCCAATATTTTTGTCATATGTTTGCTTAACTGATTTCTTTCTTCATGTTCAGTCCACCCACACAAATTATATATAATTTTTAAAGGACAGATGGGGCTTACTTTTGATACCATTATTTTCCTCATACGATATAATTTACTATTAAAAAATATACAAAATATGATGAAAATATGCACAAAAAAAAACAATTATTTTAAGTTTGACCTGATTTTTTTTTTCTACAATTACAAACGGTAAAAAAGAACCCGTCTATATAGTTTATAATATTTGTCCTGAGTTTCAAGTCATAGGGAAATAACCAATAGTAGTGTTTTTTTTGTTTCCTAACCAATTTCTCCTATAGTGACCTTTTGACCCTAACCCTAAATTTACCCCCACCCCTAATACAACCCTTGTACTAATCCTAACCCACCTGTAACCCTAATTCTAACCCTAACCCTAATTGTATCCCTAACCCTAGATCTAGGGTTAGTAGATCTAGGATTAGCTGTTTCACATTACTGTGAGCTTTATTGTTGTGGAGCTCTGTGATACACTGACACCCTGCACATTACGGAGAGTTGTATTGCTGAGGAGGGAGGTTGGGGGGACCGATGCTGAGGGGGGATGTTAGGGAAGGAGAGAAAAAGAGGATTGATGTCAGGGATGGAGAGCTTTTTTATCACTTCAGTCGCTTTCTGCTGGACACAGCGCACGCCATATGGAATTGGAGGCGCATGCTCCACTTCGATATGGCACCCCTGGAGGGCAGAAAATAGGTGTTGCATGATGCCTCATGTCGAGCCATCATTGCAACACCTTTAAAGAATAGGCAGTGAAAGCTGGCCACCGCCTATGCGCGTTTGAACGCATATGATCACATTCACGGTGATCGTATGCACGGGGATGTGCCTATGGCACACTCAGAGATTGCGTCAGATACAAAGCAGCCTCTGAGAATAACTGCCGGCATGTAGCATTGCGTAAGTAGTGCAATGCTACGTTAAAACTCAGGACATATGGATACGTCCTTGCTTTGCAGGACTTATATATTCATCCAGATGGGTTTTACTGGCTCCAGTAAATCTCCATAGAAACTATGGAGGTTTTTACAAACCTTTCTTACTCTCGATTGGACTATTTTCTGGTAGGGGAACATAATATCCAGGATTGCAATAAAATTAAAATCAATGAAGCAGTATGGACTGACCATGCCGCACTGATATTATAATTCCAAGACTCTCAAGATACAAAGAGGAGAAATAACTGGAGATTAAATAGCAACCTCCTAAAAGATAAGACAAACAAAGAATATCTAAAAAATCAGACAGTGGCCTTTTTTAGGGAGAATACAAAGGACAACTTACCAATTACAACAGTATGGCTAACATACAAAAGTGTCATCCGAGGGCTCCTGATTAAACTGGGCTCAGAAGCCAAAAAAAAGCGAGGTCTATCCATGGCACAGCTGTATGTGGAATTAAATAAAAATCAGCGTATAAATAAACTATCTCCAAACATCGATACAACGAATTCAATCAAAGAGATAACGGAAAAAATCAAATTCAGATATTGGCCAAAACTAACTATACCCTAATGAAACTCAAACAACTTCGGTACGCTAAGGGCAAAAGGCCCGAAAAAATATTATCAAATAGATTAAAGAATAATAAACTAAACTCAAGAATCAAAAAAATAGTTGTTCAAGATAAAACTTATATTGCTCCCAAAGATATAGGAAATGCATTTAATTAATTCTATGCAGACTTATATAATTTACCCCCAGAAGGAGAATTAGAAAAACAGATAAAGAATTACCTAGATAATACTACACTCCCAACAATATCCGAGGACCAAACAAAATATCTAAATTCCCCATTTGAAAAGAAAGAGATTATGGATGTAATCCTACAGCAGAAAAAAGACAAGGCCCCAGGACCGGATGGTTATAGCAATAATTTTTATAAAAAATTTTGTGAGATCCTTGCTGATTTCCTCATAGTTCTGTTTAATGAGATCAAGGATGGAGCAGTAATCCCCAAAGAAATGCTACAAGCATTGATTATACCAATCCCTAAACCAAATAAAGATCCCGCTTATACCTCAAATTATAGACCGATCTCATTGATCAACTGTGACTTGAAAATATTTTCAGCAGTGATAGCTCATAGAATGGAGAAGGTTATTCCGAACCTAATCCATAAAGATCAGATCGGATTTGTGCAAGGGCGTCACTTAGAGAATAATTTCCGTAGGTTAATAGACACTTTTGAGACTGTGGCAGTAATGGCAACCCCCCAGCTGACCCTGTCGCTAGACGCCAAAAAGGCGTTTGATAGGGTCAGCTGGGGGTTTATGTCCCAGGTATTAAAGGACCGATACAAACAGCTATAATGGCAATGTATACTGCTCCATCAGCTAGAGCTTCTGGCCCAGGAATAGATGCTGAATGGTTCGATGTGAGCAACGGGACACGCCAGGGATGTCCACTGGCTCCAATGTTGTACATCTTGACATTGGAGCCATTGGCAGCTAGAGTAAGACAAAACGAATGTATTAGAGGTATGCCAGCGGGCGGAAATGATATGAAAATATGTATGTATGCCGATGATGTTGTCATAACTCTGACGGACCCTGAGACATCACTAAAATATTTTTTGCAAGAGGTTGAAGCATATTCAAAACTATCTAATTACAAACTTAACCTTACGAAATCCCAGGCGATTTTGCTTAATGCCGAAGAATCCATTAGGAAGCGACTAAGTGACAGATATCCGTTTGAGTGGTCCACCAGGGGATTTCTGTATTTGGGAATATATATTACTCCGAATTATCGGACAACAGTCAAAGAGAACTTTGATTTGTTGTATAAAGACACTCACGAGACGTTGACTAGAAAATGGTTAGATATAGAGATATCCTGGCTGGGCAGATTAAATGTGATAAAAAAACTACATTCTTCCAAAATGGCTCTACTTATTTAGAATGTTGCCACTACCGATCCCGAGAAGTAAATTACTAGAGGTCCAAAAGCATTTTTTTTTTTTTATATATTTGGAAGGGGAAAAAACCCCTATCTACTATATATATATAGTATATACTATACTAAAACTATACTAATGAGGAATGTGACCAAAGGGGGGTTCGGTCTTCCTAATATAACAAAACTATACGAAGCTAGTAGACTTTTTCATATAAATAAGTGGCAAACAGAAACAGCAAAAGAGGAGCAATGGTATTTGCTAGAAAAATAACTAATAAGGATGAATGACCTATCACTAATTTTATGGATGAATGAAAGGGCATACAGAAACCTATATATGAAACAGCCCCCAAATTATATAGTAGATCTTATAACTACCTGGTTTAAGACAAAAAAAAAAAAAAATTAAAATTGAGAATTTGGTGTTACCTTCAACCTCATTGAGGATTTTGGAATACAACATAGAGAGCTTCTCCTTGAAAGGATGGCAAAGAACTGAAGATTTGACCCTGGGGGATGTAATAGAGGGAAACTCTGTCAGGGCATTCACAAATTTACAAAATGAACTGAATATACCATCAAGGGAGATATTTACGTTCTTGAGATTGAATAATTATGTAGATTCTATGCTTAAGAGGGAAAATAAAAATTGTTCAACTAAAGATATAAGTAATATATTTTCCAAAGAAGGAAAACCTAAGGTTTTGCCTAAACTCTACGATTGGATAAGCCTGCTAGAGATACCTAATAAACCCAAGGCATGGAGCACCTGGGAAACAGCGGTAGGAATATCCGTCACGTCCTAGACATGGGCTAAATCAATAACAGAGGTTAGAAAATCTGTAAAATATCTAAACTTAATAGAACTCCACTATAAAATCATCTATAGATGGTACTTAGTTCCTGAAACCTTACATAAAATGAATAGATCAAACTCAGACAGATGTTGGAGGTGTAACCTAACAAAAGGTACTCAAACCCACATATGGTGGTCGTGTTCCATCATAAAAACTTTATGGAACAGAGTCATACACGAAACTCAAAAATGTAATAAAAGATGGACCCCATGGACAAATAAAAAAAAATGAATGAAGGAATGGAAATATGTATTGTCCGCCTGGCGTCACCCCCCCCCCCCCCCAAATCCTACACATGGTGTCATAAGACACACCCCTTGCAGTCCTACTGGCTCCTGTTTTTCAGTGGGGCAGGACTAGGTGTGTCTATACAGTATCTTCCAGCACAGAGATAACAACATTCTGAAAAGGTGACCATGACTCACAGAGCTATTCCCCAATTTATAAGTACATAGTTGCCAACATCAGCCATGTTTCCAGGGACACATATTTGTTCCACATGCTGCAGAAAGAGCATGCAAAGTGCAGCCCGGCAGTATGTAACATAGTAACTAGTAATTTAGGTTGAAAAAAGACACAAGTCCATCAAGTTCATCCCTTCTACCTATCATTACAGCTTTTGATCCAAAAGAAGGCAAAAACCCCTAAGGAAGCTATTTTGAATTTTGCCTCCTGGAAGAAAAATTCCTTCTTGACTCTAAGCGGCAAACAGATTTCTCCTTGGATCAATAAGCTCTTTTATTAATGCTTATTCTATTATTAATAGCCCTGTATGTTCTACTTTCCTAAAAAAAAACATCCAACCCATTTTTAAATGCATCTATTGTGGTTGATAGCACTACCTCTCTTGGCAGTGAGTTCCATAACTTTATTGTCCTAACCGTAAAGAATCCCTTCCTGCTGTCTATGAAATCTTTGCTCTTCCAGTCTCAGGGGGTGACCTCTTGTTCTTTGTACCTTTCTGTTAATGAACAGGTCACTGGAGAGCTCTTTATATTGGCCCTGCACAAATTTATATAATGTTATCATATCCCCTCTGAGACGCCTTTTTTCTAACGTATATAAATGCAATTTTTTAAGTCTCTCTTCATAACTAAGATCCTCCAATCCCCTTATTAATTTTGTAGCTCTCCTTTGCACTTTTTCTAGTTCCTTAATATCCTTTTTAAGGACTGGTGCCCAGGGCCGGCCTTAGGGATGTGCGACCTGTGCGATCACACAGGGTGCAACACTCCAGGGGGCGCCTGCCCGGTAATGAAAAAAAAAAAAAGCCGGTAGTGGCACTGGCTGGGGGAGATCAAAAGATCCCCCCTCACCAGCCCTCTGCTCGGCATGCTGTGCTGGGTCCGGGGAGGGGGCAGAGCTAACCGGCTCAGTGGTGTAGCTCCGACCCCACCCTGTGAAGCAGAGCAGCGTCTGCTTCACGGGGAGCCACTGGCAGCATTTCACTTTCTATTGCTGTCTGTGGCTCCCTGTGAAGCAGACGCTGCTCTGCTTCACAGGGTGGGGGCGGAGCTACACCGCTGAGCCGGTTAGCTCCGCCCCCTCCCTTGAACCACATTTGCAGGCAAGGGGGGGGGAGAGACAACAGGGGGTGAGAGAGGGACAGAACAGGGGGTGAGAGGCAGAACAGGGGGGAGGAGAGAGAGGCAGAACAGGGGGATGGGGGGGGAGAGAGAGAGGCAGAACAGGGGATGAGAGAAGGACATAACAGGGGGTGAAAGGCAGATCAGGGGGAGGGGGGAGAGAGAGGCAGAACAGGGGGTGAGAGAAGGACAGAACAGGGGGTGAGAGGCAGAACAGAGGGGGGTGAGAGAGGCAGAACAGGGGGTGAGAGAAGGACAGAACAGGGGGTGTGAGGCAGATCAGGGGGGGGAGAGACAACAGGGGGTGAGAGAGGGACAGAACAGGGGGTGAGAGGCAGAACAGGGGGGGGAGAGAGAGAGGCAGAACAGGGGGGGAGAGAAGGACAGAACAGGGGGAGAGAGAGACAGAACAGGGGGGGGGAGAGAGAGAGAGAGAGACAGAACAGGGGGAAGGGGGGGAGAGAGAGAGAGACAGAACAGAGGGAGAGAGAGAGAGACAGAACAGGTGAAGGGGGGATAGCGAAACAGAACAAGCGAGGGGGAAGAGAGAGAGACAGGAGGTGGGAGAGAGACAAAACAGGTGGAGGGGGGGGGAAAGAGACAGACATGGCAAGGAAGAGGAAAGGGACACATACATAGGGGGGTGAAAGACGGGGGGGGGCATGGGGGAAGCCCGCACAGGGCGCCGGAACACTTAAGGCCGGCCCTGCTGGTGCCCAGAACTGTACTGCATATTCAAGGTGAGGTCTTACCATTGATTTGTAAAGAGGCAAGATGATATCCTCCTCCCGTGAATCTATACCTCGTTTTATACATGCCAATATCTTATTGGCCCTTGCAGCTGCTGACTGGCATTGGGCACTGTTGCCAAGTTTGTTATCTACAGGATGTAGGATGGATATACGCACGGACACAATCCAATTAATGAATCAGGGTGGAGATCTCATTGTACCTACCATGATTAATTAACTGGATGCGTATATGCATCCTACAGATTGCCGGGCTGCACTTTGCATGCTCTTTCTGCAGCATGTGGAACAAATATGTGTCCCTGGAAACATGGCCAATGTTGGCAACTATGTAAGTTCATTGTGTCTTTTATTGCTGTGGAACTCTGCGATGCACTCATACACTGCACATTACTGTGAGCTTTATTGTTATGGAGCTCTGTGATACACTCACACCCTGCACATTACTGAGACTTTTATTGCTGAGGAGGGAGTTTGGGGAACCAATGATGAGGGGGCATGTTAGGGAAGGAGAGAAAAGGGGACTGATGGCGGGGGAAGGAAGGGCATGTCAGGGAGGGAGAGCAAATGCTGCAGGGAGGCATGTCAGGGAAGGAGTGAGAGGGGTTTGATGCTGCCAGGGGAAGGGGGCATGTAGGAGAGGGAGAGGGGACTCATACTGTAGGGGGGCATTTGAGGGAAGGAAATGCTGCGCTGGAGGGTGAGATTGTGCACTGGATCACTCACTAACCGGCACAATCAGCCAACATACACTCACTGACAGGCACAGTCAGCAAATACTCACTCACTGACAGGCACAATCAGCAAACATTCACTGACAAGCACAAACACTCACTGACTGACAGACACAATCAGCAAACACTCACTCACTGATAGACACAATCATCAAACACTCACTCACTAATAGACACTATCAAAAAACACTCACTCACTCACTGACAGGCACAATCACCAAACTCTAACTCACTCAGTGACAGGCACAATCAGCAAACACTCACTCACAGTCACAACCAGCCAGCACACACTCTGAGTGAGAAAAAAATGTCTTTTTTTTGTATAATGTTTCTGTATAAGTGATATAAAGTGGCATAGTTCCAACAATGTGAGAGTAGTTACATTTTGTTTGCTATTATTGGTACAAATTTCTATATATTTTATTATTTTACATTTTCTATTTTATCTCTATTTATTTTTATACTTATTTTATTGTTATATTTATTTATTTCTATTTACATTCTCTATGTTTATTCATTTTTATACTAATATTTTTCCATTTTTAAATTCATGCAGCATATGAAAACCCCAAATTGCAGTATTCTTTTTGTATTTTTACAGAAAAGGTGTTTTGTTTTTTTAAAGTTGATCTCCTATGTAATTTATCTTTTAGTAGACGAGCTGCACTTTTCTAATAATATTTACACTCACTTTATAGCGCCTGACATTTTTGTCATGAAATGAAAATTACATGGATTGAAAATCGTGTTCAAAATCACAATGAAAACATGGTTTCAGAGTGAAACCACAGGGCCTGAAAGGGTTAATTATTTCGAGCAGCTGGGTTGGGAATATGTGAATAGAAATTCATTACAATGGCCTTGATATCGACATCTAAAGTTTCATGTGCATGGCGAAAAGCATTGTTTTCATTATGGGCAGGACAATCTATATTAACCCCTTCGTGACGTTAGGACGTATTATGCCATCCTGATTTTAAGTGCCTAAAAGTCATTAGGACGGCATAGTACGTCCTGTGTTAAACAGCTCGTCGTGGCTCCCCTGGCTACATTTCTCTAAAATGCGCTGTGCCCGAACTTCCAGAGGTCTAACGATTTTTTGGGCAGGGACCCACAGGGTCTATTAAGACACTGATCGGGTCTCTGCCATAGTGTTCCTGGCTACCGATCATCTTGTGATCGGTGGCCAGGAACAAATCGTGACGTTTTGGTGCTTGCGTCGTTTGGGACGCAAGCACCATGCGTCACAAAGGGGTTAAGTAATGGACCATTTATTTACTACACTAAACACGGCATGTGTTGGGCCAAAATGTGAATTGGTATCATCAACACAAAAAGCTGAAAATGAGAGATCATGTTTCTCTAAAGCAGTTGATTTTGGCAGCTGCTTATAACTCCTGAAGTCTCCTGAGATTGTTTCACGACTTTTGTACAAATAACAATATTCAAAGCAACATATTATACACACCTAATAAAATGTCTCATTACCTTAGTAACAAATATGTTATTTATGCTCTTTTCTCATCTATGCCTTTTCATTGCTCCTACCACATGCCATGAATGGACAAAAGGGACAATGTTTGCCTAAAAATGAATTGGTTCGAAAATGATTGGCCAAGTTTAATAATAAGTAATTATTAGATCATGTCAGACAATATAAGTCAATGAACACTCAAGAGTGTTAAGCACTGGAGCACTATAAGTTCCCTATTATATACATTATTTTTGTATGCTGTGTTTCTGTTATAATGGATTTGCAGATGGAAAGGCTCAAATAGTGTAATTGGTATTTGACATTTTCAATAAGAGGACATTATTTGAAGGAGGAGTTGCACATTTTGAGCCATTCCCTAACTTGGTTAAATATTCTGTCTCTCACCTAATGACCATACTAGACTACTGATGCAATGGGGATTATTTATAAAAGTCAGTTCTAGGCAAAGTTCTAAAACTTGAGTATTTACCATGGAGACAAATTGAATATTTCTGTAGTGTAGACCATTTCTAGAACTTTGCCCCAGAACTAGGCAAATACCATGTGTTTTTTTGCTTGCGGACTATATGTACGTTGCAACGGATGGAGGACCATCCTTTATACACGTTATGTGTCAAAAACTCAATACCATTATATTTTCTAACATAGCCTGCCTCTTGCAACTGCTTTGCCTATTTATCCTCAGAATGATGTCTACAAAATTCAAATTTTCAATTGTATTAAGGACCTCTGCCGTCTATCTATACTTGTGGACTTGACAGAATACTTCAAACTAATCATAGTTTTCACTTATGTGAATGTGTAATATATGTAATAGCATCATACTAAACAAGGTTGGTTATCAGGGGCGTAGCTAAAAACCACAAAGTCCCATAAGCATACGAAAATTGCCGCATACTCATAAGGTATTGAGCACCAAGAGTATATAGCACTGCAGGCAGATCTCCTCTTTCCTTTTTCACTAACTCTCTCATGTCAGCTCTTGAACCTCTACTATCCTCATCCTTAACCTACTAACTTTCTATTTACATGGCTTCAGCTCACTTTGTCCAGTCACTTCCTCTGCATTGTTAATGTTCATGCAGTATTGTTTGTTGCTATACATTAAATAATAAACCTTGTATTCCAGTTCTAAGTATACACGCTATGACGCTATCTGTTTTTATAACTGCTTTGTTCTGATAACCTTTCAACTCTGTGTGATTTCAAAATCTAGATATCTACTGCTAATGTTTACCTCTTTAAAAAAACAATTACCGTATTTATCGGCGTATAACACGCGCCGGCGTATAACACGCACCTAATTTTAAGAAGGAAATTTCAGGGAAAAAAACTTAAGAACTTAAATTAAGAACTTTGAAGCCCAATATGCCATTTTAATATGCAGGATATTGCCCCCAATATGCCATTTAATATGCAGGATATTGCCCCCAATATGCCATTTAATATGCAGGATATTGCCCCCAATATGCCATTTAATATGCAGGATATTGCCCCCAATATGCCAGGATATTGCCCCTTAGTATGCTCGTTATGCCACCCTCCTCCCCCAGTACTTACCTCGTTCCTGCTCTGTCCCCCGGTGCTCTGAAGCTGCGTGGCTGCGAGGGAAGCGTTGTGAGCTTCCCTTCAGCCGCGCGGTCAATAAAGTTTGTTTTAAAAAAAACAGACTTTATTGACCGCGCGGCTGGAGGGAAGCTCACAACGCTTCCCTCGCAGCCACGCAGCTTCAGAGCACCGGGGGACAGAGCAGGAACGAGGTAAGTTTTAGATTATTTTTTTTTTTCGGCGTATAACACGCACACACCATTTTCCCCCTATTTTCAGGGAGAAAAAGTGCGTGTTATACGCCGATAAATAAGGTAATAATCATATCCAGAATCAAGAATACAAAACCAATTCCTTCTACTTAAAGTTAGAGCTTTTAAAAAATTCCAACATCTCTTCATAGTTTTACCATTTTCCTTGTTTTACTTTTTATGTGGCCTAGAATGGGGTTTTTTATATGTTCTTGGGTTTTTCTTTTAAGAAATGCTTAATTTAATGTCCGTATGAAAATAAACTTTATGTTCCTAACCTGATAAGCTCACAGGTTGAGAAATAAAAGAGAGAATTGCAGGGAATTGAGATGAGAATTTCAACCTTTAGGCCAATGTAGCCGAGTTGGACAAATTCTCCAATGCAGCTGAATGGGAGAATGTTTCCAACTGAGCTACTTTGGCCTTAAAGTTTGAAATGACCTGCTATGCCTTGCAATTCTCTCTTTATTGAGTAGACCCTAATGTGTTTATCAGGGCCGGCACCACCTTTAGGCACACTAGGCGTTTGCCTAGGCCCTAGAATGCCAGCTTTGATGGGGTGGGTCTGCTGCCAGGATGCATGTTTCCCAGCGGCAGGCAGCCACAAGATTTTTTTATTGGGGGGGGTGGGGGGAACAGGCGCCAAGGTGAGCAGAGTTGCCAAAAAAGACACTCCAGGCATTGGGGGTGGGAAGGAGGGGGCGGAAGACATGCACCAGTCATTGGGGTGGGAGGGAAGGAAGGAAAGACACACCAGGCATTGGGGGTGGGAAGGAAGGGGGAAAAAGACACACAAGGCATTGGGGGTGGGAAGGAGGGGGCGGAAGACATGCACCAGGCATTGGGGTGGGAGGGAAGGAAGGAAAGATACACCAGGCATTGGGGGTGGGAAGGAAGGGGGAAAAAGACACACAAGGCATTGGGGGTGGTAAGGAAGCGGGAAAAAGACACACAAGGCATTGGGGGTGGTAAGGAAGCGGGAAAAAGACACACAAGGCATTGGGGGTGGGAAGGAAGGGGGAAAAAGACACACAAGGCATTGGGGGTGGGAAGGAAGGGGAAAAAAGACACACAAGGCATTGGGGGTGGGAAGGAAGGGGGGAAAAGAGACACCAGGCATTGGGGGTGAGAGGGAAGGGAATAAAAGACACACCAGGCATTGGGGGTGGAAGGGAGGGGGGAAATGACACACCAGGCATTAGGGGTGGGAGGGCGGGGGGGAAAAAGACACACAAGGCATTGGGGGTGAGAAGGAAGGGGATAAAAGACACACCAGGCATTGGGGGTGAGAAGGAAGGGGATAAAAGACACACCAGGCATTGGGAGGGGGGAGGACACACACCAGGCATTTGGAGTGGGAGGGGGTGGGAGAGACGCACCAGGTATTGGGGGTGGGAGGGGGGAAAACTACATACCAGTCATTTGCAGTGGGAGGGGGAAAAGACACACCAAGCATTGGGGGTGGGAGGGAGTTTGGAAAATAGAAACACTAGGCATTGGCGATGGGAGGGAGGGGGGGGACACACTAGGCATTGGGGGGAGCTGAAAAAAAGACACACCAGGTATTTGGGGTGGGAGGGAGAGGGGGGAAAGACACACCAGGCATTGGGGGTGGGAGGGAAGGGGAAAAAAGACACACCAGGCATTGGGGTGGGAAGGAATGGGGAAAAAGACACACAAGGCATTGGGGGTGGGAGGGAGGGAGGAAAAGACACACCAGGCATTGGGGGTGAGAGGGAAGGGGATAAAAGACACACCAGGCATTGGGGATGGGAGGGGGGGGGGGGAAGAGACACACTAGGCATTTGGGGAGGAGCTGAAAAAAGACACACCAGGTATTGGGGGTTGGAGGGGGGGGGGGGAGACACACACCAGGCATTGGGGGTGGGAGGGAAGGGGAAAAAAGACACACCAGGCATTGGGGTGGGAAGGAATGGGGAAAAAGACACACAAGGCATTGGGGGTGGGAGGGAGGGAGGAAAAGACACACCAGGCATTGGGGGTGAGAGGGAAGGGGATAAAAGACACACCAGGCATTGGGGATGGGAGGGGGGGGGGAAAGAGACACACTAGGCATTTGGGGAGGAGCTGAAAAAAGACACACCAGGTATTGGGGGTTGGAGGGGGGGGGGGAGACACACCAGACATTGGGGGTGGGAGGGAGAGGGAGATAGACACACCAGGCATTGGGTGTGGGAGGGAAGGGGAGAAAGACACTCCAGGCATTAGGGGTGGGAGGGGGAAAAAAGACATACCCGGCATTGGGAGGGGGGAAAAGACATACCAGGCATTAGGCATGGGAGGGAGGCAAAAAAAAGACACACCAGGCATTGGGGGTGGGAGGGAGGGTAAAAAAGATACACCAGTCATGGGGAGAGTGAGGGAGGGGCAAAAAGACACACCAGGCATGGGGAGAGATATACATGGAAGGGAAGATAACAGAGGAGAGGAGAAAGACCAAAGGTGTAAACAGACAAATGAATGGCATGGGGGAGAGCGACACAGACACTGATGGCATGGGGGAGAGTAAGACAGACAGGGATGGAATAGAGGTAGAGCGAGAAAGACATGGGTGGCATGGGGGGGGGGAGAGACAGACTGTCAAGATTGAGGTTTTCGGAGCATAGAGCAGGGGATGCTATCTCTTGCTGGTAACCCTTACCAGGTGGTCCACAAGTATATATAGGCAGAGCACCCTGGTAAGGATAGGAGCACGAGAGTGCCACAAAAGGATAATCCAAAAAGCGAAGTCAGGAAACAGTCCAATAGATCAGGGCAGGCAGCGGTCAAAGAGTAGTAATCCAAACAGGGGTCAGGGTTCGGGCAAACAGGGTAATCCAGAAGGCAAGCCAAAGGTCAGGTAACGGGAAATCCAAAAGATATACTGTAGCACAGCAACAAAGGGGAAACTGAAGACTGAAGTCCAAGGACAAACAGGAACCAAAGCTCTGGAGCAATGAAGAAAGAGTTTGAGGGGTTTTTATAGTGCTGTGGGTCTCCACTCCTCCCCTCAGTGGGACAAGCTCCTCACTTGATTGGATGTTAGAGGGGTGTGCTTTTCTAGCACATACCCCTCTATCTCTGTGCTTGGAGTTAATAGGAGATTTGGCAGAGTTTACCTCCCTCCTACAGCTGGAAATAGGTTCCCCTTGATTGGGGTGAAGTCTGGAGGATGCATCCTGGGCTTGTAGAAACTCTAGGCCCTGGTTTCGGCCTACCGCGCTACCGCGATCGCGGATAGAAGATTGTACTACAGGCCCGACTTCGGCCTACTCCGCGATCGCGGATTACTTAAGGGACTTGCTGGATGCCTGGAACTACTGGAACTGCAGGTAAGGGCCAGAGGGGCATGACACAGACAGGAATGGAGTAGAGGGAGAGCGAGACAGACAGGAATGGCATGGAGAGGGGGGTGCCAAAGATAGGATCACATTGCATGTGTGAATGTGTGGCTGCATGTGCATGTGACATTGCATGTGTTACTGTGTGTACATGTGGCTGCATCTGACATTGCATGTGTGTGTACATGTGCCTGCATTTGTATGTGACACTGTGTTATTTTGTGTGTAAATGCCTGAGGGCAGTATCAGCAGGGGGCAGCAAGATATATTTTCACCTAGGGCGGCAAAAAGTCTTGCACCGACCCTGGTGTTTATAAACACTGAATATTATTATTCAGACTTTATTCTATGGAGGGCTTCATTATATTCCATGGAGGCCCAATTTAAATGTTTAGGGTGTCATGGTCATCTGGAAACATGAATATTCAAAGTCATTCAGAGTCATGAAAGGTAAGTAGGGAACTCCACAAAGTAACTTCCTTCTGGCGAAAATTACATTGATTGCACAGACTCAAGGAAGGAAGCAGGAAGAGCAAAAGGTGCTTTTCATGTCTAATGATGCTTAATTATAGGCATAGGAATGTACTCTCTGGGCTTTATTGAGGAGGGAACTGAAAGGAATTGACAAGTAAATTCCAAAATTAAGGCCAAAATAACAGAATTTGAAGTATAGCTGATTTGAGCCCTAATTTAATTTCTACATTGTGCTAGCTGAATGAGTTCTAGCAAATGATTGGGTCAGAACTGGCAGCATATCAGCAAGGTCCATGGGAGGCAGAAAAACAACCAGAAAATACACAATAATGCTAGGGACAGACACAAGGCTCTATCACAGGCAAAGGTAGGAAGATAACTAAGGGTTTAAATAGCTCTTCAAACAAGATCCCGCCCATAGAGGCACTGAAAGAAGGAGAAACAGAGAACTGTACTATGGCCACATATAAGGGTAAGAAGCACAACCATTCATGCACAAAATGGAAAGCTATGCACTCTCTGTTAGACAAGAAGATAGAAGATGGATAAGTGCCTTGGAGGACTGTAAGGCATCATGGGTGAACACATTGCCATTTTATTCAGGACCACTTATGACAAATGCACACTCCGAGGCTTTAGTCAGTAAAATATAGACCGGTCTCCAATCTTTATTCTACCCAATACAGACCAACAGTGTGGTTACCCTACTGTAGAGAGAGGATAGCACAATGCTAACTGGAGGTGGCTGTTTCAGACTGCAAAGCAGGGGTGTAGCAATCATGGTCACCAGGTCCACCACTTTAGGAGGCTCTGGCGACCTCTGCGACCTCCCCTTTAAATGCCACTCGCTGCACCCTAATAGGTTTAGTGGAGGTGTTAATTAAGCACACAGGCAATGTTTCAACCCCCAAGGGGTTTTTTTTTCAAGCAAGGCTGGGTCCATTACTTGCTTCTTCTACATTTGGTGATTTGGGTGGCATCCCGGGACCTCGGCACCTCATCTAAATTGGAGTGCGGATCCAAATCTACTTTTTTATACTATCTGCACCCTAGCTGCATGCTGCTAGCAGAACATAAAGCTGGGACAGATAAGCTGTTTGAGGGACTAAGATTGAACAGAGAAGTTGTTTGGGGTCAAAGATGACACAGAGAGGCTGTTTGGTGGGTGACAATGGCACAGTGCTGTTTGGGGGTTAAGATGACAAAGAGAGGCTGTTTGAGCAGTTAGCTGGCATGGGGAGGCTGTTTGGAAGCTAACATGGTGCAAAGAGGCTTTTTGTGGACCTGTTGGAGAGACAGGGAAATTGTTGCACCGGGGCCCTATGGTTCCTAGTTACGTCTTTGCCCTGGAAGGTCAATGGAAAGTACGGAGGGTGCTCAGCACAAAGATATGGTGACAACTTCTTCTGGCTTGAAACTGCAGTTAAAGGAAAATGGGAAGGGGTAAATGAAAGTATTTTAAACTTTCCCATGGTATAACCCCCATCTTTCATGAATTGCTATTCTATTCAATCACAAACATTTATTTGCAAATCGACTTGATTTAGCCAATTTGGAAACAAATTTAGCCTTATATACAACATTAGGGATGGAAGCAAAACATCTAATGTAATTCAAATTTGTTATAATTACAGTAGCATAGAATATGTTTACTTAAAAAAATTACATCAAGTGTATGCATTTTAAATATAAATACTTTACTGAAATAATACAAGTACCTTATTGAGCCATTTTGCTTGTATAGCTCTTTCAGACTGCTGATATGCTGTTTAGAACCTTGAGTCAGATTAAGAAAGCTTCCACTGATCTGACCCTACATTCTAAACCTGTCCACACCTCGAAAGAGCTATACAAACAAAGAATGCTCAGTAAGGCACTTTATTTGTATTCTTCCATTAAAGCATTTCTATATATAATGTCTACGCTTGATGCAATAAATAATTTCACCATAATTTTCTTTTTTGACCTATAATCATGTCATGAATTTAAAAACATAGTAAACTGAAAGGATAAACACGGTTCAGAATGTTTTATGTAAATAACTTAAATGTAAATACAATGTTAATAAATGTGAATTACCTTTGTTGTTAGCACACTGTTCAAAGATCTGAATGAATTGCTGCTTTATTATACATTTTAACGTAAGTCATAAAAAAATCTACATTGCACAGTTAACAGGGGAACAGAAGTGGAGCCAGTTTAGATATGAACTACATTCTATACACAATGGTTTACAAGCAGCAGATTTTGTCCCCAGAAGGATGGTAAGGATGACGCACTAGTTTGATGTTATCATGTACTCTGGAGGAGTGGATCACTGCTAGATCCATTTTATAAAAGTGGATGTTTTTACCTGTACCAGCCCCTGGATTTGGGTAATGATGTGTATTACACTGGTTCTGGAAACAGAGACAGCAGGAACAAGACAGGAAACATGGTCAGTCAAAGCTGTGGTCAGGACCGGTGGCATTTGCTTAAAGTCAAGCAATAGGCCATTCAGGTGGTGGTTGTACAAGATTGTGTAAAAAAAAAAAAAAGGCAGGCTGATAGCAGTCAATGATGCCTAACAAGCCAGGGGATTGGTCAAGCAGAGTAGGTTGCAACAATTAATCAATTACTGCCAAACATTTGCCAAACCAATTCTTAGTTTATGATATAAAATAATGGAAATTTGCATTATGTCTGTAGGGTCACATCACTTCACATACTGTCACATTTTCCAACCACAGTGTAATTTTTCCTCAACATCACTCTTCACACTGCACCCACAGCACTTTTCACAGTGTCACCTTGTTACATTGCTCCCACAGTACTTGCCACAGTCACACATTGCACCCACATCCCTTGCCACATTGCACCCAGGACTTACCCCAAAATCCAGATTGCACTCACAGGACTTGCCCAGCATACTGATAGCACCAAGTTTGTGGACATTTTTTTTTTAAAACTACTTGTCCTAGGGACTAAAATGGTAGCCCAATATACTTGTCCCTCATGACAATCGACTTGTCTTGATACAAAAAAAATATTTAAACCAAAACCATATTTAAATACGGTCTTTATTGATAGCAAATTAGGAGACAGGCATAACAATACTTAATTGCTGCCAGGGCCACAGGTGGCGGTCCTTCTGAGCTGGCTAACCTGCTGGATTTCGAAGAGGACCTACTGCTGTTGAGGGGGCAGTTGACTCATACTTGCCTCGTATAGAACATCCATTGATAGGTAGTATGTCAATTGATATATTGATCATGTGATCATGATCACTGTTCTCTTACTTTCCTTATAGCATATGGCATTGTGCCCCCTGGATCATCTGATGATGAGGCCCCATGGACCCCCACAGGATGCAGAAGATCCTCCAGCTGCTCCTCAGACTTCCCCAGGTCAGGTGGCTCAGTTGGCTTTGGTGCCAGTGACCTCTTCACCTGTCTGTGGTAAGTCAAACCTTCCAATACATGTGCATGTGTTAACATATCCACTGTAGTAAAAATGTGTGCAACAGATTGGGGTTCATTCATGAAAGCAGGAATTGCATGGAATTGTGAATGGAGATCCCAAGTTATGACCAAAATAGTTAACCTGAAACATTCTCAATATCAGCATCTAGGCTACTACCACCTTAACTTTGTAATTCCGTTCTCTATTACATACAGTTCCCTCTTTCATGAATCAAACCCAATGACAATGTTGATGTCTAGTGTTCTGCACACAACTATATGCACTCAACAATAACAATGCATTGTTTTTCAATCTCCAACAGACATTTTTCTTCACCACCTCTGGCACCGGGTTCCTCCCACCATCTGCCAGCTCCTGATGTGCAGGCCCAGGGATCCACCACCCAAGGGATACACAAGTACACCACATCATTCATGTCTGATGTTCATGCATATGTAGATTGTTATCTCTGGAATGCAATCTCTGTACATACTGCTATACATCCGTGTAAATGGGTATACAGTTGTATGACATATATGTAACTGAGTGTTACAGTGATAGGAATGTGTAAGCCCTCTTAGGTTCAATCACAGGATTATGGACAAGCATAGGTTTGTGTTATGTTGTGTAACTGCTAAGTGATTCTTTAAAGAGCTATGATAAGTGCAAATACAAAGTTAGATTGTTATAAGGTGAACTGTAAGAGAATGTGCTGCCTACATTCTGTATTTAAATGTCCTAAACATCTTCCTCTTTTCCTGCAGGTACATCAACCACTTTAGTCTCATTACATATCATGGAAGACTTGTTCTCTTGATCACGCTTACCTTTAGCTTAAGTTAAGTTATGAAAAGCACATTCTGGAACTCCAGTATTCCTCAGCACAATGACTGAGCACCTCAAACTCATCTTTTACAGCTGAGAGTGTAACTTCAACCCCTCTGTACTTTATAAGGGACAGTTCCACCTACGGTATCCCCCAAAAATATTGTTAGATGAGTACTGTATCATTTAAAGTAATGAAAAGGAAACCCATCTGCCTGGCCAGTTTTTTCCTTAACTCTTCCTAAACACTAAAATCTACAAATAAAGTGTAATAGATGTTTTGCCATTTCCATAGTAACACTGCTACCTATCTCTGCTTATTAGATGTCACTGAATTTAGCGGCCTCCATTAAATCATTTTCAGTATAAAACTTCAGGAGATCTGAATAAAGCAGTTTGAATAGTGTTGTTAAATGTCTTCAGGGGGTTGGTGAATTTGTACATCTTTGAGAACTAGTTTGATCTGAGACCTGTCAGAGGGAAAGTTTGTCTTATAATAACACAATGTATTTGTTGACTGTCTGAAAATAGTGTTAGAGACAGTTTCCGTTTCTTATTAACATGTTACGTAAATATTGAATGTCCTTTTAAGGAAAGTAATGACATGTTTTTGTACAGTTAATGACCAAGGGAAATATGTGGTGCTGTTGTCCCAACACATCTTTATAAGCTGTATACTGTCAGCTGTGCATCACTCATGGCTTTACAAACTAGATAATCATTTATCTTATTCTGCTGGACTTTTCTATTTTTAGATTACTAGACATGTAGAAAATACCAGTCTTGGAAACTTGTGTGACATAATTACTATAATTTTTGGATGTGTGGGCTCATACTGGATTCTAATCCCGTTTTTGTTAAATAAAAGTTAAACATCTGTGTATACAAAAAATGCTAAGGTTGTAAGAGCTAACATAAAATGAGCCAGATACGTTGAACTGGCCTGGCCTACATACATTTATATTTTTAAGCATGTAAATGTTAATAATATCCCCAGTAGGTTCTACTCCTCAATACCACTTTTCAATATGGAATGGATCATGACACCTTTGTCTATTGTAATATTTTCTTATTGGTGCAAGCAGTGGTGTATTTATGCCTTTGCATGCTTGATAGAGCAGCAGATCCCGGGACGAAGGGGAAGATGATTAGGCAAGATTTTTCCTAACCAGTGCCTCCATGCATGCAGTAAGCAAGGCCACCGGTGGTCTGCGTGGTCTCTTGATGCTGCCTGTGTCAATCTATATATCTGTGTGCCGAGTCACATGGAAGTGGGAGTTGTGGTTGGGGAGCAGACATGGTATTATGGAAAGTCCTTTGGAGCCAGGGGTCAAGCACCAACATTGTTCATGGTGACATTTAATGGTCTTTGTGATAGACATTTTATTGATGTTCCATGGACCTTCACAGACCTTGTAATGGATACTGCTGTAGACTTTTTGTGTATCCCTGTTAGGGGCACACGATACTGGAGAGGAAGAAGCAGTGACTGAGGAGAAATGGGTGCAACGAATGGCGTTTGAGTGGTACATCATTTTAGTCAGGCCTAGGACAGCCTGCAAGAATATATTTATGCCAGAGCAGAAAGATTTCTAGAAAACATCAGAGAAAGATAGTCTGTAGCAACACATAAAAAAATGAATTGGACTTTCTGCTCTGCCCATAATGGAATATCAGAGTCATTTTACTTGTTTGTTCTTTAACAGCTCTAAGCATTCTTGTTCAAACTACCAGTGATGTTGAATTCGAGAGGCTCACTTGTATTATGAATTTCTATGTAACCATGGGGGGCTCACTGTAAATATGTGCACAACATATTTTAACCTAAAAAAGTTATGCTTGCTGCAACATGTGTGAACAAAATAAACATTTTCTTATAGTGTCCCTTTAAGAGAATGCCTAACAGGTCTAATACTGTGAGAAACTGTTTTGAAATAGAATCAGTGTGTGATTTTCAATATCACCACCGGGGATTCCGACTGCTCTTCTGTGTCACAGTGAATTACAAACTTTGCAACGTTTGCAAACATAGCTATATAGTAAGAGTTCAGGAAAGTTTGAAAACAGGAAACTGATATCCCTAGTAGGACAGACCAGACCAGACCAGACCATAACCTTTCTACATTACTTCCTGCGAAAACAGATGTGCCAGCAATACTTACACAACTTACAATGCTCCAACACAATTTTAACATATGGTATATTTATCATAAAGTGCTAATTACTATTTTACATCAGGAAGTGTGTGAATCATTTGGAATAAGTATAATGCAATTTATTTACAAAAACACATTTACTGCAAACCTGTCTGGCCAGATCCCTCCATGCCTTTTGTTCAATTCTGTCAAATTTGTTACCGCCCCATAATAATAATAATAACTATTATTTATATAGCACCTTTCACCCAGTACAACTCAAAGCACTTTAAGCACACAACAAATCGGTAGCTGAAATAGATGTTGTTATTACCCAATTGATTGCACTCATTTATTGACCTCAGAAGTATGAAGGGCTGAGTTAACCATGCTGGCAGTAGCACCTGCGACCTTGTAAATATATTTGAACCTCAAGGTCGTAGGTGTGATTCCCAGCAGGGTCAACTGCATTTACCAATTTAACTTTCTCAGTTTTGTTTTGTCTACACCATTGTATAGAGCTGCAAAATAAAATATCAATTTATTAGTAAATAATTAGTATTAAAGGTGAATATTGTGCTTTTCACAAATAACATCATGATTCTTAGAAATCTACATATTTATGTTTGCCATGATTCCTGAGATGACTACTTGGTATGCCCTACAGAATATTATTTCCCCAAGAGTTCACCCCATGGGTGAGTTCTTGGGAAAAAAAATATTTTAGTATTATATACATAATACTGGAGGGGGGCATCATTTCATCCATCACCCCAGGCTGTACAAGCAGTTAGGGTTGCCACCTTTTGTCAGAAAAATACCAGCCTTCCTACAACCTCCATAGACTTAGCATTGCTTTCAAGCCAATCTTTTACCGGCCTGCCAGTAAAATACCAGCCAGGTGGAAATCCTTAGCGCAGAGTTTGAACTTAGCTGGATAAGTAGGGTTGCCACCTTTTCTTCAAAAAAATACCAGACTTGCTGGTGCCTCCATAGACTTAACATTGGTGTCAAGCCTATTTACTGGCCAGGTGGCAACCCTATGGATAAGGCAGCAGGATGGAAACTGTAGCACAGAGATTTCCCTTAGCTGGGTATTGCAGAGCAACAACAATGCCAATTGAGATACCAGGGAAGTAATCAGAAAAAAACAAAGTCAGTACACAAATCAGGTAGCCATACAAAGTCAAGAGTTCAGCAAAGGACGGATAATCAGACAAAGCCAGGTTCATACACAGGAAGACAAATACAGAAAAGCCAAAACTTCAGGATACAAGAGAAGCACAATTGGGTGGAGAGCAGCTGAAGAGCTAAGCGTGCTGTGTCCCCCTAACACACATCAGTGACGCGCCTCTAGTCACGCACACGCTCTGAGCGACTGAGTGCAATGAAGATGCCTCACTCCGGCTAGCCTTGGACTAGTTTAAAGAAAATGCATTATTATTATTATTCTAAATGGCATACAAACTTTCAGAAATACTAATAATTTGGCCAAAAAATGTCTCACTCCATAGCTAAACCTTCAGCCACTCTCCCCAAAAAGGAAAGTGGCCCTATTTGGCCATTTGAATTGTTGTAAGGTTAGGGTTGTAACCGGCCGGCCAATATGATTTGCATCAGGCCAATGTGACGTCTGAGGAGACAGTACCAAGGTGGGTATTTTTTTGAGGAAAGGTGGCAACCCTATTTAAGGTATGTACTTTTATTAAGGCTGATAAACATATGAATATATATATATATTTATATATATTCCTTTCTTTGCATATTGCTCCGGGTACCAAACATTAACCAATGACCTTTTCATCTCATCTCTGCATCAGCAAGAAATTTATAGTCAAAATAAAATATATGAGTAGTAATATAATGATTTATCACCATGACGGTCATTGAATGGCCATATCAAAAACGTTATGCCAATGAATTTACCTCCTAACTTTACTTAGGGTTGCCACCTGGCCGATATTTTACCGGCAGGCCGGTAAAAAATTAGCTTGACCCCAATGTTGTCTATGTAGGTAGTAGCATGGCCAGTATTTTTTTGAAGAAAAGGTGGCAACCATAACTTCACTGGGGAATAATATTAATTAATCAATTAATTAAAAAAATCAAAACTATAAATGTTGGAGATGCCTCACAGCTCGGGGCACCATGGGTCACGTGTGGTGGCATTGCTCACGTATCAGACATTATTGGTCATCTGAATTCCATCTCAATTATTCGCTGCTAGACCTACCTTGGCTCCCATCCCTCCAAATCGCATTATTAGATTTGCTACCCACCAAGATTATCCCTCCTACACGAAAACTCATACTGCATATCTTAGGAGCAGCTAAGCGACTTATAGCAAGGGCATGGAAATCCATCCATCCTCCCACAATTACTCAACTCAAAGAAGAAATTGAGTTTGTCCAAAGTAGGGAAACTAGAGCGGCCTCCCGACTTCAACGTATTAAGCAGAATGCCGAAATATGGGACAGGTGGTTACTATATGCAGTTCCATATCTTGACTCTCAAATTTTCTCTAGCCCTAACTAATTGCTCCAGTGGTGGTACCCTTAGTGACGTTGATGTGATGTAAAGGATATTGATCATAACAAAAAAAGATTATTAGCAAATAAAAATAAAATGAGGAGAAAAAAAGAAGAAGAAAACGGTGGTGAAAGCTTAGATATAGATCGAGATATTGTATATACAGTGTGATATGTCTTAGATTTCTGTTCTCCAGTCCCCCCCCCCCCCCTTCTGTATGTATTCCCCTTGTACCAGGAAGCATATGTCTCATGATCGTATTGAGTTCCCATTTCCTACCCCATCCCTTGATTGGTGATCCCATATTCCTTTTATGTACTGATGTAATGTGTACTTTCTTTTTCTCTACTAAATAAAGCTTTTGAAAACTTAAAAAAAAAAAAAGAAAATCAAAACTGAGTTTTTTTCCCCAAAATGTACTTATTTTCTGATTTATCCAAACTAAAATTGTGTTTAGACCTAAAAAAATGATAATAAACGCATATTTAGAACAAAAGTCGACTCAGGTAACAAGGAGGCGCGGGCATGGAACTATTTTGTTGTAGTGTGTGATTTGTAATTTTTTACAGATGGAAGGGGCGGAGGCCAACGGAAAGAAAAAAGAGTAATATCCATCCGCGGAGCTGTAAGTTATTAGTGAAGTTGTTAGGCGAGAAAGAGTGCGTTGCTGCTGGTACTCAGCGGAGATAACAGCATCTACAACAGTCACTCGTGGACACGGACACACACACACACTGTGTTACAGTGGTGAGTATGGAACGAGTGCATATGGAATAAAGAAGCAAGCGGGCAGAACTGTATTTAAGTAGATCCCGTGATCTTCCAACTATGCCCGTACCTTGCTTAATGCCCTGCCATGGCAACATGAAACCAGAGAAGGCTGGCAGGGCAATATCATGGGGAAATAGGTAGTACTATTGATGAGAAAACCATGCTTTTATTGTGGAGAAAAGCTGTATATCCAGGGATCACCACAGTTGTGTTTTTGTCCTTTTTGAGATACTGTGGATATAACTGGGATATCTATGGCTATATTCATATTATTATTATTATTAGTAATAATGCATGCATCCATGTGTGATCAGAAAAGAAACCCAGATACCTAGTTGGCTTTATAGAGATCTGGCGCTTATTATGCACATAACTAGTTATAAATTAAACAAACACTACCATGAAATATTCTTCACTTTGAGCACTGTGTAGATACCATTAGATGTCCCATATTTGACCTTCATGAACTATAATTTAAATGTTTAAAATGTATTTTTCAAAATGAAAACCATTTAAATTATGACCACCTAAATAATTGTGTTATTTCCAGGATCACTTCCAAAATACTTTCAGTGAAGGAGCCAACATGCTTTACCACCTTGACTGACAGACTTTTTTTTTTTACTTGAAAACCTATGAAGGCTGAAAGCCACTATAATTAGTTCTGGCTATTGTGGTTTTATTTTATTTTAGTAAAGAGGTCAATGTATAAACTGATGATTTTTTTTTCAATATAAATGTATGAAATCTTTATATAAAATATATTTTACAATTTTAAATAGGAGACCAAAGATATTTTTTTGTGGTAGTGTATTAAACTCCCCATTAATCAGACAGTAACATTTTGTTGCCTCATCATCCTCTTACATTATATTGATGGGAAGGTATTCAACAAGAATAGAAATTAAATAAATTAAGGTAACAACCTATGAACAATAATATAAACTGGGTATGAAATAACTATTAAATTATAGAAAAACTAATTTAGGAATTAGATTGATTGTGCTTTAGACAAAAATAAATTTGCAGCTTTACATTAGGATCCTCTTTGTATCCTTTCATTGTCACCTATATTTTCCATTATTTTCATTATAAACTGCAATAGAAAACTCTTGGATATGCAGATAGCTTAAATATGCTGGAATATAGAAAAATATGATAATTTGTCAACCTCAAAACATACAGGGTTCATAGTGATCTTCATGTAAATGTAATATTTTAAGCAGTTTCACAGTATACATTCCATTCAACGAATGTGCTATGCTGACAACCAAATGGTCGTTTGCATGCAGATAATAGCCATATTCTGTGTATGAGTTAAATGTAAGCTGTTGGACACCATAATACAATAAAACTATCAAGCTTCCTCTCAGAATGCTCAAATCTTGGTGAACTGACAAGTGCATAGCACAAATCAGGCATCAATTGGCAGAGTTGGAAAGATAGGCAAGTTGATAAATTGTTCAAATTAGGCTGTCAATCATTGATTTTTGCAAATTGGTTGTCAGTTCATCCCGGTTCCATTTTTTACATCCCCCATTTCTACCAATAGAATGTCAGTCATTAGTAAATAGAGAGACATATATTTTATCATTTTTACAGGTAGCTAATTAAACATATAGGCAGAAGACTAGACGATTACATTTTTTCCCTGGTGGAAAATGAAATCAGTTATGCTCTGCAAGCCATTAAAGAAGGGGCAATAAATTAATACAGTGGGTAGTTAAACAGTAGTATGTTCTGAAGTTCTTAACATGAGTCAATTAAGTGAAAGTTTGACACACAGTTCTAATTCTGAAAGGAATACACTTTTAGTACTGACTATTTGTTGGGATTTTTTAAATCGTTTTTCAGTGTGTTTCATTTTCTGAAGGTGATTTATATAAATAATGTTTGCATTGTAAGGAGTATGAAAACACGCAAAAGATATAGTAAAAATCCTAGCGCATTGAGCATAGTTTAACAGAAAGGATAATCATTATTGATAAAAAAAAAATGTTAGTTTACCATTTTAAATCAGATATGGGTTAGTATAAAAAGGTTTTTTTTTTATATATAATTTTATTTTTCTTGTTGCTATGGCATCACCATAATAGTTACAAATTATCTATGTTAAATAAAGATCTTTGGCCATAATAATAATAATAACTAGCTGGATGCATTCCAGGGGTGGGAATATATAGGGGGTGTGTGTATATATGTATATATACACCGATCATTATGACCACTGACCGGTGGCATGCTGGCAGTGGCAGTGTTATGCTTTGGGCAATGTTCTGCTGGGAAACCTTGCCATTCATGTGGATATTACTTTGACACGTATCATCTACCTAAGCATTGTTGTGGACCATGTACACCCTATCATGGGAACGGTATTCCCTGATGGCATTGGCCTCTTCAAGCAGGATAATGTGTGTTGCCACAAAGCAAAAAATTCTTCAGGAATGGTTTGACGAACACCACAAGTTGAAGTTGTTGACTTGACCTCCAAATTCCCCAGATCTCAAACAATCGAGCATCTATCTGATGTGCTGATCAAACAAAAAAATCCATGGAGGCCCCACCTCGCATCTTACAGGACTTGATACATGTATTTTTGTTTTAGGAGCCCGCAAAAATATCTAGGAGCCAGACATCTGCTCACAATCACGTAAACATACACACGATCACAGTCATGTACACACACACAGACAGTTTCTCTTACATGCAAAGGCAGTCACGTAGAGAGACACACAGATAGAGACAGACACAGTGACATACATACCGTGACAAGTCAGACGTTTTTAGATTTTTTTTTTTAAAGTGACTGATTCAAAGTGTCCCCGTCCATGCTGCTTTGCTTGATTGCAGAAGAGGGGAACACTTACTTTTCGGCTTGGTCTGCCAGACACAGACCATCACGTGATACCCGGCACTCAGTCTTTGAAGCACGAGGGGGTGGAGCTGGCAGTGAGTGCAAATCGGCACATACTGCCCCCTCGTGCTGCACTGCGCACAACAAAACAACCCATCGGACCCAGAGGTGCCAAGTAGAGGACGACAATACCCGGCGCCAGGTCTCATTTTCTGGTCTCCATGGCAACCTGGCACCCGGGGTTTGTCGAGCACTGACTTAAAGGATCTGCTGCTAATAGACCGCAACAAACCTTCAGAGGTCTAGTGGAGTCCATGCTGTTTTGGTGTCAAAAGGAGACCTACACAATATTAGGCAGGTGGTCACAATGTTATAGTTGATCAGTGTGTGTGTGTGTGTGTATCCAAAATAATGAAAATTGCACCCACGGAACTTCATATAGATCAAATGTATTATCCCATTGCTATGACGTTTCAGGCAGTGGAAGTACCCTTTGTTAAGCAATATAAATAATATTCCTAGGATGGGAATATATAAGGCTCTACTCTGCAGAGAGCTTAATGAAAAAACTCTAACCGCTTTTTTCCCCCTCTAAGTTCTCTGCATTCAGTGCTGTCCCTGCACATGTACCTGGGATGTTGTATAACATTACTTGGCTCCTGATTGTACTCCCAGACATTTGATATTTGCCTATGCCGCCATTTTTAGAAGTCACCCAGTGGCTCCCAGTATATTCACCTTCACATCTATCCAGACCCACTATATAATTAGAACATCCATCCAAAATGTAATTACCACAAACCAGGGTGGATTTAATTTAAATCAAGCCGATTTAGATCACCACTCAGTAAGACTCATTTAAAACATGGCTTTTAAATGTAAAAATGCCTTCTTGCTTGTAGTTATAATCTTTAATATTTGCAACCAGGTGAGGATTTCATATTGTATAATACCCTGTCAGATTAGTAAAACCGCTATATCAAAACTGACTTGTCACATGACATCCCGGGACTGTGAAAAAGGCAGCATCAGCAGGCCACTGGTAAGTCCTGTGACTGCAAATCTAGCCGTTGGGGTAAGTCCTCTGAGCATCACTGTTATATATCATGCACTGAAGTTGTAATGTGTTCTGTGATCATAGATTTGCAGAACAATAATGGGATAAATATGTTTTCCTGCGCTTTGTGTATTACACCACACTGTGAAAAAGTGCTTGTTATCTTATTGTGTATAAATTGGATTAATTAAATAAGTTTACCACAAATGTAGATATAGCATGAATATACAGCCTCGTGCTAGATAACTAAGCTCTATTTAATGCTGAATAACCTTTGAACTATAATGTGTCTTGAATTGAAAACTATCTGTAGATAGATATTTCCTCCAAAAGCATTTTTATTAAAAATTGATTTAAATTAAAAAAAATCTGATTTTGTTTTAAAGAAAAATCATCAAATTTAATCTACCCGGCTACAAACCACTAAAACGTTCTTGAAAGACCACTGCTGCTACTTTTGTATATTATTTGTTTCTCTTCTCTCAAATTGAAACAAAAAGATTATGGAGTGCACTTTGTTTATATCTACCTTAGAGGAAGTCACATTTGAGACACAACTGTCTCCATCAACATGTATTTTAATGATATTATTATATGTACATTTTTATTGTCATTTTTTTATTGCCATTGTACTTTGTATGCCCCTTTTTTTCATCATGCTTTATTAAATTACTGTATATTTTTAAATCTATAGCACTCTCCCTTTTCACTGGCGCAGACCCACACCAATCTATATATTCACCATCACTGTGTTCGTGTTTACATATTTTAATTAATTTGCTATATTTTGACAACACTGAGGAAAGTAGGTGTATATGTGCTTTAGTGTAGTAATATGTTTTTTTTTTTTTTGTAGCTACAGATAAGAGGCTAAAAGTATTACTCTACTGGGGGCCTTTTTGCTAGACTGTACCCTTGCAAGCAGATCTCTCTCTCAACCATATGCTCCATCTGTGTCCAGAGGTTTTTTTTATTTAATACTATGCACTCCCTTGCGTAGAGTTCCTGCCTGAGCAGAGAGAAAGGTCGTTTTTCAAACATGCATTGTAGCTATGGTTAGGTATTACTCCAGCTTTTGAGACTGTTTCCCAAGATTCTCTGCTGGTCCGGGATGTTGTGCATCATGAGAAAGTGAGCACTCAACAAGTGGACTGTCAAAGCATTATATAATTATGGATTGGTGCTTCAGATGCTGTGGAATGCACAACTCATGATTCTCAGCCATCCATTTGGTTGTCTGATCATCTTGAAAAATATAATAACAGCACTTAGTGCCAAAGGTTATCCACCACTGCTACATAACTACTAAGTGCCCTAATTTGAATCCAAGCCTTAATGTCCCTTTTTACTACCTTATAACTACTCTCTCTCTTTTGCTGCCAATCATGTTAATCTCAGTACTATGCGATCAGTTAAGTTCCTTAATTGAGGCCATATTTGAACAAGGTGGGTTACTTAATCACAGTGCAACCACAGTCTGATGAAACTTCTGAAGGATTTTAGTCAAGGACCTTGCTTGAGTAAGATCTGTGTTAACATTCTATGAAAAAGATTTTGAAGCTGGGTTTCCACATCTGTGACCACAATATGATGGAATAAATTGTTTCTTTTCTCATATAAAGTGTAGTCTATTCATAACAAATTGAACTGTAACAATCTGCTTTACTACCATAGTTGGAAAAATGTGGAGACTTTTTCCAGCTCCACTATTAATCCCTGATTTTTGCAATTTTCCTATCAATTCACAACAGTTCACTTTTTAGTGATCCATCGTCGATCCTCACAGTTTAGACTAAACACAGATCTAACCTTGTTACATTCTGCCATGCTCAGTCTAAATGATCTAGTTTTCAGGTTACTCTGAAGAGGCAAGTGGCCATCAAGAATACATAGACTTAACATACTTTTTCACATGGGATTATGTTTTAGATTGTATATAAGGGAGAGTAGCACATTTTCTTGTTATTTAATACTAAATTAGATTCTATTAAAGTTTAGTGTGTGTCTCTAAAGGAGTGTAACAAATAACTGGAGCACATCTGCATAGTTTTTTCTAGTGGCAGGCAAAATATTCTCCCTACTTTTCCCTTTCCCGTCACAATACTTCCTTCGCCTCATTGCCTACCCTTTGTTTTGTTGAGAAGAGTAGTTTCCTAGTGGGAGGCAAAATGTTAGTTGCCCATTAATAGGAAAGATTATATGACTGCGGTAGTAGTTGCTAACAGACCAGCCCATAGAATTCATGTTAAAGTAGACAAGATGCTGAGTTATTGTGCATGAAAAAGTGCTGAGGGTTGCAAAAGTGAGTTTTCATTGTCATGCGTTAGTACTAATGGAGACGTCCAGTTAAAGAGGAATTAGACCTAAAAATAAATTTGTCCTATAAAAGGGTTTCATACCCAGGGTGATCAAATTTTGAAAATAAAAAAAAACAGGGCCCCCATGTCTGCTGTCTCTCTACTCCACCGTTTTTGCGTCCCGACGCAGGGACAAAATGTCCAAAACTGGAATCTTCCTGGTAAAACCTATACATTTGTTCACCATGTTCATAACAATATAGTAGACCGGGGAAAGTCACCTTTATACAACTCCAAACTTTCTCCGCTGCTGCACTCCGGGTTTTACAATTGATCCTGCCCAATGTGTATTTTTTTTCTGCACATTGAGCTGACTTTTTCATTTAATTATTTAAAATAGTTTCCTTAATACCTATATTTTCTAATGTGCTGGAATAAGCAAGTTGCCTACAAATCTTCAGCATGTTCTGTGCTTTTTCTAATACACAAACCCCCCCACCCCCCCAATGACAAAAATAACGGTACTTAGGTGAGGCAAACTTTTATTTGTGCTGGAATAAAACTTCCTCACCTAAGCATGTGTAGTATGTTTGCTATTGTTGACATCTTGTGTCTGTCTCACTGTCTGCCTACTCCCTCCCTCTAGAGTGTTAAACTTCCAAGTTGTTTGTATTGGCATTAGCATACACATTCGCACCACTCTCTCCTCCCTTACGGTGTTCACATCTAGCTTTTGCACACACTTCCATTTTCATTCACATTGCCGTTTGCAAATACTTTCCTCCATCCTATTTAATATGACTGACATGCAAACATCACTAGGAGCAACATAGGGTCATTGCCCTATTTAACAAATAATTCTGTACAACCTAAATTTATTAAGTCTTTGTTTTTGTTTTTTGAACTGAGGTGCAGGCTTTTCAAGGTGTTAAATGATAATGTATACAAAATAATTGAACATTATTTTTAATTATTATTTTTAACCAAATTTACTGGCTTGAAAAAATGTTTTATTAGCTCTCCAACATTTTTTTTTTTTTTTTTTAAATTTATACATTTGGTCATATTAACCAATAAGGTGTTTCTAAATTTACAAATCACAACATGAATATTTCTAAACTGTTGTGTGTCTAAGTTAGTAAAACTGACTGACTTATATTGCTCAGAATGTACAGGTGAATAAAAAGTGCTTGCTAAATGGTTTTGTGTGTTGGCAAAACCCACGCCATGTTTTTTATTTTGCACATACATTGATCAGTCATAACATTATGACCACTGACAAGTGGCAAGCCAGCAGAGCCAGTGGGATGCTTTGTGCAATGTTCTACTTTAACATGTGCCACCTACCTAAGCATTGTTGCAGACCATGTACACCCCCTCCATCCCCCCCCCCCATCCTTCATTTATAGCATGTTATTCATTTACATTTTTTGCTATGACAAAAACAACTCCATGCAGTCAATATTTTTTTTCCAAGATACAAATTGGCTTATTAACTGATGTCTACGTTTGAAACAGTTTTAATTTTTATAATTCTGGATACAGTTTTTTTATTTTTTTTTTTAGCTTAAAAATGCTAAATTTTGTTTAAGGTCCTGCAAAAGTACCCCATTTTGATTTGGTTTTTATTTTATTCTATTTAAGCTGAAGAGAGAGAGAGAGATCGTTTTTTCTAAATGTGTTGTTCTTTTGACCAGGTGCTGTCCCATTTTACAGTGTGATGAACATTTAGGGGGAAAAAAAGATGTCTAGATATCTTGATCATTTTACCTCTGTGGGAGACGTCCCCCAACAAAGGCAACATGAGGAAGATGAGGAGAAGCATGAAGAGGAACCTGTCAAGACACCCCACCCTTTCACATCTGCTTATACCTTCAGGGATGCTCTTAAATGGCTCTTCAGCTGTCACAAGTTTCAGGTACTATATTATTCCCAAACATAAGATAGATGTTGGCTTATAAAAAGACTTACATAAAATGTAGCTAGATTACTTATGCTTTTAAAACAAACACATATATTAGACAAATACCACTGTATCCTTTTTTATCTATGTTTGAATGAATTGCATATAAAAGTAAAAATAAAATTAGGTGTTTTATCTCCAGCATCCATTTTGTATGCAACATTCTCCAAAATCTTCCAGCAAGTCTCATTTTACAATTGTGGGCAATGCCTGCATGATGTTATAAGATACACCCCTGCTCTCTTACTGGCTTCTGTGGGGTTTTTTTTGTTTTTTTACCTGCCTTCCAACACAAAGAGAGGAGATTGACCTGAACAAATAGGATCACAAGCCCCCTTGTGATGTAATCATTACATTACCCTCCCATTCAATGCAAGTCTATGGTCAGAATTTGGACTTATAGACTTTGTTTTGTGTCCCCAGCCCCAAAAGCACTATTTCACACTTATTTTAAAAAAGAAAAACAAGACCTATCTAAAATAAACAATGCAAAATAAAAAAAACTTTTCATTTATTGGGAGGAGTGTCCCTTTAAAGCTGAGTACCTCAAAATCCAGAGGACAGATTTGTTTCCTTTAGATCATGTGTTGCCAAAACAAGCTTTCCAACACCTGTCCCAGCAATCTTAGTTCCCCAAGGAGCTCTGAACATAAATAAACAGTGTCTTTTATATATTTAGAACTTTTTCATACATGTTTTAATGTGTGCTCTAATACAGGTTGAGTATCCCTTTTCCAGAAATGTGTTATCCAAACATTGTTTGGGATTTTGCCACAAGTTGCAAATTCCACACACACCTGTCAGAATGCAAGCACACATTATTTTATTCAGTGTGCAGCCCATTTAAGCTGTGATATAGCCTTTCCATGTATGCTCAGATTACCCCATGTCCATAAAGGGTAATACAGTGGCACGTGTGCAGTCAATGGCCGATTCCCAATGACGCGTCACATTGCGTGATTTATTTGCACTGAGAGACCATAATATGTGGGATTGGTGAAAACGATCCATTATCCAAAATACTTCTGGTCCCAGGCATTTTGCATAAGGAATACTCAAACTGTAAAACATAATGCAAGACCCTAGTGCAGTTTCTTTTTGATGGTTATTTAGCCTTTCATAAGGAATCAATATACAGTAAAACTTGTTACCTTGGATGATCGCAGTCATTTTTCAATCTCTTTTAATCACGACTCATCAATTATTCTTGTATAATATTGAGACGGACTTGTTGACATGCTTCTTATTTCTTTTTATAGATTGTTATTATATGTCTTGTTGTTCTCGATGCTCTGTTCGTCTTGATTGAGATCCTTTTGGATCTGGAATTGGTTGGTGAACACATTAACCATGTCATACCCGAGGTAAGTGAAAAATGTTTTGTGTATTGCAGCTATTTTCACTTGTTTAGATTGCGGCCTGCCTATCCTCTTCACGGAATGATACTTCATTTGTAAGAAATTTGCATGTTGAAAACAAGGAATCCGTCCATAAAACATACTGTAGGCGATGGGTTTAGCTTGAGGGGCCATACATTATTTATTTTATGAGGTAATACTATAGAACACATTGGCTTTTTGACTGGGCTAAAGTCCACAAAAACCTGAGGGCCACATTTGGCCCACGGGCCAACATCACTAGTGTTAAGTTAAGCACACTAATTGGCATTCACAGAAATCATAATGAAATAAACGCTATGTTATTTGGTCACTAAAAGGTGAGTTAAGATGAATATTTCATGTCATTAACTTACCTATGCATTGTGCAGGGCCATATCTGGTGTGTCTCTTGCAGTAAGAGAAGCTGTCCAAGTTACTTTGCAATGTATAGTTGAGTCATTGAGATGAAATACTCCTCTCCCCTTCTATTTAGGACCCTTTTGTTTTAATTATTTCATACTTATACAGGGTCTATTTTTGGGGAACATTCCCTCTTTTCCAGGTGCTCATGACATATCGTGTCTGAGTGTATCTTAGTGAGTGTATCCACTGCTAAAAAAAATACTTGTGTTTCTAAAGTATAACAAATGTTTATATAACTTCTGTATGACAAACCGTTTCATAATTGTCTATATTGTATGGGTGCCATCTAAAATTATCTGTATTGCCAGCCACAGTCTTCTATAAAGGGCAGAAAGAGATCTTACCAAAAAGACACCCACAGGACACAAATACAGAATATTGTTACCAAGTAGTTTCTATTTCTAACTATAGCAAAAATACACATACACCCCCTCCCCCCCACCTACACATATTAGTGTAGTGGTGGGTTTATTCTACATCCAGCAGTGCTTCAAGTCCTTCTTGTGATTATTAATAGTTTAAATAATACACAGCTGCTGTAGGCCTCTGGTTCTCTACATTGCAACATTCCTTAAGTAGGAGTAGGTGCTCTTGGGCTCTTCCTCCATGGAGCACTTCATTAAAGTTGATGTTTTTATAGTGTAAAAAGTTGTCATTCTGAATGGCTTATTTATAAAAATAAATCTGCTTTATGTAAACAGTCTAGATTTCTGAAGGAAATACTACTAGACCCGTATGCTTTACACTTCACCAGCCTAATTGTATTTTTTTTTCCCCAGGTATTTCATTATTTAAGTGTTTCGGTCTTGAGCTTTTTTCTAATAGAAATTGCTGGGAAACTATATGCTTTCCGTCTCGAATTTTTTCATCACAAGTTTGAAGTGTTTGATGCAGTTATTGTTATCATCTCCTTTATTATCGACATCGTCTATATCTCTCGTGAAGATATATTCAGTGCAGTTGGACTACTGATTTTGCTTCGGTTGTGGCGAGTAGCCAGAATTATTAATGGTAAGTATGAGTTTAAATGCAACTTTTTCGAATAAATTCTAGTTTAGATACCTGGTCAGGTGTAAGTGTGCTGATTCCTAAGGTGGCTCTGGATTAAGCACCTCGAAAGTGAAATGTGTTTTTACCCCTTTTGGCTGTGCTCCATGGGATCTACTAAATATGACCAGATCTGGCACTAAATCATAAATTTCCGCCAATTTCAGGCCTAATTACAGCCACATTTTGTTTTGGGGGATCTGACACATCATGTAATATAAAATACACATATCACATGCATCACTTAGTAACCCCAATCAATGTTAAGGAATAGCCACATATACATATACCTATATAGCTGGCATTGTTAACTGCCGTTATGGCAATGTATAAAATGATATAGGATAACGTGTGAGTTTATTGGTGTTACTAGGTGGCGTATGTGATATGTGTTTTTTATATTACATGATGTGTTCACTGATGTGGTAATTAGACCATTTAGTGTGTAAAAGACTATTTTAATATTAAAAGCCCGGACCTTCCGGCTTCATCATAGAAGTCCCGGCGTAAGTGCCTGGCAGCAGCGGAGGATGTCTGCGCGTATCGTGCAGACATCCACAACTGCCCCCACTGGCCACCAGGGATATACATATCTCTACATATACATATACATACACCGACTGTCCGTCATAATAGACGGAGGTGTCAGGCAGCATGGAGGATGTCTGCGCGTATCGTGCAGACATCCCCCGGCTGCCCCCACTAGCCACCAGGGAGAGAGAGAGACAAGGTGAGGGAGGGGGGGGGGGGGAGAGACCAGGGGAGGGGGGAGAGAGACAAGGTGAGGTGGAGAGAGAGAAAAGGTTGGGGGGGGGGAGACAACGTGGGAGAGAGATAACACTGGGGGGAGAGACAGAGACAACACTAAGGGGGGGGAGATAGAGACAACGCTGGGGGGAAGGGGGGGAGAGAGAGAGACAAAGCTGGGGGGAGGGGGAGAGAGAGGCAGCATTGGCACATAAACGGAAATAAAAACAAGAAATGCATTTTTGTTTATATCATTAATTATTTAAATAATTAATTTATTAAATATTAAAAAGCAATTTACAATTTTCCTATAGGGTAGTCTTATATCCCAAATCTGGCACTAAATCATCAATTTCCGCCGATTTCAGGCCTAATTACAGCCACATTTTGTTTTGGGGGATCTGACACATCATGTAATATAAAATACACATATCACATGCATCACTTAGTAACCCCAATCAATGTTAAGGAATAGCCACATATACATATACCTATATAGCTGGCATTGTTAACTGCCGTTATGCCAATGTATAAAATGATATAGGATAACGTGTGTGTTTATTGGTGTTACTAGGTGGCTTATGTGATATGTGTTTTTTATATTACATGATGTTCACTGACGTGGTAATTGCACCATTTAGTGCGTAATATACTATTTTAATATTAAATTACAAATTTTAGTTTTTTAGTAATATGCTATTATGGCATATTAAAACTATTATTTGTGTGTGTGTGTGTGTGTGTGTGTGTATATATATATATATATATATATATATATATATATATATATATATACCGTATTTGCTTGAATATAAGACAAGGTTTTTATTCAAAACAGTTATAGGAGAGTGAACTATGTCTTTCCTTTTCTTTTCTTTTAAATGGGGAGTGTCTCAGCCATAGCCACAAGAATAAGAGCAGGCCAATTTCATTCAGTCTTCAGTATCTGGCCACAGCACCTAATATTGTTTTGCATTAAACACTTTTGTTCTTGGTTTGGTGTTCGTCTGCTTGCATTCCTCAACCCCCCCAGCTGTCGAATGGGGGGTGCAGTTACCAGGATGTGCACCAACCCAGAAGAAAGTTCTACCAAATGCAACTGGAATCATCTTTAGCCATGCAATAAATTTGCCACAAGTTAGACGGACATCCAAATCTTACATTGCTAGCGTCCATGTATAATTTAAATTATTATTCTATAACTTGGCCCAAAGAATATTTGCATAAGGTACATTTGTTACAGTGACTACCAAAAGGGAACAGGGAAACTGTGGGTGTTAAAAGTATTATAAAACTATGTGAAGCAATAAAACTAGATGGGGAAATAGTGTGTGAGGTTGATGCTGTATCTCAGGCTTGTAGCAGAATGTGATCTATATTTCCATGGGTTTTTTAAATAGGTACAAGTTTCTTCTTGTTTTAGGAGATGGCATGTATTTTGCAGAGCATTTTGTTTGTGTGCTTTTGATAAAGGATTACTGTTAACATATATGATACATTTATAGGCACTGTGTTTCTCACTATAGGTAATTTTAGGACAATACATTGCATTTTTACAACTGAAAATTTTTGCATAAATTGTTTTGCTTTGGTTTTCAGCACTTTTAAAATGTGTGTGTATTTATCCTTCTATCTAGACTTCCATTGTGTGAGTTGATGTGTTATGCACAGCAGATAATTAACATTTCAGTGGCATTTAACACTGAAATCCAGCAGGCAGGTTGTTGTGAATGTTTTGTTTACTTGCATGACTAAAGGTTTCACTTTTAGCACCTATGCCCTCAATATCTCAGTTTCCGAGTGATGCATATTAGAACATTAGGACATAATGAGAGATATTGCATAACCATACTTACTGATACAGAAGGGGTTAGTTACTAGTTAATATAGAATGAGAGTAAGGAATATGAGACATGCATCTGGAAGTTCATTTTATCACTTAGAAATTCAAGTGAGTAAACAGAAGAAAAATCAAACCAGTATTTGGTATGACCACCCTTTGCCTTCAAAATAGCATAAATTCTTTGAGGTACACTTGTACACAGTTTAACCCCTTAGTGACCGTGTTGTTTTGAAACTGCTGTACCCTTTGTGACATTTAACATTTCTGCGATGTTTGTGTTTAGCTGCAATTTTCCTCTCTCTTTTTATGTACCCATACATATTGTATACTGTTTTTATTCCCATAAAAAGTGATTTCTTTAGATACAATTATCATATAATTTACTATAAAATGAAAAAAAAAAAACAGCTAAATTTTACCCCATCTAAATAATTTCTAACATTTGTCCTGCGTTTAGAAATACAAAAGTAGCGTTATAGTGAGTGACCTTTTTACCCCCACCCTAATCACCCTAACTCCCCACTACGGGTCTCCTTGTTCTTCTTTACGAGGAAGATAGTTTTTAATGACTGCTTGGGGTCATTGTCTCCCTTGTGGTATTGCATAATGGACAAGTACCTTGCTAGACCAAATCCCCAACTCCATTTGCAGAAAATCAGCTTCAACCATGCTTCATTGTTGCCATTCATTTTAGTACCATTTTCCAGCCCTTTGGCAAACAAACTGCCTTCTGCTACAGCAAAATATGTAACATTTTGACTCCTCTGTCCCAAACACGCAATCCATTTTCCTATGTTTTCGTGCACCGTTAAGCAGATGGGGGAGTACTAGAGTCCCACTGTTTCTTGCCAATTCTGAGCTGTTGGCCATGCTAGACCTCTTCCGTAACCATGATGTCTCTTTTATCTGCTACACTTTCCTTGGCCGACAATATGGTCCTCAATGTTGGCCGTTTCTATGTGCTTCTTTAACAAATACCTTGTAAAGCACATCTGGAAACCCCTGTCTGCCTTGAAATTTCTGCCTGGGACAGACCTTGCTGATGCAGAACTACTACCTTGTGTCTTGTTGCTGTGCTCAGTCTTGCCATTGGACTTATAACCCCTTGGTATTATGCCTGTGACTCCATTGTCTCTGCCTACACAGGGATTTATATTTCCCCAAGGATCACATATTAAATTAATGATCATTAGCAATTGATTGGTATAATTGTGGAATGATTATATGCCTACAGTACCCCTGACTCTGTGCAAGTGTACCTAGATGAATTGATGCTGTTTTGAAAGCAAAGAGTGCTCACCGAAAATTTTTGATTTGGTTTTCTTCTGTTCATTCACTTTGATTTTTTAATTGGTAAAGAATAAATATAAACCATGTCTATTTTTGAAAGCATTCTTACTTTACATAATAGTGTAATAATTCTATATATATATATATATATATATATATATATATATATTCACAATATAATCAATGTTTAGGTAAAAGAGTCCCTATAATACTGGGCTTATCTGGTAGCTTACAAAAAAATGTAAACCATATCACACTCGTCCCAGCATGAATCTACTATATATTGTAGCATGGCTTAATTGGATATAAAATGTCAATAAATGTTGTTGCTGTGTAATAACGTATTAAAAATACTGATCACATCAAGGAGAGGTCGGCGACTGTTCAAGGCTACAAGAGCAACTCAAACCTAACTGGAAAAAGAAATAATTTTCCTTTTGTAGTTATAATCAGGATTTACTTATTTTTAATTAATTATTATTTTGTATTTTCTTTTTTTTTTTTTTACCTTAAATGTTTTTAGCTCGATTACATACTGTACTACCAACTCATAGACTAAATGCATCCTTAAAAGGGTGTTCTGGGTGCTGTCCTATCACACCAATCTGAACTCCTGCAAATGTGCTAAATTAATGTTAATTAATCCAGTGTGTATGTAACGTGCCAAGTCTTTAATTATCCACAGGAGTGATTGTATCTGTGAAGAGTCGTGCCGAAGAGAAAATCCAGAAAATGGAACGCAAACAGGAAACGCTGCTTGGAAAGGTGTCACAACTGGAGCTGCAGTGTGCTCAGCAGGTGAGATTTAATGCCTAGCATTTATTCAGAGGCACAGGCCTTATAACAGCACACATTTATCTCTATGACACATGATTTGTGCCATATTTGGAATATGTGTGTGTGTAATTCGGAATATATTATACAACGTCTGACTGCTTTAATTGGTCTGTTATGTAAATATACCAGCAAAGTAAACTATGTATAAGGTGAGCAGGGGTAGGGATTCATAGGTTTGAAACCAATAAAAAAAAAAAAAAAAAAGTTTATTAAAACATAAGAGGGTATTGAATTCTTTGACTTGAATGAGGGGCGCAGAGATACCTGGTTTTCTAATTTTGTTAGTACAAGTAATCTTCAGTCAGTCCGGCAGTGGGTGGGGAGAATGAGCAAATAAACACAAAATATCAGCTTTTTGCATTTTATTGTGGGCTGTGAATCTTCTGCAGTCCAATCACAATGGATGCATGTGGTGCCCACTGGCACAAGACTTCTTGTTGCCCTAGTTGAACAAATATTTATTTTGCACCCCCTTGCTGATCCTGCCCTCGGGCATTTATACACACTGTAACACTCCGTGTCATATACACGCACATGCACACACAGTTACACATGCAATGTCACATGTAGTCACACATATACACACGTTCACACATAAAATCGCAGTTGTAGTAACAGAGCTACAATATCAAACGTACACTTAGCCACCTAAATGTCACATACACTGGATCATTTACAGATATAGTGTTGCATAGATCACATACACGCCCACAAGTACACAATTGCACACACAAGCACACCATGTAAATAACATACAGACATCAATGTTTAACCCCCTTTACGTATGTTTCCTCTCCCACCATGCCTGCTGTATCCCCCCCCCATTTTTACCTTGGGGAGCCACGGGGCAGCATTAGCTCTCTGTGTTAAACACACTCAGACCTCTGCGCACGCAAAATGTTCCTGTTGCTCTAAATCAATAATGGTGCAATGCAGCACCTGAGGTCTGTGTGTGTTTAACTAGAACAGGAAACTTAAAAAAGAATTCCTTGCATGTATTAATTCTAATGGCTTGGGAATCTAGTATTTTTTTTTTTTCTTGCTCTTGTTGTTTCCAAACATATTTTAATTCTGGAAGCTTTCACTGGCTGGTTCTTTCTTGAGATCAGAAGTTTTGGATTTCTGGAGCTATTTGTCCTTTAATTTAGAGTAAAATGTCAGGCACTGTGATCCGAACAGAACCGATGCATTTGGTGTGTGGCTCAAATGTTTAGGGAAAGGGGACATTTCTGTGCTTCAGATGTTATATTTCCATGTTCTCTTTTCATAGGAACAAGAGATTTCCAGACTTCAAACATTACTGCAGAAACACAACATATTTCCAGATTCTGATCCCTGAATTATCACCCCCTCCTTCCCTTTTTCATGAAGATATTTCTTGGGGACCACTTAAGTTCTGTTTAATGAACATAGTTTGTGAAAACAAAAAATGCCAGTAAATTTGATATATTAATCATTTTTTTATTTTACAAAATATCTGTACATTTATCAATAAATAATTTGATTTTTGCAAAGAATTTCCTAGTGAATTAATATTGGTGTCTGATTTCAATTGTAAGAAAAAGTATAAATAAAAATAGGAACTGATGTAGCTCAAATGCTATTATTGCAGTTTATAGGGGAAAAAAAAGACATTATATATATATATATATATATATATATATATATATAAATAAATAAAACAGTATAAACTACCTCATGAAAGGAAGATGTGACAGCCTCATTTTCACATGTTCTAGTTTTAAATGCTCAATATTAACACAATGTATGTTGGTGGAAACTTGCAGTGCAGTCCTGTTCACTTTGGATATCAGAAAACGAATAAGCAGTTGTAACCTGGATCTTCTGCAGCTTTCTATTAATGGCTGACAGGACAAAAGAAGCAGCTTTCCATGGCATGTTATATTGCCCAACACTCGCTGAATAATGCTAAAAAGTTTGTCTTTATCCACATACACATAGGAAAGTCAGACCACTTGTAAAAGGCTCATAAGCTCAGCAATATATAGATCTCTTCTCCATTGCTAGATCTGAATCCCCAGTACCTCTCGGGAGAAATAATGCATACTTCCACTAGCTTCTCTCTTACCCTAAATGTGAACTTAAATAGTGGACAGAGCATGCTCTCAAAAGGATATGATCAAAAATAGTGAACTTTGGTCAAATGTGGGCAGAACGACTGCACCCAATTTCTTATCCTATGTCCTAACCAATGATTCTATATGTATGTACACATTAGGGTGGTCTTAACTTCCTGATGAATTGCAAAAGATGGAATACGATCTGTTCATTTACAGCTTGAGCTATGGTGAAATGTTGCTAATACGCAACAATGTAATCCTCTCCACCCATACGTTTTAAAGCAGCATTACATGTGAGGGATTGTCTTATTTACATGTAGTAGGATAATGGTCCACTGTGTAATCATTTACAGCTAACAATTAATATTTGCCGAGCTGAAGCAGATAACCTACTAATGTGTTACTTGCTAGTCTTCTATACAAATGGGTGGAAGAAACCAAAGGGCAACTTGGCATCAATGGTCGGCTGAGCTTTGTAACCGGGCTCTGCAGATGCAGACACATCAACAAAAATGACTGAAGTCAAGATCTGTAGAAGTTTTTCACTTTTTGAAAAAGCCGTCTAAAAAGAGAAGAAACCATAACAGTTAGTGTTCTGTAATCGTTTAGTAGTATTTAAAATCATGTGTAAATCTGCTTGACCGTTGAATTTCACTCATGTTTACATGTTCGCCATTAGTGTTAAAACTACTAAAACCTGAGAATTTGCATTTATGCCACATTCCAGTTTGAGCGGGTGGAACCAGTTTGGGATGGGTTTTACAACATGATTGTAAGGGCAGCTCTTAGAATATACTGCATCATAATCCAGGTCAGTAGAGACAAAGCCCCATAGACATCGGTTTGCTTACATACTAGATTTTGTTTGGAGGAGGGAATATCAAGCCCTTTAAATGTAAATCGTTCACACATGGGTTTCCACTTGGGGTGCCACCAGCACTCAATAAAAGGGGCCTGCCACGAAGAGGCTTGTCGTGTCCCCTGCGCTGCAATATCAACCTTTATATATGGGACTGCATAAAATCTGAGAAGATAGAGAGAAACGCAAGCAGCATGGGTGGATGATGGGCAATGCAGGCTCAGAACTCCCCCCATATCTGACATTCTACCTGCTATACATGTTCATCCCATAAGGCTAATACAGCTTTCCTTTTGCTGGCTCAGCTATATATATATATATATATATATATATTTATTTTAGTAATGGTGGTTATAGCCATCTGCATATTTCTCCTAAATCCCAGTAAAAAGTACAATAATGCTTTTAGAATTGACATATTGCGGGTTATTTATAAAAAGTTCTAGAAGTGGTCAGAACAGCAGCAACTGTCTGTTGGTCCATGGCAACACCTCCACTTTTAGAACTTTGACCCTGACTTGATCTATTTAAGTGACCCCCACTTATTTTTATTAGAGAGTATTTTATATTTCTGCATATTATGTACATTTATCCCATTTCTCTGGAATGGGCTGTGGGAATTAGTGCATAGAGAGAGGATTGGATAGAGTCTACAACTTCTATAGAATACTTGGTATAGAAGAGGTGGGGATATTAGACAGTATTATTCCAGGATACTTAGTACATGAGCAGATGATATCTAGTACTTGGCACCAAGAACTCTGAAGGTAGCCCCACACATAGCCTTATCGCTTCTCTGGATCCAAAAGAAGCCAAAAAGTACTTGGAACAGTTCCGGTGATTTTTTTGCAAGAGGTGATATAATTCCTTCCGGCTTCCAAATTTACAGTCATCTTTTTCCCTGTACTAACAAGCTATTATTAGAAAGTCTTATTACTTCAACTCTGTATAACCAGTTTTGCTAAGCGAGCATCCAGCCCCTTTTTACAGGCATTCACTATATTTGATTTATGATATAAGGAATAGGTTTACAGATCCTATGTGAGATCTGTTATAAAGATTCCTCATTACTAAGTTCTAAGAGCTGCATAATATTACAATAGTTTATATGAAGTTACACCAGTAAGTAGTGCTGGCAACTAGAACACACAACAGTCACCAATGTAACTTGGTACAACTGTAAGTGCATTGAATGTACTATGTATTTTGTGAACCAATGATGCATAGATTCCTTCAAAACCACTTCAAAATAAAACTACTATCCCTCCCCTGGCACCCTTCAGCTGGAGCAGAGCCTGTACAGCCACATGGGTCTTGTTCCAGCAAAGCACACTGCACAAATCCCCTTGTTGCTCTGCTCAGCCAGTGAAGGGAGTGATCGGATTCACAGGGTGAATTGGAATACAGACACTATTAAAGCTCTGGGTCAATCTGCTGTCCCATCACTAATTGGGCAGTGGTCTGATCTGGGAGATTGGCAGTACTTGCATGACCTCACTAACATCACACACAGATCAGGAACCTCAACCACTACTGGGTCTCAGTTGCACTTTAACCCCATAGTGACAGAGTTTCCTATGTCACATTTGATGTGCCTTGAAGACCAGAATCCCATTATTTTTTGTCATCCGTTTGCTGAACTGTGAATTTCTTTGTGTTCAGTACATCCACACAAATTATATATCTTTATTAAAGGACAGATAGGGCTTTCATTTTATACTATTATTCTCATCATATGATAGAATTTACTATTAAAAACAATATATAAACTATGATGAAAATATGCCATAAAAAAAACGTTTTCTAACTTTGACCTGATTTTTTTTAAAAACAATTACAAATGGTAAAAAATACCCTGTCTAAATATTTCTAATATGTTTTATTTCAATTAATAGGGCAATAATCAATATTAGTGTTTCCTAACCATTTTCTTCTACTGACCTTTTGACCCCAACCCTAAATTTACCCTAACCCTAAATCTACTCCCAACCCTTAATCTAATCCTTGTACTAACCCTAACCCTAGATCCAGGGTTAGCTTTCTACTTTTTTTCTAGCTGTAATGTTGCTGACTGCCTCTAGGGGCAGTCCAGCAACTGTTTCAGAGCGACAGAAGAGATTTTTTTTCTCTCTCACCAGTCACTCTCTGCTGGGCACGCCGTATTGGAGGAGCATGCTGGGGGCAGAGAGGGTGTTGCATGATGCCTCGATCGAGGCATCATTGCAACACCTTTAAATCTGATCTGGTCAGAGCAGTGGAAACTGACATTTAATGTGGACAAATGCAAGATTATGCACCTTGGGCATAAAAACCCAAAACCAGAATATAGACTATTTGGTACAGTCCTAAACTCAACATCTGAGGAAAGGGATTTAGGAGTAATAATTTAAGAGGACTTGAAGGTAGGTAGGCAATGCAATAGAGCAGCAGGAAATGCTAGCAGAATGCTTGGTTGCATAGGGAGACCTCACTTGGAGTATTGTACGCAGTACTGGAGACCATATCTCCAGAAGGATATTGATACTTTGGAGAGAGTTCAGAGAAGGGCTACTAAACTGGTTCATGGGTTGAAGGATAAAACTTACCAGGAAAGGTTAAAGCATCTTAACATGTATAGCTTGGAGGAAAGACGTAACAGGGGGGATATGATAGAAACATTTAAATACATTAAGGCAATCAACACAGTAAAGGAAGAGTATATTTAAAAGAAGAAAAACTACCACAACTAGAGGACAGTCTTAAATTAGAGGGGCAACGATTTAAAAGGAATATCAGGAAGTATTACTTTACTGAGAGGGTAGTGGATGTATAGAATAGCCTTCCAGCAGAAGTGGTAGAGGTAAACACAGTCAAGGATTTTAAGCATGCGTGGGATAGACACAAGGCTATCCTAGCTATAAGACCGGGAACGGGGGACTAATAAAAGTACTCAAAAAAAAAAAAAGAATTGGGCAGACTAGATGGACCGAATGGTTCTTATCTGCCGACACATTCTATGTTTCTATGATCACTGCCTATGTGTGTTTGAACGTATATGTTCACATTCGCAGTAATCGTATGTGCAGAGGGGGGCGAAGGCACTCTCGGAGGCTGCTTTAAACCAAAGTAGCCTCTGAGAGTAACTGCTGGCATGTAGTATTGCTCTAAGGAGCGCAACCCTACATGAAAACTAAGGACGTATATATAAAAAAATATGAAATACAGCTAGATGAAATTGTGAAATTACAGCAGTTTGCAAGAAACCAGGACTGCCCACACTAGAAAGGTAAATTTCCTTTTTTTTTTTTTGCTGCAGGAACCAATGAGAATAATGCCATTCAAATGAATGGAATATCCTGTCTCTCAAGTGGTCAGACAATGTGTTGCACTGTTTAGAGTTCCTACTGTGTACAAGAGCAAGGTCACTCAGGAGGCCACACAATAGATTAAATTTGAAGAGCACAGGAAGTGACTAAATGAAACAAAACTTTATATCCTCAGTGTCTATATAATCAGTGCTGCCGCACCTGCAGTGATTATGCAGAGTAATCACTGGGGAGGGCTTGAGTCAAATATTAAAAATCTGATTAATACAGAATGCCTGCAAATCACACAGGGATAAAAGCCTGGGCATTTTTCAGAAATTCAGATGCCAACATAACTTAAAAAAGATCCTGCAGGTGAAATATAGAATCATCAAATGTGCTCAAATGTACCTTTTCAGTGCTGAATAAACAACAAAATCGAGTTAAGTAACAAGCATACATACCGGTATAAAAGTATGAGTAATCTTTTGTGTAACATTGACAATCTTCGCTTGAGGATTAACCAGAGAGCCATATTTGGTCCATCTCACTTCCAATTCTAAAGATACTGGGATTTTACACATATTCTGTGAAAATATAAAGACTGCTATGAGAACTATAGAATATTAATAAAATAAGCTACATTGTATCTACAGTTAGGCATGCGAAGTGGAAATGCACAAAGTGTAACACACAGGCATCTGAGGGTGGGTACCATTTAATTCCAGTCTGGATGGCAACCTCCAGTGATATCAGAATAGAAGTGGAGACATAGAGTGTTGGTAAAAGTCTAAAAATCACACTATTGCTGCACCCGCTACTTAATTTTACAATGACATAAGGCACATATTCTCAATAATACATTCAAAGTAAATCAAATAAAACCAATACAGCAGGTCAGTCTTACAGTCCTGCTATAGACAATGAATTTTTGTACAAAAAGGAACCATCCTTTATCCATGTTGCTAAACATGTCTCAAACTTATGGTTCATAAGAATGAATTATACTATAGTCAAATTGGTCCCTAAATCAATATGACTGACAAACGAAAACCTTTAAATCTTAACCTTATAGCAGTGATGGTGAACCTATGTCACGAGTGCCACAACTGGCATCATACACAGACTGTATGGCTCTGTCTATATGTCAAAGGCATTATGTTTAACCTTTTTTTTTCATATCTTAATGCACCCATCCTGTTTAATTTAAATGTATATGCATATATTCAATTAGCTTGTACTCATCCTCTTCATATACATTTAGATTTACTAGTATGGGTGTATGGTGTTTGAATATATAAATGTAGACCTGTCTGTATGGGTGAAAGGTGTTTCGTGACTTCTCGGATGAAAACCATGATCTGTGGCCACTGCCCTCCTCTTTTTTAAAACATGAGAAAACAAGGTTTAAACAGAATACAGATAATTCTTCAAATTGCAGCATCCCCCCCCCCCCCATAGATATATATATACACACATACACACACACGTGTGTGTGTCTTTCTATAATAAACTATTTGCCAAGCTGTGTGATGTATGTAAGTGTGAGTATGTATACATGTACTGTATATGTGTGAGAGTATATTTGTGTGTACACATTGTGGCAGGATGGCCAGGCTCTTTACCATAAACGGCAAATGCAACAGTCGGGATAAAATATTACTGCAGTTTATTGTCAGTTTTCCACAGGATATACAATGTTGTGCTCTCCCACAAAATGAAACAAAAAGAAAATAAATCCTACTCCAACTCGGAGACTTACTAAACAACAGTATTTCTAACTAGCCAACTGGACAGCTAATCCGGTTCCCAGTTTTAAACAAAAGTAAACACAGTACTTTAAACGGGTTTCACACAATACCTCTCTCCTCAGAGTCTCAGGCTTAACTGCCTTCTCTCTCCCAGCTGCAGGACTCTGACATGACTTCAGAGGCTAACCTTTTAAAACCCCAGTTAAATCACATTCACCTGGGTTTTAATAGTCAAGGAGTGACTCCCACCAATTAACCCCATCATGCTGGGAATAAAGAGCGCTCCAATCTATTACTAACATAGAAAGCCTCTCTGACCTTGCCACAACATATACTGTATGTAAGGGCATGGGTGAGGTTTTTTTTACTGAACAAACTCCCTTTCCATGTTTAATATGCAGTGTTGGCACTTTGAGGTCTGCAACTAGGTTTCATGCAGTAAATTTGGCACTCAAGCCCAAAGAGGCTCGCCATCACAGCCTTATAGGGAGGGCCCAGCTTAGATCTACAAGGAGAACTCTGCAACTGGAGTCATTGCATGATATTAACCACACATTTCTAATCATGACTGTTCCATGTCAACATTCATAAGAGGGAAGGGTCATCTCTTTTACTGGAAAATGTACACCAATTACTAAGGGCTATTCATTAAATAGTGAACAGACAAGGCAACTGCAAAATTCAGGCAACAACTGTCCAGTTGAAATGATGCTCTTTCCAACTGTGGTATTAAATGGACTAATATACACAAATTAAGAGCGTTGCAAACCTAAAGTCAAAGAACGAAAAATATCCCCATTCAGCTATACTTCAAAATTCGGCTATTTTGGCCTTAATTTCACAATACCTTTCTCAGCTGCCTACAATTCCCTCATTAATAAAGGCCACTGTTCTAGTAGAATTTCAAACAAAAGCATACAGAAAGAGAAAATGTGTTTAAAATGTTTATGAATCACCTTGTGGCTTGATATGCAAATAAACATTTCCAATTCAAAAAAGTTCATTAAAAGCAATGACGTGTACCAGGGTGTGTGCCAGAAAAATGGCTCAGGTATTTTCTTTTACATTTTTATTTCCTGAAATAATAAGTAGATACAATTCTTTAATCTTGAACATGTGCGCTAATAACCAACACTAGACAAACCAGAACATCAACCTTTTCAATGAGACAAAATGCTCAGGTGTTATGTATGAATTCCCTTTACATCACACCTGAGCATTCCGTCTCCTTGAAAAGGGTAGTGTTCTGGTTTGTCTAGTGTTGGTTATTAGCGCACATGTTCACTTTACCCAGTTTTTTTTGCACATTTCTGCTAGGAGTGAGACACTACCTGTGTTCAAGTGCTTGCTCACTCCATCATGTTTTTTTGGCGCAGTATATTGTATTGTTTGTTTATAATTCTTTAATCTTGTCTACACGTGAGGAATCTTACCTCTTCTCTCCCTTTCCTATACATTTCAGCCTTCTTCATTTTCGTTTTTCAGTCTTATTCTTTCATTTCTATTAGTTATTTATAGTTAACACCGACTGAACAGCGATAATTGAGTTCCAGTTAAGGTTTTTGCTGCCAGGAAGAATGTATTTATTACCGATTAAGACAATTCTATGTTATTAACAGTAAGTAGTTTTATAATTCTCATATGTTTATTTACTATGAAGATAAAATGGCACCCTATATTATTTAAGTGTAATTGCTATGTTTATCATATACTAATACATTTAATTTATCTTAAATAAATAAATATATATATATATATATATATATATATATGTATATACACACACACACAAAGTTTTTTATGCTGAACAATGGAAGAAAAAAAATTCTAACTTTGTAGATGTGTGAAAGATTTTTTTTTAAAAGTCAAACTGTAAAAATATCCTGTCTAAATAGTTTCTAATATTTGTCCTGAGTTTAGAAATATACTATTTTTACATGTGTTTCTGTTACTTTTTGCAAGTTATAGGGTAGTAACCTAAAGTAGTGCTTTTCCCCACAAAAATTTTCCCCTACAAGGCCCATTTGATCCCAAATCTGAAGACCAACTTAACCCTAGCCCTAACCCTAGATCTTAAATTTTATCGTCTCTACTCTACAGTCTAGTAACTATGCTCTTGACCACAACAATGCACCACCATATTGGAGAGGCAGCTGCCTTTCTGGTATGTAGCATCCGGTCTCTGATAGGAGCAACTGTATATTACCACAGGGGGATTTTCACCTCTGACAATTTTAAAGACACATGATGTACATCCTAGCATTACTAGCGGTTAACCTTTTAGTGGATTACTTGACAGATTAAAGGAAATATACAGGAAAGCCTGATACCAAAGGTGTTTCTTCATTTGATTTTTTTTTTTTTTTACCAGTCTGCTGGTATAATACCAGCTGGGTGGCAACCCTATTTTTGAGAAATTCCTATCCGTCACATTCTGGAGCCTGTTGGATGTTAATGGTCTCTCTCTGCTAGAGTGGAGAGGAGGCCCTTGTTTCGCGGGCACCTACCAGAGCCTCCTATATTGATTACATATAAAAACAAGGGTCTTTCACTGCTCTAGCAGTGAGTGACAATTAGATACCAGATCAACCTGCATTCTGTGATAGTGGTAAAAAGGGAAAAAGAACAAGTTTAGTTGCTCTTTAAGGACATTGTATTAATTTACAACATGTTAGCAGTAGTTGTTTTGTCAATATGACTAATAATTTACTTGTATGTTTTCTTGCTCTGTAGGACTAATGATAGTAATCGGGATCCAGTCTAACACGTTCTGTGGCTGAGAATTTCCAAACGAGGCCACATATTCAGGAAACTGTTGGCCTTTTAATGCATTCAGTACAACATCGTTTGTAAGCTGACAAAGTTGTGTCGCAGAGTAACTAAAATAAAACAAAAAGAAAATAATATTAATCATCATGGAGAGTAAACAAACAGGAACCAGGTCAAAAATGATTTACCTATGGAAACAGTAAATCATTTTGGCACCTGCCTCCAATGTGAGCCTGGGTGGACTGCTACTACTACCCTTACTCAATCCACAGGGTAAAGGCAGCACATTACTGTGCCAACATTGCACTACCCCAAGGAACTGGAGGTGAGTGTGTGAATAAGATGGTGAGGGAAGAGGGAGTGGGCAAGGAGTAAAAAGGCCAATTTATACACTGTGCATCCAATATGCAAAAACAATAGGTCAAAATTAAAACACTAAAACCAACCTACATGAAAATGATTAAAGTCATCCACCAATGGTACCTCACTCCCACCAGATTACATACATCTAATAGAAATACTTCCAACTTATGTTGGAGGTGCTTAAAAACAGCAGGAACACTGTTCCACCTGTGGTGGGAATGTGAGGGCCTTGATTATATGAAGAGGAAAGTCTATTTTATGATAGACCATCTTTTTTTAGATAAGGTTTTTTTTTTGACCCGGTTATTCCTTTCACATTTGGATTTACCATCATGTAAAATGGTCTCGAAATTTTTGTTAATATATCCGTTTCTGGCATCAAAATTAGTTGTAGCGAGTGATGCTCTTCTCAACATATCTCTTGAGCTGAAATAGTATCACAATTGGAGCACCACATTAAAATGGAATTGGACAGGACTAGGTGTCTGTGTACAACTCTTTTTTTACCTGCCTTCCAACACAAAGAGAGGAGATTAACCTGATCAACCAGGATCAAAACTCTGCCCCCTTGTGATGTAATCGTTACATTACCCTCCCATTCAGTGCAATGATCAGAATTCAGACTTATAGACTGCATTCGGTGTCCCCAGCCCCAAAGTGAGAAATTTGTGCTGTAAAGTGACTAGGAGGTGGCACCCAAAAACACTATATTTCACAAAATGGCAGCACCCAGTCACACTTGTTTAGTTACATATTTTATTAAATTCAGTCACATAAGAAAAACAAAAGACATATCTGAAATCAACAATACAAAATAAAAAAACTTTTTTTTTAATGGGAGTGTCCCTTTAATCCAGCGCTCCGCAACCAGTGTACCGTTGGATATTGGGAGGTATGGCCGCATCAAGCCGATGCCAGCCGCCGGGCCACAAGAGGAGGGCCCGATGTTGATTTAGACATCGGGCTCTCCTCTCGGGACCCGGCGGCCGGCATCCACTGGATGCAGCTGCCAAAAAAAATAAAGTTAAAAAAAAAAAAAATTGCCACTGGATATGGCAATACGTCATATCCGGTGGCTGTGATTCTCCCCCCCCTTGCAGGAGGGAAGACTGCACGAAGAAGACGACTGGGATACTGAGAAACAAGGAGGTGAGTACTGGGGAAGGGGGAGGAGGGTGACATATTATTGGGCAAATTGGCTGGGGCATATTAAATGGCAAAATAATTCTGGCATAATATTGGGCAAATTGGCTGTGGCTTTATTAATGGCAAAAGTAATACTGGCATTTTAATGGCAAAATAATACTAATGGGCAAATTGGCTGTGGCTGGTTTTGTTTGTCTATTTATGATATTGTAATGCACTGGTTTGGTTTGTCTATTTATGATTTGTAATGCACTTGTCTTGGTTTGTGCATTCATTATTATGTTTTGTGTATGCACTTGACTTTATTACTTAATTTATATTTTTGCTTGTGGTGTGCCACAGAATTCCCCAGATCTCAATCCAATGGAGCATCTGTGGGATGTGCTGGACAAACAAGTCTGATCCATGGAGGCCCCACCTCGCATCTTACAGGACTTAAAGGATCTGCTGCTAATGTCTTAGTGCCAGATACCACAGCACACCTTCAGAGGTCTAGCAGAGTCCATGCCTCGATGGGTCAGGGCTGTTTTGGCATCAAAAGCAGACCGACCCAATATTAGGCAGGTGGTCATAAGGTTATGGATCGGTGTAGTTCCCAGAATGTTATTTAATAAATATTTACATGTATTATGTGTAAGCAATTTGCCTAGTACAAAGAACTGAAAATGTATTATCTTTATACTGAAACAAGATACACAGACTCTAAGAGACATATTTATCAAGACAAATTAGGTGGTATTTCAGGAAAAAGTGCTAAAATATTAGTAGTAATTATGGAAAACAATGCAAAGTAATGGTAGTTTGCTCCAAATTTAGCACTTTTTTTAAAATAGCACCTGAATATTCAAATTATCGCCAAATCGTCCCAAGTCATCCCAGCAATGGAACACTCCCAAATAAAATAGCTAAAATAAAAAGATGCCTTACACAGTTTATTTATGAGGGAGCAAAAGTAGATTTAATAATACTATAAAGGAGGGCTCGACAAATCCCGGGTGCCAGGAACCAGGTTTTTCGATCCACATAGCGCCCCATGTGACATCCTGGCACTGGATAATGAGCACAGATTATGGTGGTGCTGAAGCTAAATGAATCCCTCCTGCCTGACAATAAATTAAAGAAGAAGAGCGAGGGGACACAGTGAATGTAGTTTTTTTCTGCGTGTGTGTGCATGTATGAATCTGCACGTGTGACTGTGTGCAAGAATCTGCACGTGTGACTGTGTGCGCATGTGCTGTTGCCTGGCTCCTAAAATGTCTTTGCTAGCTCCTAAATCAAATTTGTCATAATGTCTATAAAGCATAATTGGGTCACATAGACATGCTGGAGAATGCACACTGCCTTTGCCAATTCATGCACATCTCCTTCCTCTTTCAGATCCGCTTGCTCATTGATTTGATTGCTAATCTCAAGCATTGCATCTGTTGTTGCCTCAGTCAAACACTACCCAGTGTGTCCCCCCCCCCCGGTGCCAGACCCCTAGACCCAGTAGAGGTCAGGATCCCCGCAGACCAGACCTAGAGACTACAGAGCCCGTCGCTCAGCCACCCATTGGTACGTTTAAAACTCCCGTGACCCCGTCCCAACATCGCTCGAATGGGGATTGGCTGGTGAGTTAAAGGTCCGAGTAGCTCTTATTTCCTTTGGTCTAAACCCCGAAATAGGGAACCTAAATGTATCCGAAAGGTGACGTGAAATAGATTTACACCCAGTGATTCAGCCCCTTTCAAGAGGTATTGTGCCCTGGCGGCGAAGCACCCTAGGCGGCCAGACACAATAACGATTAAGCACTGTAGCCTGGGACTTTCATCCGCCTTTGGCATGCGGGGCTCTGCTGATTGGACGCTTCAGACCAAGAGGAAAACGGTAGGCTCCCATTTCATTGGCCAGGAGTTTAAAGGTCCCCAAAGGCTTAAAGAGGCCTAACTCCGGCCCCAGCCCTGACTGGTTGCTACTTTTCCAAGTGCACTCTCATTGGTTTCCTCCCCAGACTGGTGGCAGATTTAATTGTATTATCTATTGTGTAAAAGTTAATCCCTTTAAAGTGTATTGCTCAATCTCCCCCGTTATCAAGATGTTTTACTGTATAAATGTGCGGTCATGTCTACGATAATATGTTTTTGCTTGTGACAACCGCGGTAGCCTTGTCTGCTTCTGGGGATTGTTATACTCGGACATTCAGGGAGTTGGCGAGGGAGCCGACACTCTATTCCTAAGGACTTGGGCTGAGATATTGAATACCTTACAAAACAAGAATTAACATCTGGGCTGCCTAGCCTTCTCATTACATTCATATTAAGAAGGATGAGCCTTAAGCATACAGACTGGTCTGATTTGCACTTACTGTTCCTGCAGAGAAAGAGCCAATGGTTTCAAATTCAACAGAGTGGAATTCTAACTAGCTCCTCCTCTAATGATTGTATGTAAAAATAAGCAATTCTCACCTGGAGACAAATGAGTGAAAATCCCTCTTTTGTCGGCCTTGACAACTGCTGCAGTGTTACCTCTGCACACACTACTAATCATGGGGGAGAAGCAGTGCATCTTGTAAAGTACATGCAGCTTCGTGCTAGGAATAGGAGCAGTGAAAAAAAGAAAGCTTTTGCAAATTAAAAGAAAAGTTTATAAAAATAGAGACAATTAAAAGTACAACAATATAAAAAGGAACTTACCGCAGTAGGCAGCCAGAAACCATGTTAAACCCAAATAACACTGAAGCTCTGTTGCCTTCTTCTGTCAAGCAGTTTTGGTTCACTGAGCTCTGTAGAAGAGTTAGCTGGCCGAATCTGTTTGTACTTTGAATAATGCCAGATTTATAAAAACTTTGTAAAGGAAAAACATGGTCTATATAGAACGCACACATCGCCATAATATATAATAAAAGCAAAAGTCTAATGTTCTACATAACAATTTGGAGCAATAATACAATAATGATCTATAAATTCAAGGTTTGAAAAGCTCCATTGTGCAGCAAATTATATATATATATATATATATATATATATATATATATATATACATCCAGAACAAGGCTGGCAGTCCAGTCTAGTACCCACTCATGAACCTAGAGGCCAGTTTTGAAGGGTGGCATGTTGTGGCAAAAAAAAAAAAATAACCAAGTAGAGAATAGAAAAGATTGAGTCTCTCATACCACCCTGAAATATAGGAGTGCCACTGATTACAGGTTTCTCCGCATGTTCATGCTTTTAGGCAAGACTAAATAAAGTACTGCTCTCCTACTAAAGTGATCTTTATCTAAAAACAAATGGAGTGCCAGACATCTGTGCTGATAAATGCATAGATTCGAGTGCACCCCTACAATCACAGATTGCTGGCTGGGAATTATGAGAATTCAATACAAATGTAAAAAAAAAAAAAAGCAGCATAAAAATCTATTAAAATCTGCTAATCAGTAGTATGTTAGAATCTTGTGACAAATGGCAGGAACTAGTTATGCAACATACAAAAATAAAAAAAGTTATTCTCAACAAATTCTAAGATATACATAAAACATTTTAAAGTACCTTATCAAAAAGAACAAAGGAAGGAGGCTTGGGTATGCCAAACAGAATTGACTATCACAATGCTTGTATGGTCTGCAACATGCCATGGATACCCAGAAGGAGGGTTGGTATCGGATTGAAAAGGATATTTTGGATCGTGGAAGTTTGTCTGCACAATTATGGGTTGTAAGTAGTCTGAATAGTAAGCATGTTAAATGTGGAAGGATATCTGGTAATTAAGTACATTCTGGGAGTATGGTATAAAGTGAAAAGATCTCTTAAAATATAGGCTATTCAATATGTTACCATATGTGATCTCAGAGAACATTGCAGATTTAAATATTAAGGGCTGGAAAGAAGCTGGCATGCATATTTTGGAAGACTGGGCTCTGAAACTGTACCTTTAAATAAACTACAGGTAGATTACGTATTACCTTTAAAGAGTTATCAACTTTAGTATCTCCTGATAAAACATCTGGAGCTAGGTATCACAGAGTATCTGAGACTTTTTTTCATCTACATTGTTTCACTTATTTTCAAGTAGGTGGGCTAATCTCTCATTCAGGGCCAGCGCCACCTATAGGCGAGGTAGGAACGGGCCTAGGGCACATATTTGAAAGTGGCGCCCGCGCGCAATGAAGTGAGGGGCAATTGCGGCAGGGGGAGGGAGGCAGACCGCACTGGGTGTGAAGCGGACGTGGGGGCAGACGTGCGTCGCTGGGAGCAGTGGGCAGTACTAGCTCTGTCTGTTAAACACACACAGAGCTTAGATAATGCTCCTTGCTCTCCTCGCGCACACTGATCATTCAGAGCACGATCATTCAGAGCACAACTCTCGCCATTTCTCAGTGTTTTTGTATTGTATATTTGTTACTAAAGATATGTTAATAAAGGAAACATATTCTGAGGGTGTCTTTATATTGTGATTATCCAAACAGCAAATGTTGATCATGCTTGGGCTTCAGCCAGAATTTTGTAGCGATAAAACCCCTTTTATTGTTCCTCATCTCCTGGGTCTCCAGTGGCAAGGCCAGCAAATCCTGTGATTGCGGATCCAGAGGCCAGTGATGATGCCTTTAGGCAAGTATAAAAAAAAAAAAAATTAAAAAGTAAGTGAGACGGTGGAAGCCCCTATGTATATGGAAAAGGCATGCCACTGGAGACCCAGGAGATAAGGAACAATAAAAGGGGTTTTATCACCCACCCACACCCACCAAAATTCTGGCTGAAGCCCAAGCATGATCAAAATGTGAGGCTGAACATATGGACACCCACTGTCTACCAGACCACAGAATCTGGACGGTCTGGCATTACTATGATTCAGGGGAAAAGAAAGCCATCGTATTGGTGAAAAGCATTAGACCTGTTGACCTGGTTTCATTTACATCTGAAGCAAAGGCGATTAAGTCAAAGAACTAACAAAAGATTGTGGTCCAGTAAAATTAGGTCTTTATGAATTTTTATGTATGAAATATTTTATATATATTTTATTGTGAATTAGTTTTATTTCTGTATGTTGAATGACACTAGTTCCTGCCCTCTATTACAAGATTGTTATATATTACTAATTAGCAGACTGTAATTGATTTTATGCATTTTTTTTTTTTTAAATTGGCGCTTTTCCGACATAACCCTCCCTACCACCTTTTTTTTTTTGTCTGGTGGAGGACCAATTATGTAGTGGTCAGGAGCTGTATTTAAGTTTTATCTAAGGCAGTAATTGATGGAATTTTGCCTATCTGGGCATTGTAAAGCTCTAGCTTACAGCAGTGTAGGTAGGGCAGTTTTCTATATTTTACCTTAAAGCTAGAGCTTAGAGAACACTGCTTCAATCCTTTTACTGACCCCAGATAATATTATTCCCAGTCTTATTTCATCACACATGCCCAACTCATTCAACTTCATTACCCCTCAAATCTCTGGTCTTCCCCCATGAAAAATAGATTTATTCAGCTGTATCATGTAATAAAAGGATATTGTGGCAACTTATATCCTGCCACCAGCGGTAAACCAACTACATAGCCAGGATTTCCACTGAGAAGGGATGGCGCCACTTCATTCTGTAATGAAACATATGGCCTGGCTTAGAGGTAACATAATGGTTATATCAACACCAGCATTTATTGACCATGCTTCATTAACAACTCATTCCTTTCAACTTAGGAACCTGTCTTTACATCAGCAACACACAAATCTGTAAACACTGCCATGAACAAGCGGCAACAGTTACCTAGAAGCGTTAATGATTTCACAGAAAGAAATACAGAAACTGGAGTGCTTTCAATTAATCACGTTATCATTTATAAAGACAAGCATTAAATACAGTGCCGTGTGAAACGGTAGCGGTTAGATACAGGCACTTCCAAGGTTCAGCTGTATGAAGTCCAAGATGATTGGGCAGCCAAGATTAGCCAATTAAAAGCAATAAAAAGGATTCATTTCTGTTCACTTAACATTAATCAACACCACTATAGACAAGAGGTGAAAGTCTAAATATACAATTTCCTTAAAACATGCTCTGCTTTTACTAATCATATTTATAAGAACAAAACAATACTTATGAAAACACAAAGTAATATCACAAAGCTAGACCTTTTTTAAGCACAATGTAGTCTATTTAACCTTAACACAGGCTTTGTAATATACTACTATCAGCAATGTTTTTACATGAAAGCAGTTTTTACATGAAATATTTGTTTATTATGACACTAGTTCTTTAAAGGCTCAATTTAAGGAAAAAAAAAAAGAGTTCCAACCATTTTGCTACATTTTCTGAATTGCAATAGTTTGCTTGATATAAAACTCAAAAATAATAAGGATCTCAGTAATAGCTACAGAGCTATATATAGAGACTACCACTAGGGGGGTAACCCTAAATAATGAAACAAAGTTTATAATGACGTAAGTGGAGGCAAAAATGGTCCTCATGCTCTCCTGCCCTGAAGTAAACAATGTGCATAAATACCGTATTTGCTCGAATATAAGACGACCCTGATTATAAGACGACCCCCCAAACTTTGGATATTCCTTTAGGAAAAAAACTAAAAGCCTGAATATAAGACTACCCTACAGGAAAAATGTTGAACTTGTATATATTCACATGTAAATTGCTTTGTAATATTAAATAAAAATGTGATATTAAACAAATGCATTTTTTTTTTTTTTTATTTCCTTTTATGTGCCAATGCTGCCTCTCTCTCCCCCAGTGTTATCTCTCTCCCCCTCCCCCGTTGTCTCACCCTCCCCCCAAACTTTTCTCTCTCTCCCCCTCGTCTTTCTCTCCCCCCCCTCGTCTTTCTCTCCCCACCCTCCCCTTGTATATCTCTTCCCACTCCCTCCCCTTGTCTTTCTCTTCCCACTCCCTCCCTCCCCTTGTCTTTCTCTTCCCCCTCCCTCCCTCCCCTTGTATTTCTCTTCCCCCTCCCTCCCCTTGTCTTTCTCTTCCCCCTCCCTCCCCTTGTCTTTCTCTTCCCCCTCCCTCCCCTTGTCTTTCTCTTCCCCTCTCCCCCCCCCTTGTCTTTCTCTTCCCCTCTCCCCCCCCCCCTTGTCTTTCTCTTCCCCATCCCCTTGTCTCTCTGCCCCCTCCCTCCCTCCTCCTGTCTCTCTGCCCCCTCCCTCCCTCCGTCTCTCTGCCCCCCTCCCCTTGTTTCTTGATCCCTGGTGGCTAGTGGGGGCAGCCGGGGGATGTCTGCACAATATGCGCAGACATCCTCCGCTGCTGCCCGGCACTTCTGCGGGGACTTTTATGATGGCAGTCCCGGCGGTCGAGCCGGACGGCAGCAGAGGGTGTCTGCGCGCATCGCGCAGACATCCTCCGGCTGTTAGAGAGGGGGGATCCAGGTTCCCTGCAGCTATGTGGGGGACCTGGATCCATGTCTTATAATCTGACCTCGATTTGAGGTCAGATTATAAGACGACCTCGAATATAAGACAAGGGGACTTTTTCAGAGCATTTGCTCTGAAAAAAACCTTGTCTTATATTCGAGGAAATACGGTAGTCTAGTAAGCAAAAAGATAAATTATGGCTAATTTATCTTTTTGCTTAATAGACTATTTATGCACATTGTTTACTTCAGGGCAGGAGAGCATGAGGACCCTTTTTGACTCCACTTACGTCATTATCAACTTTGATATAAAACTCAACAGATCTACATTAACTCATCCTACATTTCATTCCATGCATATGCTCAGTCATTGGAGGGAGCCATGACTTTTACATGCTGCCCTGCAAAATGTATAAATCATAAGTGTTTAGAGAGAAAATTGGTTTACCAATCAAGGTCGTTCCTGTGGCATCCTCTCGTTTATTAACTCATTGGTTACTTTTGGACATATTTGTTTTTTACATTGTGCAGGGGAGCAGGTAAAAAGTTATGTGTCCAGTTAAACACAAGCTGATCTTGCAATCTTCGTTGCATGCCATGTGTGTTTTGCAAGGATCCTGTGCAATATATTGATGCTCATATTGCAAGTATGTTATTATTTGGGAGACGTTTGCTTTTTTCATGCTTTAAAACACTTTAAAATGTTACTTTTCAAGCCAAGTGCTGAGAGCAGAGTCAGTAGAAGCTGCAAATCTAATAAATGTGAGTAAAATAAATACATTGTTATAGCGTATGTCATTTTAAGTCAGAGTGGCCCTTTAATATTTGTATAAATGGGTGTAGCCAACAGTGTATCAGTGGTACCATAGGAGAGAATTAAAGTTAGAGGGTGCCTGTCTTAGCAGCTGTCAAAACGTATATTGTAAGATTTGGGTTATATTGTGTCACGCATTCTGGTTATTTGCATCCACCCACTCACCACACTTCATTCTTCAGTTCTGCATTTGAGAAAATCCAACTTGCATTACACAGTGACATTTGCTATGTGAAACTACCAAACATCCTCTGACTAAAGATGTTGATCTGGCTCTGAGGACAGGCAATATTGTAGGAGGAAAAACAAATATATCAATGTGTGTGACCTTGTGCAAAATATACGTTCTTACATTACATGTATATAAAGGGAAAAGAAAAAAAAAACACTTATTAAATTTATAATTAGTTCATCAGCATAATAGGCAATCAGTACCTGAGTAAAACGGATTTGAAAGTTTTGCTGTAGTGGAATCATGGAATTGTTAATTGTTCCCAGGGTAAATGAAGCTGTAACATTTGTAATGGCTCCTTGTTCGGTGTACGTCACCATGTAGTTACCCTGGACAGATTATAAATGAAAAAAATAACACTTTTTTTTATTATTGTTTTGTCTTTTTAAAAATGTGAATATTTGTTTGTTCAGTTTTTCCACTTCTATAGTTGCTCTACAATCGTTTACATTTATCACTATTTTTACAGAAACCCAAAAAATAATAATAAAATAACTGCAGCAAAATGAAGACAAACATGTTGATTCAGATCCAGGTAACTTGCAACTGTGCAGAGGTTTCTGGATCCATTTTGTTGAACACAGTGCACTTACATTTGCAAACCCTGCCTGTCAATATAAATAAAGATATCGGGGGGTATTTACTAAATAGGTCAGTTGAGGCGAAATGATCATTTAATCTCACTAATTCAGATATACATTGTGCAGGAACAACCAGCTTTGTGGGGGAAACTAACCAGGTTTGTATTTGCACAAATGTATAGTTAAAATGCTGAGATGAAATGTTAATCTCACCTCAATTCACCTTTTATTGAATAGCCCCTAGGGGCAGGGGGAAGCCAATATCCTTGTCATTCATATCTGATAAGTGTGTGATAAGTTAAAGGGCTTGGAGCACTGATTAACCAAAGCTGCATGGAAGAATCATCAAAAAGGTGGTATTGTAAAGATCCAGGTGCAGGTTTCATGGTACCAGCTTTTTTCCCCTAAATACACAAGCATATTTAATATGAAGTACTTACACTTAAAACCACAAAGCTACAAATTTGGTTAGCGTCATCATAAGCTGGTATAAAGTCACCAGGAACTCCGGGAGTAAATGTGCCATCCAGGGATTTCAGAGTGATAGATTTTACTGTAATATCAACCTGCAATAGATAAATAATGCTGTGTATTATTCAAAGTATCTTATTAGATGAAGCATTTAATGTATGCCTCACATTCTCTTGTAGGATAACTACATTTCTGCTACAATCCATTTGAGCAAAACAAGCCAACTTACTGGCAGGAGATACTTTCTTTGTATAACTTGCAACCTTATCTTACGCAATATGGGGGAGGAGCAGAAACCGCTTGCTGCATTTGGAGCACTGACCCTGATCTGATGCCATGGAAGCATCACTTTGGCACTTAAGTGGCATGCAGATACAACAGTTTATGCCTTCTTGATGTCTGTGATACAAATGTTGATAAACTGACAAAGACAAAAACGAAGGTGTGGGATCCCTGTCAGCGAGAACGGGCAAAAGCTGAAATAGCCAGCCCTATAGAATGTAACCTGCTCAAGAGAGGAATCAGCGTTTTTTGCTCAACGGCACCATTACAGAGGAAACCTCTCAATTAGCATATCAGACTGGTCGCACCCATACGGGCAGTCCAGATCCAAATAGCCTGGCAGGTTTCTGCACTAAGCATACAGCATCCACAGTCGTACGTTTTGGACTTCATTGGCCTCGTCAGTGTGGTACGACTGGAATCCCTCTAGGTGCAGCGAGCTAGGGACCCACGTCTGGGCATACACTAATAACTTATTGAGACAAAAACGAAGCTCGCTGCACCTAGAGGGATACCTGCCATACCACACTGACGTGGCCAATGAAGGCCGAAACATCCGTCTATGGTTGCTGTATTCTTCGTGCAGAGGAGACCTGCCAGGCAATTTGGGTCTGGACTGCCCTTATGGGTTGGACAAGTCTGATATGCTAATGGAGAGGTTTCCTCTGTAATGGTAGGTTACAATCTATAGGGCTGGCTACTTCAGCTTTTGCCCGTTCTCGCTGAGAGGGATCCCACACCTTTGTTTTTTGTCTAAACTGACAAAGAACCAAAAACAAGAAAAAAGTGTTATTGTCCTTGAAATAACAGTCATCTAAGAAGAACTATATAACTTATAAAAAGCAAGATGTTCTTACCACATTTTCAGAATTCGGAACCTGAAATATAAATAAAAGTAAATTAAGTGTTTGCTTTTTTTAGAGAAAAAAATATATAATACTACAAATAGATATGTTGACTTTTTTCTACCAGTACTTACGGTCAAAATACCAATATTTGTGTATGTCCCAAGTGTTAGAGCAGCAGTAGAACAATTAGCAATCTCTATATTCCGACTACATTTAAAATCTTGGCTAATCAGGAAACCTGTGCACAAGAAGAAAAAAAGGAGTTAAATAATGAATGTTCTGTGTCTTTCAACCTGCACATCCATGGATTTACATGCCATTATTATTCTTACATTACGGAAAGCTTTCAAAACATGACCATATTGTACTAATGATTAATCACAATATATTTTGATGATAAATGCTAATCACAATTCTAAGTGGATTTCTTCTTATTTTCTTACAGGGAAAAGAAGTATTGAGGTTACTTTGCTCACCATTAAACCCTCACTCCATAACATTTTAAATCTATCTACATAAAATTGTCATTGAAAGGTCTGTTAGTCTATTTTGGAAGGGGATTAAAACCCCAATGGCGGCCTCAGGGGTATCAGCTTGCTGAGTCTTGTGTCTGGCTCCTAGTCTCCCGCCGTTACCTCGCCGCTAGCTCCGTCTAAGCGTCATATCCGCCCACCTGTGTGCTCAACGACAACCAGTGATATACATTATCATCTATACTGTACAGTATAGATGATAATGTATACGATCATTGATATTTACCTGTATATTTGTTCATTCCTGTGATAGGACTTCACAATTTATAACTGGAACTTTTTTATCTAGTTATTTAAATTATGCACACTATCCTATCTTCTCAGTACATTTTTTGTGTGTACCTAGCTGGCACAGCAGCAGTTTATATCTGTATGCCGACAGCATAGTTTTACAGAAGCTGAAAACCTTACTTTTCAGCAACAGGAATAGAGGAGCTTTTCACAACAACTATAACTCCAAGACTAGGGCACGTTAAATGGAGTTAGCATTGGAACTCCAGAACACAAGTAGTAAACATATTAGTGATTCTATTTGAATTGCAACATTTTTGTTCCCTCCCCCCCCCCCCCAAAGCATTAAATGGTGCTTGTGCATGATGCTAGAAGGAGGGGTTGCGAATTGAGCTGCTGTTTAGAGGACGTTCTATGCCATCCTCATATTCGTTTGGGCCCTTTGTTTTAGAAGGTCGTTATGTGCGAAGTAGCTAAGGTGTTATAGTGCACAATCCAAAAGGAAAGATAGGAGATTCAGCACACCGTTTAAGGGAGTTTAATCCACCAACAAATAACAAAGTTTCAGCCTAGCACTGAGCTTTTTTCAAGTCTCAGTGCTGGGCTGAAACGTTGTTATTTGTTGGTGGATTAAACTCCCTTAAACGGTGTGCTGAGTCTCCTATCTTTCCTTTTGCTTTATGGGCGTGAATGACACTCCCTCGTGGCACCCGATACTTGTAAGTGTGCAGACCCATTCATACTTTTCACATAGTGCACAATCCATTACAAGCTGGTTTTGTTTTCTTGCAGAATAATAACGAATAAACTAAAATATCTCACCTATTGGGTTATTATCTGTGCAGGCATTGGAACCTAGAGGAGCTGGTAGCTTCAGGAATGAGTTTGAAGTTAAGATAGGCGAGCCATACTAAATAAATAATAAATAAAAAAATATGTATTTAATAGGGCACATTTGAGAAACAAAAAGAGGGGAAAAAACTACATAAAAAGCATAAAAGCAACAAAAAAAATATTATAATAAAATATTGGGAATGTAAACCCTTATAAAAAGTTTATTAAACATAACAGGAACATATTACCTACTTGTAACAATGTTACAGGAAATTGCTACTGATCTAGTGAAGGAATTCCTCATTTTGAGATGTTGCCAACTTGTTGAAGAACTGGACAGAGTAGGGACATGTAATTACAGTACATCGTTTCCCTATTTGGTATTAGATTATGGTATTTCTTAAGTTCGAAGAGACTCTTTATTATAAGAATATTTCAGTAAACAAATCCAGGATGTTCTGTAAAATATTCCTTACATTCAGCTGAAGAAGCTGATCATGTCCAGCCCAGAGGTGCCCAGGCCCCACTTTCATACAGGGGCTGGGACTGCACATGATGCTCCCTGCCCTCTAAGAGAAACCACTTTCAAAACCAGCCAATCATGGCTGGCCTGCAAGCACAAAGGACAGAATTAGTCAATTAGATGCCTTCTTAGACATTTGAAATCCCAGTCCTATGGGGCTGAGATTTCAGTATGGGTCCGTCCTTCACAGACGACAGTCGTATTTAGGTTTATTTGGCTTTTATTTATTTAATTTTTTAAATAAGTGAACTTTTTTATATATATTATTAGATGGCCCCTTTCCCTGGACTGAAGATGAAGTTATTGCTGATTGTCATCAAACATTACTTTAAGGTTATTTTTTTTTTTTACATGGCAGTGTAAAAACACTCGAGTAGATTTTCTTTTTTTAATATTATCACCTCCTTCTTGGACAACTAATAGGTAATGAGCCAACTAAATATTTTATTTATTTTAGGGCGCCAAGTTCCTGTGTGGCAGGTCCCGCCCCCATGACTAACGGGGGCATCGGGGCAGTCCTCTTCCTCATTTATTTAAAGGGGAGGGGCCTCTTGGGCAACCCAATGCAGTGAGGGACGATGTACCAACAATGTTAGTACTAGCTCTGCTGTAGCCACCGCTTGGCTCTAGGCCTAAGCAAAAAATACAACACAGCCACCATTTATTTTTTCAGAAAGAAAAAAAAAAGAAATATGCCAACAAAAGTCTGAATTGTTCTATGAATAAAATATGATTTATTCAGGCAATACTTACTTCATATCTTAAAGCACTACGCGCTCCTTCAGAGCCAACAGAATTCATAGTGTTATCTTCCATATTGAATGAAACTGCACCAAATTCTTTGAGCAAACTATCAAAGTTACTCTCTGTTGGAACATCAGGAGTAATAAAGGACAATGCTGGCTGATCTAAAGAAAGAGAAAGGGAAAACTATAGAATACATAAAATATTAAGGTTATAGATTTTAGCTTGGCCATGAAGCATCAGGGTACATATGACTCCTATTTTAGTACAAAGGGTTACATTCATTCCCATGCAATATTTACATCTTGACTCATGCAAGGATCAAGAACAATACAACAAATGGTGAAAACTAAATATTTATTTTTTCTGTTCTGTTGCCCTTACTTAGGAGATGCAACGGTGTGTGGAAAGCTCTAAAATCCCAAGAACAGAAGTATGTATTATTTTTTGAATCCTGGGAATGGTTTTGATGTCTACCTCCAGCTCTGAACTAAAGTTTCATGATACTTCTTGAAGAACTATGTAATTAAGATTACTTTTGATTCTATATCAATACTTGTAAAAGGTTGCAACACCAGTGCAAATAATACTTCCTATTTACAGTGTCTTCCTGTATTTACATAACGTTTGTTTTCAGTATGTAAAATATTTACAGTACTTCATAGTAAAAACATGTACACATTAGAAGAATAAGAAAAACAACAACACCGAAGCCTTACAGTATCATCTTTTTTCATTATCTGAACTAAGGGATTGCTATCTGGAGCAAGTAATCTACACCCCCATATCCTACAAAGAATTACAGAATTTTTAAACCCTTTACAATATTTTATACATCATCAAATGCATATATCAAATTGGATCAACCCTAAATAATGAGGGTTTTTTTGGACGACCTTCCTACAGTTTAAAATGTAAACTATATGACAATATGTATATTATCATCCTCAACTGTAAGAAGCATCTAAATTAAGGTGAAATAGTTTTTGTAAAATTTCATTAAAAAAAAATGAAAATTTATGAAAGCGTTTCATTTTTAAAAAAATGACTTGTGCTTAGATATAGTTCGTTGTTGTATCCTACCATGTTAAGTCATTCAAAATTCTTTTTAAATATTTGCAAAAAAAAACAAACAAACAATACTTTATCTCGAAGATCTATTTTACTGACACATTAAAGGACAACTGTCCTCTATAATCAAAATGAATTTAATTCCATGTCGCTTTCTTTTGTACATTTAAAATATATATTTTAGTGCACTCTGCACCTTTTTCCCTACCCAGCAGCACCATCTACCATTAATGATCAGACTGAGGTGAGGTTTGGCCTGCAGGCTCTAGGTGTGTGAACCTGTTTAATGATGTCCTCAATCTCCCATAAGTAAGCTTGGCATTAACCAACCCAAGGCATATGTAAAATGACTGCTCCTTCCCCGTGGAGGGGCATACTCCACTGGTACTAGTCTTTCATTTGGAAAATAAGCAAGTCAGTAATTGACAGAAAAGTTTAGATTATTTTATATATATCAAATATAAGGACATACAGTTTGTTGCTTGTATACAGAAAACATCTGGACTGATTGTTTCCACTCTTTGAATGACTCTTTGAGGAACTGTAGAAGAAGAATTGATTGAGTAAAGGATAGTTTCCTGTGTACATAGCTGACCATCACCTCTGTAAAGAATTAGAAGAAAAAACATGATTAGAAATCACAACTAAAAAGAAACAAAGCAGAAACAGATCAAATCAAACAGTTTTAGCTACTTATTAGCAAAATGTTACCTCTAAGAAAAGCAGCAACGTCTATATCACAAAGTGTAGTAGACCATTCAAACCTGGTCTTTTGTGTGTTTATATGCCCAACAGACAATATCAAAATTGAGGGAAAGCTGTTCATTCAGGAATAAATTAACAGTATTATGCATTAAGCTCCATCATATTCTGTTGTTATATTTGAATATAGCACACTAGACATACGTGTATGACTGTCAATGGGATGATTAGTTTCACTTTAACACCAAACAATCCAATCTTATTGTTCAGACTCCCTCTTAATCAGTGTTTTTCATCTCAAGGCACAGTGAGCACTAAAATGGTCGAGTTACACCATCAGTATACCAGATTGTACCCACAGCACCAGATATAGTACCCAGTACACCCATCTGCAGCCTCTGCTCCAGATTTCAACCACATAATCAAATTGCACTCACAGGTCTAGATAGCACTGTCTGCAACAAATATAGACACCCACTACTCCAGATATAGCACTGCACCGGATATTGTAGCAAGTACACAAAATTGCACCCACTGCATCAGATTATACCTTTGTCTTTCCCCCATGCTTACCAGGTCGGTCACTGTCTCCCCCATACCATCATGTGTTTCTCTGTCCCTATGCTCTCCAGGTCTGATTGAGTGTGTGTGTGTGTGTGTGTGTGTGTGTGTGTGTGTGTGTGTGTGTGTGTGTGTGTGTGTGTGTGTGTGTGTGTGCCTCTCTCTCCTCCCCCCACATTGTTGGTTCAATATAAATAAAAATTACTGTAATGTAATGCTGGTGGGCAACAGAGGCATTATTAGCCACAAAGCTACACACAATTCAAAAGACTTGCTTGCCCACAGAAATCTCACATTCACAGCACTACCACCACTGCAAGGGACTCTGTGTAGACATAAGCTAATAGCTTTAACAATTATCACCTTTTACCTCTATATCCACTTTATATGTGGATCCCTTGAAGCATTTGCATGCCATACAAAACAACCTTTAAAAATAATTCAGGACAGATGTGCAAAACCACTCATGGACACCTTCAATGTAACTGCATGAGGTTGGTTACTGGCTTAACACTTCAGGCTTGGGGCAGTACAAGAAGCACAAACATCATAAGTTAAGGTGGGGTACTGGTGATGGGAAAATCCTTCCAGCTGCAGTTTAATGGGTAGCAGAGGCATTATTAAATCCAAATCTACACACACGCTGACAGAAGACGTAGGGACAGGATCCAAGTGGAGGGTTAAACAAAATATGGAGGTAGCAAGTAAAACAAACTATGCAAGAATCTTACAGGGTGTTAATTTGACTTGAACGTGAGTTCAAAGATGGTTTTACAAAATGACTAAGGAGAATGTAATTCCTCCAAGTCTGTATTTGTTACCTTGCCTAAAAATAGATGGTATAGGTAACTGAAGCCAACATGGTATATACATACAATATAATCTTGGCCTTTACTTTTCATTCAGGTACCAGCTTCAACAGTCGTTAAGTGACTGAGTTGGCATCAGGTTTCTATTTTTGCTGGTTTCTTATTGCAGTTTGTTTCCAAGACAAAGGCTTTTGCATGTATTAATGAGGCGTACAAGAGGTTTAGTCCTGAGGCTGACAGAGTTGTCTTAACTCTTCTATGAGAACGAAGAACCAGGATCAAAAGCACTTGGCACTGATATGATGGGCACAACTATGTAGTTCTGAAATTCTTCAGCACCACCTAGTGGTAAGTCTTTGGAATGAGGAGAGAGTGTTTGAAATCCAAAAAGAACAAACTAACTCACAGGGTATTTTTAAAGTCAAAAAGTCGATATATTACAAAATCAGCATCAACGTTTCAGTCCCCATAAGAACCATTATCAAGTCAAGAGGCAAGTTCTGTGGTTGCATTGGCCAGTCCATGTGGGTGCAACATAGGTATAGTGGAAAGTCCATTTGTGTGCAGTGGCAAATCCTTGCGGGAGACGTGGCAAATCCATGTGGGTGCAATAGGAGTGGGGTGGCAAGTCCTTGCGGGTGCCATAGGGGTGCAGTGGCTCGCCCCTTGCAGGGATCAATATGGGTGCAATTACAAGTTTTGTGGGTGCTGTGGCCATGAAGGTGCTAACTATTGTTGTGGGTGAAATGATTGGGAAATAAAAACTAGAAATGCCTTTTTTTTTCAACAGCGTTTTTAGAATTTTTTTATGTGAATATATTCTAGCAAAATATATATATATTTTTTTTTTTTACAGGGTTGCCTTACATTTGAGCAAATACACGTATCTAACCATTTTAGACTACTGCAGGAAACATTTGATAAATCAACTGGTACTGTTGATTTCTGTAGCAGATATGTAGTATGTAACCATTTTTAACACTAGATGGCAGTATAAATACTATGTAATTATATAAATACCCTTCATGCTCTCACTCGATTTCACACTCACTCCATTTACTGAATCACCCACCATTGGATGTGGACCCCACCAAAAATAAATTTAAATTGGTTTTAGGTCTGTGTGCTGCTAGCAGTATTTGTATATAGCTAAACAATGGACATCTCTCTCCACACATAGCCAGATAATGAAATAAAAAATAAAAAAAAACATAGGGTTTATCAAGACCATGAAACGCATGATGAAGAAGAAGTTAAGAAGTTCCAGAAAACCTGTGAAAGATGTCCTAGATCCAGAAAGGACAGGGAGAAGACTTAAGGGTCTACTCAATAAAGAGAGAATTGAAGAAAATTGAGATGGGAATTTCAAACCAAACTTTAGGCCAATGTAATCAAGTTGGAAAAAAATTCTCCAATGTAGCTGAATAGGAGAATTTTTCCAATAAAGCTACTTTGGTGTTATGTTTGAAATTCCCATCCCAATTCCCTGCAAATCTCTCTTTGTTTATTGAGTAGACCCTGTTCTTTTGACTTTAGGCTTACCTTAAAAGGTACACTAAATGTTATATTTCACTTGTGCTTCTAATATAGAAGCACAAGTGAAATGTAAGTTGTTCCTAGTGTGAGGATAAACTGATATGTACTTTTGATAGTAAATGTCAGTTTATCCTCTGATCAGCAGCTGACATGTTTCCATAGGAAGCAGGCAGCCATCTGGTCGGCGACTGGCACTCTCTGCTAGTGCAGAGAGTGACCCTCTTTTAGCATCGGATCAGCAGGGAGGACCTTAACTAGGTCTGCAGACTTCGATCAGACAGACCAAGGCGAGCACACGCTCTGATTGGCTGTGCACGCACTGACACTGCGCGACAGCCTGGACCTGATCTATTAAGATACATGCCAAGTTTACTCCAGACCATCGGGACATTTTTGTTTTAATGGGGCCGCCAAGTACACATGACAAATGTGATTGGACGACTCATGCATTGCCAAAAGTATGCATCAGATTCCTTATTTCATTGATATGGTGAATAGAGGGAAAGGCTAAGCATGAACAGTTCTGGCATACATCTTATATTATGTTTTCGGAGACCATCCTAAGATGGTTGTAAAAAACAGACACAGTTTACATAGAAACATAGAATGTGTCGGCAGATAAGAACCATTCGGTCCATATAGTCTGCCCAATTTTTTTTTTTTTTTTTTAGTATTTTTATTAGTCCCCCGTTCCCGGTCTTATAGCTAGGATAGCCTTGTGTCTATCCCACGCATGCTTAAAATCCTTGACTGTGTTTACCTGCTTAGAGCTCAATGTGACACTGTGAACCTAATCACCTATATGGGGGGCTTAACTCTATATCTAAATTTGTTTTGCCATTTACTATTTATATATTTTGATTGTCTATTTCTACAAAAGAGGATGACTTTAGATAAATGAGTAATAGCAATGCATACACATACCTCAATGAAAGGTACTTACTTGACCACAGGAACTGAACAGCCCGAAAAGACACTGAAATCTGATGCAGTGCAGAGAGGATCACAGCAGCAGTTAACATCACACTGATCCACCAGCAGGTCACAAACACACAAGCTGGCAACTTGAGAAAACAAAATAATCCAATTACAAAGGTAACATAAGCATTGACTCGCCACACTTTATTATATATGGTCCATAATTTAGATCTGAAATATTACATTTTCTATGTACATCATTTCTTATCTACATCTAACCAACAAGGAATTGTGTGGCAACAGTTTCATTATGCTTAAAACCTTGTACAAACATCACTAACATGGAAAACCATGTGAAAACTACCGTACTTACAGAGAAAAGGGTCAAATATTTTTAATTAACATAATTTGTAATTATTTAAGATTACAAAACATAATAAAAATTGCAATAAGGCTGAACCTGCAGGAGACAGAGTTAACTAGGCTTGCCTGATCAGTCATTTTGTTGAGTGGCACATAACTTTTAGATGCTGCCCTGCAATATGTATAATTGGTAAGTGGTCACAGGGAAATCAGTTAAAAATGGACTGTTTTTGCTGCAACTGTAGAAAATAAAAATAACCCATGCATTGTTAGCAGAATTGCAAGAAAATGCATAAACTGATACAATGTAAAAACTATTTTTTGTCATTTTTATTCTCTATTTTCACAGTTTAAACCATGATTAGGTGACTGTGTCCCATTAATAAAGGTAGTTCCTAGGTGATCACCTCCTTGAGGAATTATTTGATTCCCTCTGGACAACTATGTATTCTATATTCTGTAGTGGAGCAGTTACAAGTTATCAAAAAACATAAAAAAAAAGCCTCATCTGGCAACCATAACACCAAAGCAACCCATCATTTCCTTTCTTTAACTCCCATCCTCTAGATACAGCCAGATAGATATTTACATACAGTACATGGAACAGTGATTGCTATTTTGCTTTCTATTCGTTGTGGATTAGGTCTCCCATCAATTGCTATGCAACGTGAGAATATAATCTCTTTGATAAACTACAGTAATTCAGCTTCCCAGAGTTAAACTTGGTCTGGGGCAGTGCTGCAAAGAAGATTAAAGCAACGAAATACTGCAGAGCTACCTACCCTTTATGACCCGCCTTAAATATTGATGTGCTCCAGGGTTTAGATTTAAATTAAATAAACTTTAAATGTAAAGCCTTGTTTTTATTCTTAACTTTTTCTATTGCATTTTACAGACACAAATAGCTCAATGGGAATAAATCCAGCTCTTCACAGTGCACAGTTATACGTTTCCCCCTTGTAACCCACCATTGGTAACAGGTGAGGGGAGAGTCACAGCACGGGACTGTACTGGAGAGCCGGGGTCTCTTTCATTGGTGGGCGCCTGGGTGACTACAAACACGCCTGGTGGATCTGTGTGAGAGGGCCACGGGTGGGAGATGTGCACGGGGGTTTCTGTGGTGGTAAAAGCAGGAGCTGCCGATGTGTAATGTGTTGATGTATCATCGTGCTCCGTGCCCTCCCAAACATCTGTATCATTCAGTAACGATAATGCAGCGTCCTCCAATTCCTCGAAATCGACCACGTCTTTATAGGACGATTTCCCAGGCGATTCCGCTACACACGATGACATCCAGCACACAAGGTGCACCATAAACCAGCGAGGCAAAGGAGCCATGACAGCAGCCGACGGGACGTTGCTATAAACAACTACCAGGACTGAATCCAGGAAATGACGTATTTAACCTGGGCCATGTTGTTAGACTAACGAATTAACGTCACAAATGCGACCAGATCATTAAATAAGTTCAACAAGTCATAAGCCAAGTAGTAAATCTAAGTGACACTTTAATAAATAACACTTTAGTTTAACCATTTAAGGACGGACTGATTGTTCAAATGTTGCACTGCTCAGAAAAAAATATTGTTTTTACACCTCTGCAGTGTTTGTGTTTAGCTGTAATTTTCTTCTCTCAATTACTGTACCCACATAAATTATATATTGTGTATTTTGATCGTAGGCACTTTCTTTAGATACCGTTATTTCGATCATATGTAATTTACTATAAATAAAATGGACCATTTTTTAAAGCTTTCTAACTGAGTCCTACTACTAACCTTGAGTACATTGAAATTCCACTAGCAAGCTGTTGTTGGGGGGGGGGGGGGGGGGGGGCAAATATAGCGCTTGCAAACTGGGGCAAATGTGGCAATGGAAAGGGGTTTGGGGACAGATATGGCACTAGCCATCTGTTTGAGGACAAAACGGTTCTGAAACCAACCACTGAGCACTCTTTATTAGGGTTAGAACGATGGAAGATTCAGCAGTGTTTATGTAAAATGGAGAGCGAGGGTAAAGCATATGTCATTAAGTAAAATATATATAATTAATTAAAACCTGCATTTAATAGTGGCTCATCTGTATTAAAGAATATACACTCACTAGTTATTTAAAGTGACAGTGTATAATTTTTATATAAACATTCTATAATTAAAAATTATAACTACAACTCCACGAGTATTTACAATGTAAACAGAAAGTCTGTTGTGGTGCTCCACTCTGCACGAAGAAACAGCAAATCACACACTCCATGAAGAGTGCCAAAAAAACAGGTGCAACGTTCTATAATGACACAGTATGTGACATTATCTACAAGATACCTTGTAACAAAATGCTGTGCTTGTATGGTAATTTGGTATCCAAAAATGAGTCTACAGGCAAATACATCATCATGTATTTATTTAGAACATCATAAATATCCCCCCACCAGGTTCGGCGTTCCTTATACACTGTCACTTTAAATACCTATTGAGTATCACATCAAATGCAGTTACATACTTTTAAATTTACTCTATGTTATTGTTTTTTTCTATACCGCTGAATAATATAAGATGTTTTTTTACTTATCTATATGTTTTAATGCAGAAGAGTCGCCATCCACACCTTCATAGAAAAATATCTGTGGACATTTATTAATTAGACAGTTAATTTTTCTTTTTTAGTATTTATTGATCTCTATGAGAATGATTATATTTATGTTGATGAAAATGTATATTCTGTAATAGAAATGAGCCACTGTTAAATGCAGGTATTATTTCATTATATATATTTTAATTAATTACATATGCTTTTATCCTCGTTCTCCATTGTATATAAAAACTTATGAATCTCCCATCATTCTAACCCTGATGAAGGCTGCCCAGTTGAAATGCGTTGATTTTGTAACTGTTTTTCCCCCTCTGTGGCCACCGTATGTTTTGATTTAGATGCTGCCTGCACCAAAAACTAAAGTGAAAGCAGACGAGACGCACTCCTTCAAATATACAGCACGCAATCAGCTGTCTCCTCAGCAGTCAATTTTGGTTATTAAATATTACTTTAGCTGATTGTTACAGCAATTTATTAAAAGTTGTTTTACACAATCTTGGATCCAGAGAATACTTCATTGGACATATGGATCACTGAAGCTTTGTACACCTGTATATATTGCTCCACATTGCATTTTGGAAGTACATTTGGAGTACCCTTTGGTATTTTAGTCATTACAAGTACTATTTCCTACTGCACTATCATCTATGCGCAGCGTTACCGCTCTTTCTCTGTACTGTATATCAAATATACCTATTTGCTAGATTATGCATCACAAAGTGGTGGAAGTCAGAGGTCCCACTTATAGTCGAGGTTATCTTCAAAATAAACATCATTAGTAAACAAAAATGTTTAAATCAAATGTAATATTCTATTTCATCAGTAGGCATCCCTGATGCTGCACCTTCAACCAATTTCATTATAAGTCGTGTAAACTGAAGTCTGAGCATATTGTCAAATTGTTGACACCCAAGATCAAACCGTGATGTTTTTTGGGTATGACTCCATCGTAAAAATCATAATTTAATATTAATATTAATTTAAACAGTGAGAAAAATGTCTAAAAATCTATGACATTTGACTTGTTATTGATATATTACATTTTACAAACATGCAATGGCCCCTTTATTTACTACAGCTGGGACTTTTAAAACGAATGCATACTATTCCATTTGAAATAGCATTCGCTTGAACTGAAATAGGGGACCCCAGATGCCAGGGGCTGGCCAGGTACTCGTGGAACATTAAATAAATAAATAAATAACACTTAATTAGACCTTACCGACCCCCAACCACCTCTACTGGAAGATGTAGTCAGAGGATGCCAAGGTCAGTACACAGAGCTGGCAGTTAGAGGATGCCAAGGTCAGTACACTGAGCTGGCAGTCAGGTGATGCCATGTCAGTACACAGAGCTGGCAGTCAGGTGATGCCATGTCAGTGCACAGAGCTGGCAGTCAGAGGATGCAAAGGTCAGTGTCACGAATGCACCCTACTCCAAGAGTGCATGTGACTGGGTTGTGGTGGTGAAAGGGTTAAAATTCATCTGTCTGACCTAGACCGGAAATAATGATAAGAATCCCCCATTAACACCAACCACACTTAATTATACTGATATAACTAATGTCCTAACACTGCCACAACCAAGACAATTTATAACTTGGGTGCCTTGGTCCCCTAAGCAAATTAGACTAAACCCACAAAATATGATTTAACACAATATCTATGCAATTTCAAATTACCAATAAATTGGTCTAATCAGGTAACGTGAGTCTCTATACCAGACAAAGTCAGAACTTAATAAAGGAATATTTATTATGAACAAAACAAAAGTCACAATGCATACAAAAAATAAAACAGATACATTATTTACACCAGAACAGATAAAAAATAAAAATGAGAAATCAACAGAAAACCTAACTACTCACTTAGATAGAGAAGTACCAGTTTTTTCTGTCCGAGGGCCTGCGGCAAGGAAAAGATGGCAACTATGCAAAATTATTTCTTGGCCCCTAGTAAGCACACTGGACATTTTCCATCATTAGATTTATACCTTCTCAGGTCAACTCAGGTTTCCAAGCCTGACCAGAGGTGGGAAGGTGTACCTAGAAGTGTCCTCCCCATGTGTGGTGGAACAACCCCAGGTCAGATAGCATATTTTGTTTCTATATTCCCTCCTGTGCATGTCACATAGATAATTCTTGCCTTTATTAATTTGTTGCAATTTATGAAGTCCATAGATATGTCACACTTGCTACCCATGACTCTATACCACAGACTTCACAATAGCTTCCAAATGGCTCAAGTTGCACTAGCAATATTTGTACTCATTTTGTAGGGTGTACTCTTCCCAGTCTTAATATTCACAAAAAGAGGCATGATTAATAATCTGTTATTATTAATGCATGTTTGGATATGACTTTTGCAGGAATAGTCTCCTGATTGCTAAGGGTCACTTAGCATATCAAAAGAACCTATTGTCTATGAGGGAAAACAGTAGACATGTGCATTCGTTTTCGGACGAATGCATTTTCGGACGAAAATAGCATTTTCATCCATTCGTCCGAAAAACGAATAACGAAAATATTAACTAACAAAATCCGAATGAACGAATGGTTAATAAACGAAAATCATTCGTTCATTCGTCCATTCGTCCATTCGTGCTATTGGCATTCTAAACCGAAATAGAGTCGGTTTATACAATACCAATAGCATTGTACAAATGTACATTCCATAAACCGACATGAATGACTTTCGGTTTATGGAATGCATGTAATGCTATTGGCTTTCTATAAACCGAAATTGAGTTCCCATTCATACGAATAGGTCAATTGACCTATTCGTATGAATGGGGACTCTTTCGGTTTATAGAAAGCCAATAGCATTGCATGTATTCTATAAGCCGAAAGTCTTTAAAACGAACGACGTTCGGTTTATAGAATACATGTAATGCTATTGCTGTTCTATAAGCCGAAAGTCAATAGACTTTCGGCTTATAGAACAGCAATAGCATTGCATGTATTCTATAAACCGAACGTCGTTCGTTTTAAAGACTTTCGGCTTATAGAATACTATTGGCTTTCTATAAACCGAACTAGAGTCGAGTCCCCATTCATAAGAATTTCTTATGAATGGGGACTCGACTCTAGTTCGGTTTATAGAAAGCCAATAGTATTCTATAAGCCGAAAGTCTTTAAAACGAACGACGTTCGGTTTATAGAATACATGTAATGCTATTGCTGTTCTATAAGCCGAAAGTCTATAAACCGAACGACGTTCGGTTTATAGACTTTCGGTTTATAGAATAGCAATAGGATTACATGTAATCCATAAGCCGACAGCCTATAAACCGAACTTCGGTTTATAGACTTTCGGCATTTGTATTGTAATGATGAATCGTAGTACTACTATTGGCTTTCACTACACGGAGACAGAGTCTCCATTCATAAATTTATGAATGGAGACTCTGTCTCCGTGTAGTGAAAGCCAATAGTACTACAATTACATGCATTCTAAATGACGAAAGTCTATAAACCGAACGTTGTTCGGTTTATAGATTTTCGGTTTATGTTTAAGTCAAACTCAATTCATTTATTAGTAATAATTAGACATGTGCAAAACTAAAAATTTCGTTTCGTTTTCGTTCATTCGGACGAAAATTATATTTATTTCGTCTAAAACGAATTTCGTTCATAACTACATTCGTTTCGGACGAAATTCGTTTAACATTTTCGTTTCGTTACATTCGTTTCGTTTTAACTACTCCCCATTAATACGAATAGGTCAATTGACCTATTCGTATGAATGGGGACTCTAGTTCGGTTTATACAAAGCCAATAGCATTACTCCATAAGCAGAAAGTCTATAAACCGAAGATCGTTCGGTTTATAGACTTTCGGCTTATGGAGTAATGCTATTGGCTTTGTATAAACCGAACTAGAGTCCCCATTCATAAGAAATTCTTATGAATGGGCACTCTAGTTCGGTTTACAAAGCCAATAGTATTCCATGTACTGCATAAGCCGACGACGTTCGGCTTATAGAATACATGTAATGCTATTGCTGACTGTTCTATAAGCCGAAAGTCTATAAACCGAACGACCGTCGGTTTATAGACTTTCGACTTATAGAATAGCAATAGGATTACATGTATTCCATAAGCCGACAGCCTATAAACCGAACTTCGGTTTATAGACTTTCGGCATTTGTATTGTAATGATGAATCGTAGTACTACTATTGGCTTTCACTACACGGAGACAGAGTCTCCATTCATAAATTTATGAATGGAGACTCTGTCTCCGTGTAGTGAAAGCCAATAGTACTACAATTACATGCATTCTAAATGACGAAAGTCTATAAACCGAACGTTGTTCGGTTTATAGATTTTCGGTTTATGTTTAAGTCAAACTCAATTCATTTATTACTAATAAATGAATTGAGTTTGACTTAAACATAAACCGAAAATCTATAAACCGAACAACGTTCGGTTTATAGACTTTCGTCATTTAGAATGCATGTAATTATTACTAATAAATGAATTGAGTTTGACTTAAACATAAACCGAAAATCTATAAACCGAACAACGTTCGGTTTATAGACTTTCGTCATTTAGAATGCATGTAATTGTAGTACTATTGGCTTTCACTACACGGAGACAGAGTCTCCATTCATAAATTTATGAATGGAGACTCTGTCTCCGTGTAGTGAAAGCCAATAGTAGTACTACGATTCATCATTACAATACAAATGCCGAAAGTCTATAAACCGAAGTTCGGTTTATAGGCTGTCGGCTTATGGATTACATGTAATCCTATTGCTATTCTATAAACCGAAAGTCTATAAACCGAACGTCGTTCGGTTTATAGACTTTCGGCTTATAGAACAGCAATAGCATTACATGTATTCTATAAACCGAACGTCGTTCGTTTTAAAGACTTTCGGCTTATAGAATACTATTGGCTTTCTATAAACCGAACTAGAGTCGAGTCCCCATTCATAAGAAATTCTTATGAATGGGGACTCGACTCTAGTTCGGTTTATAGAAAGCCAATAGTATTCTATAAGCCGAAAGTCTTTAAAACGAACGACGTTCGGTTTATAGAATACATGCAATGCTATTGCTGTTCTATAAGCCGAAAGTCTATAGACTTTCGGCTTATAGAACAGCAATAGCATTACATGTATTCTATAAACCGAACGTCGTTCGTTTTAAAGACTTTCGGCTTATAGAATACATGCAATGCTATTGGCTTTCTATAAACCGAAAGAGTCCCCATTCATACGAATAGGTCAATTGACCTATTCGTATGAATGGGAACTCAATTTCGGTTTATAGAAAGCCAATAGCATTACATGCATTCCATAAACCGAAAGTCATTCATGTCGGTTTATGGAATGTACATTTGTACAATGCTATTGGTATTGTATAAACCGACTCTATTTCGGTTTAGAATGCCAATAGCACGAATGGACGAATGGACGAATGAACGAATGATTTTCGTTTATTAACCATTCGTTCATTCGGATTTTGTTAGTTAATATTTTCGTTATTCGTTTTTCGGACGAATGGATGAAAATGCTATTTTCGTCCGAAAATGCATTCGTCCGAAAACGAATGCACATGTCTAGTAATAATTACATGCATTCTAAATGACGAAAGTCTATAAACCGAACGTTGTTCGGTTTATAGATTTTCGGTTTATGTTTAAGTCAAACTCAATTCATTTATTAGTAATAAATGAATTGAGTTTGACTTAAACATAAACCGAAAATCTATAAACCGAACAACGTTCGGTTTATAGACTTTCGTCATTTAGAATGCATGTAATTGTAGTACTATTGGCTTTCACTACACGGAGACAGAGTCTCCATTCATAAATTTATGAATGGAGACTCTGTCTCCGTGTAGTGAAAGCCAATAGTAGTACTACGATTCATCATTACAATACAAATGCCGAAAGTCTATAAACCGAAGTTCGGTTTATAGGCTGTCGGCTTATGGAATACATGTAATCCTATTGCTATTCTATAAGTCGAAAGTCTATAAACCGACGGTCGTTCGGTTTATAGACTTTCGGCTTATAGAACAGTCAGCAATAGCATTACATGTATTCTATAAGCCGAACGTCGTCGGCTTATGCAGTACATGGAATACTATTGGCTTTGTAAACCGAACTAGAGTGCCCATTCATAAGAATTTCTTATGAATGGGGACTCTAGTTCGGTTTATACAAAGCCAATAGCATTACTCCATAAGCCGAAAGTCTATAAACCGAACGATCTTCGGTTTATAGACTTTCTGCTTATGGAGTAATGCTATTGGCTTTGTATAAACCGAACTAGAGTCCCCATTCATACGAATAGGTCAATTGACCTATTCGTATTAATGGGGAGTAGTTAAAACGAAACGAATGTAACGAAACGAAAATGTTAAACGAATTTCGTCCGAAACGAATGTAGTTATGAACGAAATTCGTTTTAGACGAAATAAATATAATTTTCGTCCGAATGAACGAAAACGAAACGAAATTTTTAGTTTTGCACATGTCTAGAAAACAGACATATGCTAGGTAGACTTACTGACAACTAACTCAGTGTAACATTTCACACCTTGTAACATCAGTTCCAGCTTCAAAGGACACACGTAAGCTTTTCACATCCCAAATGTCATACCATCTCTATCGGGTAGCAGCTGCAGGTATGCACTACACAAATTTGTGTGACAGTCAGTACATTAAAATGGCAGTCACAGGATGCCGAGGTCGATACACAGTGCTGACAATCAGAGGATGCCGAGGTCGATACACAGTGCTGACAATCAGAGGATGCCAAGGTCGGTACACAGAGCTGACAATCAGAGGATGCCAAGGTCGGTACACAGAGCTGGCAGTCAGAGGATGCCATGGTCGGTACCCAGAGCTGCTAGTCAGATGAAGCCAAAACACAAAAAGCTCTGAGGAGTCAGACAGGCCAGAGGTCTTTCACATAGGCGGTAATCAGACCCCCATGCAGAATCGCGACCCGGAGCGACCACGTAAGCTGCAGCCATTGGGTGTGTGACCAAGAAGGAAAGACTACATTCCGGCTAGCCCTGGCATCAGTGAGTGGGTCTCTCTCCAACGTGACACACTGGCTCTATTCAACATCCTAAGTTAATTTATCTCAGGTCATTAAATACCATAGACTGCATTAAAAAACAGCAATTAGCGAAAACTCATGTCATTGAATAGAGCTTATTGTTAATACAAAATGGTTCATTTCTAACTTGCAATAATCACCAAAACCAATCTCAACTGTAATCTGAAAAACCCATAGGATTATTACCATCATTGAAAGGTTCGCCTGTCTCCCTGTTAAATACCATCCAGCTGGCAAATGCTAAGGCTCTATAAATCATTTAGTATTATAGGCTGGGAAGCTGGATTCTATTGAATTAGTGATGATGTAATACAATAAAACCTATAGAATTCCCAGGCAGAGTGGGAGCTATAAAAATACCCCTTAAAGCTGCATCGGCTGTCACACAACACTGCTGTACAAGAATAATTATTCTGGCTGCGTGAAGAAATGTGACACTGGTTATTATATCATCATGGAACTGTGAGTGAGTACTGTGTGCTTCAGTAATATCTGTCTACAAATAGGATATCACATGTTCCATGTGATATTAAAGCTTTCCAGAGGCACATGTGCAGGGGGTATATTAAAGTGAGCACATGATTCATACTTGTATGTACATTAGGCAGATTTCAGAATATTAGACGACCCTGATTATAAGACGACCCCCAAAACTTTGAATATTCAGTAATGTAAAAAAAGAAAAGGCCTGAATATAAGACTACACTATAGGAAGGAAGCTTTACTTTTTAATTTTAATTGACATGTTTTTCATATTTAATAAAACATTTATGAAAAAATTGGATTTCTTGTTTCTATTTGCCAATCTACCCCCAGACTTAGCCATCCCCCACACACGTAGCCACCTGCCCCAGACTTCGCCAATGCACCATACACAGCCATCAGCCCCCCAGACTTAGCCAATGTATAGATGGCACCTTCGCAACCTGCTTTGGATTGTCCCCTGTGGGTTACATAAAATAAATAATGGATGGCAATGAAATCCAAATGCTCAACTCTTTGCACCCGACTATGAACAAAAGCATCCTTACTTTGTTAAGATACACACAACTTTAACAACACATCTACTCTATGAAACAGAGACACAACTTGACCAGAGACCTGACATCCACTAAACACATATACACACAGACAGACCTACCCTGGAATGGGATATCAATTGTGGCGAAACCGGCCTCGCCACGTGTCCTTGGAGGGGGCTGCTTGCCCGCCTCTTGCCTTTAGATTATGGACCCTGTCTGTAATGTGTTTAAGCCTTCCATTGTTTAGTTATGTCAGCCACCCAGTCTGACTACCTTGCTTCTGGCTCCAGATTAAAGTGGCTAGATACTGCTTTACTGGTGATGTGTTTAAGTTTTCTATTGTTTAATCAAGTGTTATCTGATTGCAGTTTGGTGTATATAAGTCTGTGTTGTTTGTCAAATAAAGTAGTTCAATCTTGCTGTAAAAGGTCCTGCTTAACCCTCAAAGTGAAGTGTCGTCTCATTATTGGGGGAAGGATTTATTGTATGCTGTTCCAGTTTGACTGCTAGGAGAGTAAACCTATTCGTATGGTTCCTATTCAACTGCCTACAGCATTCATATGCTTGGGAGAATTTATTTGTTTCTCCGGTTCAGTGATTGTGGTGTCTGCTGCAGTGCTTGGAGTCCTCAGGAAGCGCTAGGAGCATCCTTTAACGGAGGTACCCAGTCGGGGTGCCAGGCGATCCGTTACATTGCTGGCAAGCGGTGGGATGGCGTCCTAGTGCGAGGTAAAGCAGCTCAGAGACACAGTCGTTTGGATTTACAAATTGAAGGCGACGCTAGTGTTTATACAGCGTCCCTGTCTACATAAAGATTTGGGAAAATGGGGTTCGTGGATCCTTGGGCACCTCGCACACCTGAGGAAGAGGGTGAATTGGACTGGAGAGATATTGCCCGGCAAGAACTATGGTACAATGCCCTGGAGGAAGTCCAGTATCAACGGCAGCAGCGCCTTCCTGGTGTCGCATACCGGTTGGAGGAACAAATGGCCTGGCGGATGCCGCTTCTGGGAGACCAACCCGGAGGGCAGCAGGTCAGACAACTTGAGTACCTCGTGGAAAGGGAACTGAGCCTTGACGCCTCATACCGGGCACTGTGGTGGTGCACTGTCCAGCCAGAGACATGGAGGGCAGAGGGCATCCAGCCGGAGGGGGAGAACTACACTAGCCCTGGCCTGTTGTGGAAGGCCTTAGCAGAAGACGTCGACTTTGGCAGTCCAGCAGAGTCACGGTACTGGGCTATTTTTTATTACCGGGGTGAGATGGTACAGGGCCCGAGATCTAGGGGTCTGGGACAAGACCTCCACCGTTTGGCTGCCATGGAACGACAGCTAGAGATGGACTATGTGGAACTACTAAACTCATGTCAGCCACAGGGCATAGACACAGAACAGGAAAACTGGCTGGGAGACCCAGACCTGCCAACCTACAGCTGGGAAAACGCAGCCGAGGTACCCCCTGCTTCACTACCAGCGGCAGAAGTAGGGGACCTCATAGACTGGTCCTGGGAAGACCCACAGGTGGCAGGTGGAGATGGGATGGCGGTCTCTCTACCGGCCCTACAGGGATGCTGGGCGGTCGGCCCAGATCTCCAGCGGCAGTGTGTACCCCAGGGAGATGAAGGTGCCGTCCTTCCTCCCCAGCGGCAGTGTGTACCCCAGGGAGCAGAAGGTGCAGTCCTTCCTCCCCAGCGGCAGCGTGTACCCCAGGGAGATGAAGGTGCCGTCCTTCCTCCCCAGCGGCAGTGTGTACCCCAGGAAGCAGAGACCATCTGTCTCGCACCCCAGCCGCAGGACAAAATATTGAAAGGGGAGACAGTTGGTCCCCCTCTCCACCAGCAAAGAGAGTGTCAGGGAGAGGAGCAGGTTACCCCCTCTCCCCAGCGGCAGTCTACAGTTCAGAGAGAGGAGCTTGTTACACCCTCTCTCCAGCGGCAGCCTAACCCACCAAGGGGAGATGTTAAGCCCCACAACTATGCAGATGGGACCGTAGTCTCTGCACTTGCAGCCCCAGGGGCAGGGACGGTCGGTCCTGTCCCCCAGCCACAGAGCAGTGTATCCAGAGGGGAGACAGTCGGTCTCCCCCTCCCCCAACCAGGCTCCAACCAGGCTACTTCAGTGGTAGCGCTGGCACCCGGGCAGAGTACCGCTGGTCTCTGCCCACTCAGCAACCCACCAAGGCAGTCTACCAGCCCCCCGCACAGCTGTGGTGAGGCACCTGGACATGGACAAGTTGCTATTTTATCCAGGTGTAGTAACCAGTTATTGTGGGTGGGTTGTATTGCTGTTTGTGCTTCGTGGGTGGGTTGCTGGACTAACCAGGGCACTGACCGGCAGGAGGTCAGATACCCTGTTAGTTTGGATGGTAAAGGGGAGAAATGTGGCGAAACCGGCCTCGCCACGTGTCCTTGGAGGGGGCTGCTTGCCCGCCTCTTGCCTTTAGATTATGGACCCTGTCTGTAATGTGTTTAAGCCTTCCATTGTTTAGTTATGTCAGCCACCCAGTCTGACTACCTTGCTTCTGGCTCCAGATTAAAGTGGCTAGATACTGCTTTACTGGTGATGTGTTTAAGTTTTCTATTGTTTAATCAAGTGTTATCTGATTGCAGTTTGGTGTATATAAGTCTGTGTTGTTTGTCAAATAAAGTAGTTCAATCGTGCTGTAAAAGGTCCTGCTTAACCCTCAAAGTGAAGTGTCGTCTCATTATTGGGGGAAGGATTTATTGTATGCTGTTCCAGTTTGACTGCTAGGAGAGTAAACCTATTTGTATGGTTCCTATTCAACTGCCTACAGCATTCATATGCTTGGGAGAATTTATTTGTTTCTCCGGTTCAGTGATTGTGGTGTCTGCTGCAGTGCTTGGAGTCCTCAGGAAGCGCTAGGAGCATCCTTTAACGGAGGTACCCAGTCGGGGTGCCAGGCGATCCGTTACATCAATGTTCTATAATGGCGATCCATACCTTAACTTTACTATTAAGTGGGAGGAGGCTCTGTGGATACAACTAACGACCCAATAAGGGGACACAATTTTTTGTCCTGACAAGAAAATGTCCCACATTCACGGTAATCCAACACATGTTGATGGCCTGGGATGAGGAACCATGTTGGCCATCTGGTGGGAATGCCCCTCCATGAAGACAATCAGGGAAAAAGTCAGGGACAGGATCAAGAATTTGATTACCACCCCCCTGTATTCTCCCCGGCTACATACCTACTGCACCATACTGATGCTACGACTAAAAAGTACAAGGAATACAAGGTTTTGTAAATATTCTCATTTTCGAGACTGCCAGGAGAGCTAGAATTAATCTATAATGGCAGAAACGCTGCAATTGAGCCATTTTAAAGGGAGCCCATATATGTACAGGAATTGTCACCAATGCATTGGGAGAGGGTAAATGCACAGGCATTGTCGTGAAAGGCTTAATCTTTGCATTTGCTTTGCAGTTCTGCCAACACAATTTATAGATCATGATTGATCATGTTTTATTTATACATGTAAAATATTTTTAAGCACATCACCATCATCCTCCATTAATGCATAAAAGATCTCTAAAGCAGGAGAGAACACAAAAAGAACAGACATTACATCACATTCACTAGATTACAAACTACAAACACTTAAAATCAACACAGTTTCTGTGGAACTTTATTTTCACCACCCTCTTTGCATGGTCAAATTCGTTGCCCTCGGATGCAGATCTTCATTACATCCAAGGCCTGAAATACTCTCTGTTCACATAAAGAAGCTTAGTAGTAACTACAGCTCTATGTGATTTGTTGATACCAACTGACTTCCTCGTGATCAATGGAATCAATGTGTATATAGTTGCTGAGTAAGTCTGTTGAATACACATTGATACAATTGCTCTTTGGAAGTCGGTTGGTAACGAAGAAACAATTAGAGAGTCATTTTCTTTTTATGCCTTTATTTTATGCCATTCTGTGATTCGAATATGCCCATGTCGTTGAACCCAGTGCTCTAGCCATTCTTGTAGGCTGTTGTGGTGTAGTCATGGATATGGTGCTGTTTTGGTTTAATTCTGTACTCAGTTATCAAAAGATATGCATTTGGTGCACACACATGTTCTAACCATGCACACACATTAAGTATTACCTGGTTTCCTTGCTTGATGAGATCAATTTAATAAATGGAGAAGGGTAAAGTGCCCGTACAAGGACACTATTGTTTATGCAAAGGCCTCTGAAGGTCTATAGAACATCATTATATTGTCGATCACAAAGCGCAGTCCACCCATGAAGTCAGATCAAGCCACAATGCAAATGCTCTGGCGGTGTATCAATGAAAAAAACTGCTGACAATTTCAAATATTTTAGTAGTGAACCAAAATTATAATTTGATTCAATGAATGCCCCCCGACAGCTTAACCCTTAAAGGGATTGTATCACCTAAATATTTGTTTTACTGTGCATGTAGAGAATAAAAAATTATTGAAAAGTATCTGTACATTGTGTTACCAAAACTAAAAGCAAATGCCTAAATTTGGATAAAAATGTCTTTTTAAAATGTGTCTGTAGCGTTTCCTGTTTATGACATTATCTGTGACTTTGTATGCAAATTAAGTTTTTTTTTTTTTAATGTATAGATAATTTTCAATCATCTGTCATGCTCTGACCTCTAAATAAGTAATCTGTCTGGCGTCTAGGACAGTTCTTTGTGGCTGCTTGACAGTTTAGTGCCGCAGTTTGAGAGCTGAACCGTCAGCGGTGAAAGATGATGTGGCCGCTTTATCATGGCTGTGTAAGAACTGACTGTTCAGCGCTGAACTGTCAGCGTTTACAAACATACACCCCCCCATAAATTAACCCCCCCTTAAAGTAACCCTGAACCTCTATAGCAACCCCCCGAACCCAAACACTATTACCCCTAATACTAACACTACCCCCAAACCCTAAAACTAACACTAACCCCCTGTTCCCTAATACTAACACTAACCCCCCCACACCCTAATACTAACACTACCCAACAAACCCTAATATTAACCCTAACCCCCGAACCCCAATACTAACACTAACCCTAACCCTAATACTAACACTAACCCACTGTGCCCTAATACTAACACTAACCCCTGAACCCTAATACTAACACTACCCCCAAACCCTAATACTAACACTTACCCCCTGAACAATAATACTAACACTAACCAACCCAAACCCTAATACTAATACCTAACCCTTAATAATACTCACCTTGTGTGATTCCGCAAAGACTTGTCCAGCGAAGAAAGGACCAGCAGTGACTTCTCACGCGATGGACTGGCCATTGCACGAAAGGTCGCAGTGAAGCAGCTGCATTCAAGCAGCTGCATTCAAGCAGCTGCAATGAACAGTGCCATCCCCCTGTCTGTGCGTGTCTTATGTTTGTTACATTAGGTGGTCAACATGTGCCATTTAGAAAGAAAGTCAGGGTGTGCTGGGTATTTTTAAAGTGTGACAAATATTTGTATCCAATTTGATCTATATATTATGCTAGAATAAAAAAGATGAAGCCCCTGAAGTTGTGTTCTTGGCGTGTGTCCAGCTCTGCACATGCAGGTGGCAGAGGCTAATGTGTAATCTGAGCTCACTAAGCATTGCAAAAACAAACAATATCACACAATAGCCCAGTACAGGGCATAGGTGTATTTTATGTTACTGTCAACATCACATAGATATAAAATGCAATCTTCGCGCAATAAAATGTACAGGGAGTGCAGAATTATTAGGCAAATGAGTATTTTGACCACATCATCCTCTTTATGCATGTTGTCTTACTCCAAGCTGTATAGGCTCGAAAGCCTACTACCAATTAAGCATATTAGGTGATGTGCATCTCTGTAATGAGAAGGGGTGTGGTCTAATGACATCAACACCCTATATCAGGTGTGCATAATTATTAGGCAACTTCCTTTCCTTTGGCAAAATGGGTCAAAAGAAGGACTTGACAGGCTCAGAAAAGTCAAAAATAGTGAGATATCTTGCAGAGGGATGCAGCACTCTTAAAATTGCAAAGCTTCTGAAGCGTGATCATCGAACAATCAAGCGTTTCATTCAAAATAGTCAACAGGGTCGCAAGAAGCGTGTGGAAAAACCAAGGCGCAAAATAACTGCCCATGAACTGAGAAAAGTCAAGCGTGCAGCTGCCACGATGCCACTTGCCACAAGTTTGGCCATATTTCAGAGCTGCAACATCACTGGAGTGCCCAAAAGCACAAGGTGTGCAATACTCAGAGACATGGCCAAGGTAAGAAAGGCTGAAAGACGACCACCACTGAACAAGACACACAAGCTGGGCCAAGAAATATCTCAAGACTGATTTTTCTAAGGTTTTATGGACTGATGAAATGAGAGTGAGTCTTGATGGGCCAAATGGATGGGCCCGTGACTGGATTGGTAAAGGGCAGAGAGCTCCAGTCCGACTCAGACGCCAGCAAGGTGGAGGTGGAGTACTGGTTTGGGCTGGTATCATCAAAGATGAACTTGTGGGGCCTTTTCGGGTTGAGGATGGAGTCAAGCTCAACTCCCAGTCCTACTGCCAGTTCCAGGAAGACACCTTCTTCAAGCAGTGGTACAGGAAGAAGTCTGCATCCTTCAAGAAAAACATGATTTTCATGCAGGACAATGCTCCATCACACGCGTCCAAGTACTCCACAGCGTGGCTGGCAAGAAAGGGTATAAAAGAAGAAAATCTAATGACATGGCCTCCTTGTTCACCTGATCTGAACCCCATTGAGAACCTGTGGTCCATCATCAAATGTGAGATTTACAAGGAGGGAAAACAGTACACCTCTCTGAACAGTGTCTGGGAGGCTGTGGTTGCTGTTGCACGCAATGTTGATGGTGAACAGATCAAAACACTGACAGAATCCATGGATGGCAGGCTTTTGAGTGTCCTTGCAAAGAAAGGTGGCTATATTGGTCACTGATTTGTTTTTGTTTTGTTTTTGAATGTCAGAAATGTATATTTGTGAATGCTGAGATGTTATATTGGTTTCACTGGTAAAAATAAATAATTGAAATGGGTATATATTTGTTTTTTGTTAAGTTGCCTAATAATTATGCACAGTAATAGTCACCTGCACACACAGATATCCCCCTAAAATAGCTAAAACTAAAAACAAACTAAAAACTACTTCCAAAAATATTCAGCTTTGATATTAATGGGTTTTTTGGGTTCATTGAGAACATGGTTGTTGTTCAATAATAAAATTAATCCTCAAAAATACAACTTGCCTAATAATTCTGCACTCCCTGTATACGTTTGTTAGCAAATTGTCTACTACAATGCATAGATGAAATTACGTTATCTGTAACATGCACCCATGTTATTTTTCACTGACAGGTATTTTAAATGAATGATGCAATAGGATAGATCTTAACGTGTTGTCATGATAAGAGAGTAAAATGTACAAAACTATTCCTCAATAATAAATCTAAATAAAATCTTTGTAACATACAAATGTCACCGTTATCTGATTAGCCACATCAAAAAATTTCAATAAGTAACGATGATCTTGGAAATTATTTAAGGAAATCTAGACTTCTATGAAAGCTTTGCTAGACATAACATAGATGACATTTCACCCAGATCTGGAATAAGAACATTAGAAGTGTTTCCTTTTTTAGATGTAGGTCATAATGAAACCAAACACTTGAGTGACCTTGGAGTATTTCAACACACGTCAAAGAATTTGACCCTCAGTATTTCCATACCCTCCGCCCAATTCAGAAACCAGGGAGACTGAACTGCATTTTGTAACTAATTTCATTTACAGAGCCTTTCACAGGTTTCCGTTTTGTTTTTAAATTAGGAATATGGGATTTTAGTGTTTTTTTTTTTTTTTTAATAAGCAGTAGTGTGTATTACATTCCCTCCGTCTGTTCAGGTTAGGATAATGTAAGCCCAGCTAAACATCATGCAGATGTTTTGAAGGCCTTGCAATTTTAAATATAATAGTGGGTCAGAGTACATTTAATTCTTGGTTGTGTTAGTACAATTTACAACATTGCCTGCAAATGTAAAATGTGTTCCAATCTGCTCAGTGAGGTGGAACTGCAGCAGTAATCCATTCTCCACATACACAATTTAAATTTAAAGAACTGTATACTCGTAACTCGTGTTTAATTGAATGATTGCATCAAATGTAGGCATTTTAAATAGAAATGTTTTAATGAAAGAATACAAATAACACAGTTTATCTTTTTGTATAGCCATATCAGGGGTCGTCCATTTTGTTTCGATTCAGATGAATAAAGATCTGACCCATCTGACCCAAGATGTCCGCCCTCTGATCATTCTACACAAGCAAAGAATGCTCAATAAGTTGCTTTTTTTTTATCCATTTATTAAATCATTTATATTTAAAATGCCTACACTACAAACAATCATTCAAATTAACTCAATTTGTTGCCAATAATTGCCCTTTTAAAAGGTTATATCGTTGCAGTCTATTACTCAGTGTTTAAAATAGAGTTTGCGTGTTGTGGTCCTCCAAGAATTCAATCCAGTAAAACCAAGTGTTATTGTGCTGCTCAATTAGATCTTCAGATCGGGCACTGAGGTTTTGCAAAGTGCTAGTGAGTTCCACCTGTTGTACCCACTCTCGAAAAGAGGGGGCAAGGGTTTACCACAATTGAGTGGGATGAGTGCTTTGGCCACATTGAGCAGGTGTCTGAGCACAGATTTTTTGTAGGAAGAAGTGTTTCGGTGGTCTGGTGTAGTAGGTTTGGGGAGGGTTGAAATTTTGGGGGATGGTCAGTGAACTTAGGGAGTACGGTGTGAATTTGTCTCCAATATGGAGCAATAAGTGGGTACTCCCACCATATGTGTCGTATGGACCCTGGGGGTTGACCACAGTGCCAGTAAACGTCAGGGAAATTCTATGGATGGCGTTATCTACCATCTGCTTAACAACTTGTAGGACATTTATTGAGTCCTGGTGCAAATGGAAGATGTGTGCATTAAAAGAAAGATCTATTCCCATTGTCATTGGGATAGTGAGATCTGGAGTTCGTTTTCCCATTGGCCAACATAGAGAGTCAAGGGAAGATGCCGGCCTAGCAATAAAATGTTATACGGTTGGGAAATACCATGCTTGCGCATTTTGTCAAGTGAGCATAACTGTTCTAGTTCAGTCAATGTCCTTGTTAGGTGGTGTTTTCTAGTGACAAGTTCCGTGTAGTTTTGAATTCTTAAATATTGTTAGTGATCCATAGTGGTTAGCGGTCTGGGTGGGATCAGATCATCTATTGGTTTCAGCACTCCATTGTGTAGGAGGTCAGCAATCTTATAAGACCCTTCAGAGGTGGTTGCCAGAAAAACACCAGGTCCCATTCCAGGCACAAAGTCTGGGTTGTTGCGAAGTGGCGTGAGTGGGGATGGGTATGTGGTGAGCCCTAGGTTACGGCGGGTAGTAGGGAGAGTCGACAGTGTCGGATGAATAAAAGGGCGATTTATAACCGTTGGTATGGAGTGATGTGGAAGGATGTGTTGTAGGTGACATGCCCTATAGTATGTTTGTATCCAAGGAAGTCCTAGACCACCATTCATTTTGTAGTGGATTAGAAGTTCGGTACTTTTTCTAGGGGGTTTAGCAAACCAGATAAAGCCGATGAACATGCTGTAGGTGGAGGAGAAAAAAGCAGGCAGAATCCTGACGGGCAACGTTTGGAGGAGAGACAAGATGTGGGGAAGGAAGTTCATTTTCAAGGCATGGACCCTGCCCGTCCATGAAATGTGCTGAGGGGCCCATGTGCGAAGCTCTTTTTGTAATGTGTCAAGAAGAGGGGGGAAGTTGTATTGGTATAGTAGAGGGAGGTCCAATCCAACCTGTCAAAGGCCTCTGATTCATTTTTTGTCAATGTGCGGGAATAGTAGAAGACAAATTCCTGGAACATAACTGCAGGTTGCCGCCTAAGAATGCCCTTGGGATTACTGATCTTAGGAATATAGCATTGGTTCTTATGCTCATGGAGGGTGCGGGCTAAATATTTCCCTGGTTTATCCCCATGTTGGTAAAAGAGGGCCTTAAATTGTGTGAAAGATCTCAAGGCCTTTTGGTTAAGAATGTCAGCTAAACTCTTTCCAAGTAAAGTGTGTCAAGGCTCTGTTTGTGTTTTGTTTTAGTTTGCTGATATCAGTATATAGGGAAGGGAGTTAAGACGAGTGTAGTTTTTTTTTGGTGGAGCAGAGCCTAAGGACACATTTGTGGGTCTCCCACACTGTGGGGTGTGGGATATTGGGGGCTGTGTTATTTTGAAAATATTCTTTTAAAAAAGAAGTGGTGGATGCAAGGGAGGATGGGTCTGATAGATAGATTTGTTCAGTCTCAAAGTCCTACCTGGCTGTCTCTTAATGGGTGATTTTAGCGTAAGAGTGAGTGGGGCGTGATTGGACCACATGATAGACCCATAGGTGCCATCTATCAACAATGGCCGATGGTAATAGGGGATGAACAGTTTGTCAATACGGGAGTATGAGTTGTGGGAGGCAGAATATAAACTGAAATCTTTGTCTGTAGGGTGTAGAGCTCTCCAACAGTCCACAAGTTGGAGATCATGCAGTAAGGATTACATGTTTTTGGAAATATGTATTGGAACGTGAGATCTGCCTCCAGAAGTGTCTATGCTTGAGTCAAGTATCGTGATTAGGTCCCCTCCTACTATAAGGAGTCCTTCCTGAAATTAGTGAATTTTTTGTAGTGCCCTTGACATGAAAGTGTGCTGCTGGTGTACATATGGTCCACTATGGTGCCTTTAACAAACACGTATCTACCATTCAGGTGAGATTCGAGAGCCAGTTCCTGAAACGGAATGTGTTTTGAAAATAGCACAGCCGTACCCCTGCTTCTGGTGTCAGGGCCACAGCTATAGTAAGCGAATGGGAAATTTACGTAGGTCAATTTAGGGGTAGCCGCAGCTTGGAAGTGTGTTTCCTGAATAACAGCCACGGACATTTTCTAGTATTTATGGTCTGGGAGTGTTTTTCTGGGAGATTAAGACCCTTGGCGTTCAAGTACGGTAGGTTATGGTGAACTTAGATGAAGTGGTTGTTGTCCGGTGAAGAGGTGTGGAGTGCATGGTGGGTGAGGGCAAGTGTCTATGAGCAGGGGGTATCGGAAATGAAAGAGAGGGAGTAGGAAGAGAAGTTCCTACTTAAGGAACTAAGGTCCCCCCTGCTGATTCCATGCAAAAACAAGGGTCTCTCTTTGCGCTAGCAGACAGAGCTGGTCACCGACCAGATGGCTGCCTGCTTCCTATGGAAGCATGGCAGCTGTCGGTCAGAGGAAAAACTGGTGTGTACTATAAAAAGTACATGCCAGTTCATCCTCACAAAGGAACAACTAAAATTTCATTTGTGCTTCTATATTAGAAGCACAAGTGAAAAATAAGGTTAAGTGTCCCTTTAATGGGTAACTAACATTTGCCTCCCACCAGGAAAACCCTCTCCTGAGCCAACAAAGGTAGGCAGTGGCGTCACGAGGGGGGTGCGGACTGCACCGGGTTACACCTCCAGCGGGGGTGACACCCGTGCTGCCGGTGTTCTGACAAATTACTCGACCAAGTTCTCCTGCGCAATGCGCGAGCTAACCAACCCACATCCCGCCCCCCGCACACCCCTTCTTACCAGCTGATCGGACAGCGGCGGTACACAGAACATGCGCGCGGCTATCAAGCCGTGTGGGAATGCGCTGTGTCCGTGGCTGGATTCAAACAAAACGCTGGTAACACGGGGCGGGGGGGACATAAGGAGCCAACAGAGAGGTAAGCATCCTGGTGAGGGCTGCCTCATCTTGATAGGAGTTGTGATCCTCCTGCTGCATAATATTTTATTAAATAGAATATTAAATAATTCAAATAAGTATAAATGCAACTAGTTATAGAGAGATGTTGTGTTTATAGATATGTATTGTTTTTGAATTGTACAATTGTCACCTTGTGGGGCTCCTGTGTGTCGCATAATTAATGGCGGTCCCATGTGTGGCATATTTATTGGGCCCCATGTGTGGCATAATTAAGGGGCTCTTTTTTGTGGCATAATTAAGGGGCGCCTGTGTGTGTGGCATAATTACCGTATATGCTCGATTATAAGACGACCCTGATTATAAGACGACCCCCCAAACTTTGTATATTCCTTTAGGAAAAAAACTAAAAGCCTGAATATAAGACTACCCTATAGGAAAAAAAAAGTTTAACTTGTATATATGTAAATTGCTTTTTAATATGTAATAAAAAATTGATATTATACAAATGTATTTCTTGTTTTTATTTCCTTGCGGCCTCTCTCCCTCCCCCCTCCAGTGTAGTCTCTCTCTCTATCTCCCCCCTCCCTCCCCTAGTCTCTCTCTCTCTATCTCTCTCCCCCTCTCTCTTCCCCCCCTCTCTCTATTCCCCCCCCTCTCTCTTTCTATTCCCCCCCCCCCCTCTCTCTCTATTCCCCCCCCCCTCTCTCTCTATCCCCCCCCCTGTCTCTCTCTATCCATCTCCCCCCTTTCCCTGGTGGCTAGTGGGGGCAGCTGGGGGATGTCTGCACTATACGTGCAGATATCCTCCATGCTGCCCGACACCTCCGTCTATTATGACGGACAGCTGGTCCGTCATAATAGACGGAGGTGTCGGGCAGCATGGAGGATATCTGCACGTATAGTGCAGACATCCCCCAGCTGCCCGCTTTTCCCTGGTGTCTAGTGGGGCAGCAGAGGAAGTCTGCGCGATGAGAGCAGACCTCCCCTGCTGCCGCCCGGCACGCTCGCCGGGACTTCTGTGACGAAAGCGGAAGTTCCCGGCTTCTTCACAGAAGCCCCGGCGGTCGTGCCGGGCGGAAGCAGGGGAGTCTGCGCTCGTTGCGCAGACATCCCCTGCTGCTAGAGAGGGGGATCCAGGTCCCCTGCAGCTCTGCTGGGGACCTGGATCCCAGTCTTATAGTCTGACCTCAATTTGAGGTCAGATTATAAGACGACCTCGAATGTAAGACGAGGGGGATTTTTCAGAGCATTTGCTCTGAAAAAAACCTCGTCTTATATTCGAGCAAATACGGTAATTGGGCTCCAAGGTGAGGCATAATCTATGGGGCTTTGGTGTGGCATAATTTATGGGGCTCCTGTGTGTGGCATAGTTATGGGGCTCCTGTGTGTGGCATAGTTATGAGGCTCCTGTATGTGACATAGTTATGGGCTCCTGTGTGTGGCATGGTTAAAGGGTTCCTGCGTGTGACATAATTTGTGGGGCTCCTGTATGTGGCATATTTAATGGGCCATCTGATTGGCATTACTAAGGAATCTGTTTGGCATGGTATTGGAGGAAATCGAGGGGGGTGCTTGCCTCTGGAGTTTGGAACAGCATAATTCTATTCAAGTAATAATGTTTACACGAGGGAAGAGCTAGCCTAAATTGAAGTCCCTGAGGAGGATGGAAGGAATTAGCTGAAATTACATAATGCTATCCTAAAGTGTTTCTGGCTCACATTTTATTCATGTAAGTGCTTTTAGAAAGTACTAGACTCAAAACCAATGCATGGAGAAGACCCAAGAACACAATATAAAGCAGTCTCCCCACATAATCTGATCTTTTTTTGTATTCTAACTTTCTATAAATAAGCACTACTGAAACTATGTATTAAAGTTTGTTATTAAAGGTCCCCCCCCCCCCCCTCTCTCTATGAGGTGCTTTTTAAATGTAATGATATCTTGAAACTCTCACTCTGCATTTAAACAATGGACTACAAAAAAAGGAAATAAGGATTATGAATACTAATAATACAAAGCCTCCCTTTGTAGTCAATAAACTAATTCCAATTATGCACTGATCAGAATAGTTTGGTTCCTCCATTTCAAACAGTGCAAACCAGTCTGCTACCTAAATGACTTTCAGGCTATATATTTTGTTGATGAAATATTTCACCAGGAAGAATACATTTCTTTATAGCGTGTCTTACCAAATCATTTAGAGATCTCATTATCAGAAATGAACTAAAAATAAATCAGTACAAGCAAAGCTGTTCACCCAACAGTGGAAAAAAATAAAGTAACTCGCTCCATTATAGTTGTAAAACTATATCGTCCTCTCTTTAAAAAAAAAACAAAACAATGTATTTTCTTTTTGAAAGGTCAGCTTTGATATGCATTAATAATGTCATTTTGTTCAGACTGGCCTGATAATTCAGGAGAAATAAATACCAAGTGGTATCATTTTGTGTATTTATATTATTTTAAGATGAAAGACAATGGCACTTAGGACGAGAGTTGTCATTGGGGATGCAACGCATTGTGATGTCTATGAAGAAAAATCGGGTATATATAAAGAGCAATCCCAGTGCAAAGTGCAGGTTGATCAACCAGCTGGTACTTCATATTAGTTTCAGTGGTGATTGTGCCACACATCTCTCCAGATGTTGTCTAGAGGACCACTGGGCTAAAGAGTTAACAAGACCATCCCAGTTAGGAGGCTTGACCTGACAGACACACAGCATGCCAAATTCTCTATTGTAGGGAATCCTTGATGCGTACTTGTGACGAAGGGCGGTCACGTGCCTTACCGCAGTTGCCACCCATCTCCGGCCTCAGTGACAGTATCTGAGAGTGTCAGAGGAGTTAAAGATGGCTGCAGCACGGGCTCGGTTAAGTGGCGAGAGCCGGCACTAAGTGGGGTGCAAGAAGACAAAAAGACAGAGACTTGCGGAGTAATCAGAGTTCATCCAACCACATTGCCGTTAGAGGAGAGGGGACCACTGAGGGGCAGGGGAGGGTGGAGAGAGGACAGCCCCCTGTGTCCTTGAAGGAGGCGGTGAGGAAGAGGAAGGAGCAGGCGACACGGAGGAGACCGTCCGGTGCCATGTTCTCGGTACTTTCCTACGGCAGAATAGTTGCCAGAGCAGTGCTGGGTGGACTGTCTCAGACCGACTCCCGCGACTACAGCCTGGTGACGGCCAGCTGCGGCTTCGGCAAGGATGCCAGGAAGGGCATCCTCAAGAAGGGCATGTGCTATGGGGACGACGCGTGCTTCATCGCCCGACACCGGACGGCGGATGTGCTGGGTAAGTGGATAACATTGTGTCAAGGTGAATGGGATTCACGCTGCGTTTTCAGCTGTCTGAGGGAGGAAGCGCACCGTCCAGGTAAACCACACATCCCATCATCCTAAGCCAGCGATAGTTTACGTTTGCCAACCTAACTGATATGGACCATGGTTCGATGATGCGAAGCCTCCTTTTTCGCTTGGCTGAGCGTCATGGGTGCTTAGCAGCTAGAGGGCGAAAAGCATTTCTGCCTTAGTCGGTGTCCCAAGTCTTCTTGCTGATTAACAATTTTATCAGCAGGAAGATGGGAACCGCATTGTAGGGCGACAGATAGTTCAGACCGGGTAGTTGTAGCGTGCACAACCTGTCCTTGATGTGATCTACAAACATGAGTTGTTGGGACGAAGAACTGACAACCACTAGCATTTCTAATGTTATGAAGTGGAAGGTCAGAGGTTGGTGGAGCATCACGGGAGTCGTAGTCCACGGCAGCTGGAATGCCTGAGGTTGTCTGTCGCTGAATGGTTTCTTCTTCCAAGGTACTAATCGAGGCTTTAATCATGTCAATGTACGTTTTGCCGGTTAGGACTCTGCTACTGCAGAATAGATATAACCAGCAAACGCTGCTGGTGCGGCCTTTGTGGCCTATTTTGACTCTCTAACACGCAATGCACAACCGTTGTGTGTGTTACATAGCAAAGATACTAAGCAACCGATGGGCACAACTAGTAGGATATGTGTATGTTAGTTACTTTCTACCCTTGGCTTTGAAAGCTTCAATTGGCCTGCCTTTTAGGGAGCACATTAAAGTGCTCTCTTGTAAGTCATAGTACACTCCCTGAGCACTATCTACTTTGTGCACTGTGAGTTGCATGCCCTGTAACTTAGTCACATGTATATCTGTTTTTTTTCCTTCTCTTCAGTACTGGAAAAGGAATGTACTGCACCTTTTTCTGAAGTTGTAGCTGCGATATTATGTGTATTATATTTTCTTGTGCTCATTTGCATTATTTTTGCTTTTAAGATGCAAATGTCAAATGGAAATTTACATGCTGAATGTTTTACATTTAAAAAAAAAAAACTGTTTGTGATTCCCATTCACTCAGCTTTTCCAAATTTGAGGCTCTCCTTTTCCGAATTTTTTTCATACGAAGTATACATTTTAATCTATTTATTTTTGAAGAATCTCAGTGACCTAAAATATTATGTTGTGTTAGCAGACTAGCAAGCAAGTGCATAGAATTAGAGCACACAACATTTTAAAGGCATTTTCTTGGAGACCATTTTTGTATAAATTAACAGTGTAAACAGCGGTTAGGTGTTGCTCCTTTTTCAAATATACATACACAACAATTTTAATGAAACATTGAAACAGTTTTCAAGGTCAAAACTATGGTGCTATGCAGGTTAAGAAAAAGCAGCATTTAGAGTGAACTGCAAAACGAAAACGGCAATGTGTAATAGCTCTATAACCAAGTGAAGTGGTCATGACCTTGTTTCTACAACAGCAATCACCATTCCTATGTAATTTTGCCCAAGGTCATAATGGAACTTGACCTTTGGGATACTGTGTTTAAATGCTACAAGCAGGATTAAGGTCTTAACCTACACACCTTGAACACTTGTTTTCATGCTTACAGGATTTGTTAAACATATATTTTTCTTTATTTTTAACTTCTTAATTTGCACATAATCATGAAATGAATAAATAGACTGGCATAAGAACACTCAGCGGGAAGAACATAGTTACAGTGCAGCAGGATAAAATGTCATGCACATTAAAACATACATAGGGCCACTGGAGTTTTCACTTGTGCTTCTTACACCATGTTTTAAAATGAGTAACTGGCACTGCTTATGAGAGCATTTTTTTTTTGTCTGATTAGGTAACAAGCTTCATTAGCAAATATATCCATTCTAGCTATGCATGTCTGCCAGCACATTCAAGACAAAAGAAAACATTTGACAGACTTAGCACTTTTAGTTCTGTTCATTGTAAGGTGTTTTTTTTTTAGGAGTGTAGTGCCTGCTATGATGCTTTTGCTGTTTTATCATTCTGCATATTCTTGTAAATGAAACATAGAAACATAGAATGTGTCGGCAGATAAGAACCATTCGGTCCATCTAGTCTGCCCCAATTTTTTTTTTTTTGAGTACTTTTATTAGTCCCCCGTTCCCGGTCTTATAGCTAGGATAGCCTTGTGTCTATCCCACGCATGGTTAAAATCCTTCACTGTGTTTACCTCTACCACTTCTGCTGGAAGGCTATTCCATACATCCACTACCCTCTCAGTAAAGTAATACTTCCTGATATTACTTTTAAATCGTTGCCCCTCTAATTTAAGACTATGTCCTCTAGTTGTGGTAGTTTTTCTTCTTTTAAATATACTCTCTTCCTTTACTGTGTTGATTCCCTTTATGTATTTAAATGTTTCTATTATATCCCCCTACTCTCTCCAAAGTATCAATATCCTTCTGGAGATATGGTCTCCAGTACTGCGTACAATACTCCAAGTGAGGTCTCACCAGTGCTCTGTACAATGGCATGAGCACTTCCCTCTTCCTACTGCTAATACCTCTCCCTATGCAACCAAGCATTCTGCTAGCATTTCCTGCTGCTCTATTGCATTGCCTACCTACCTTCAAGTCCTCTGAAATTATTACTCCTAAATCCCTTTCCTCAGATGTTGAGGTTAGGACTGTACCAAATAGTCTATATTCTGCTTTTGGGTTTTTACGCCCAAGGTGCATAATCTTGCACTTGTCCACATTAAATGTCAGTTGCCACTGCTCTGACCATTTTTCTAGTTTAGCTAAATCATTTGCCATTTGGCTTATCCCTCCATGAATATCAACCCTGCTGCAAATCTTTGTATCATCAGCAAAAAGACATACTTTGCCAACAAGACCTTCTGCAATATTGCTAAAAAAAATATTAAAGAGAATGGGTCCAAGTACAGATCCCTGAGGTACCTCACTAGTAACAAGACCTTGCTTCGAATATACCCCATTGACAACAACCCTCTGTTGCCTGTCACTCAGCCATTGTCTAATCCATTCAACAATATTGAAATCCAAGTTTATTGAGAAGCCGTCTATGTGCGACAGTGTCAAAAGCCTTACTGAAATCTAGGTAAGCAATGTCTACTGCACCACCCTGATCTATTATTTTAGTCACCCAATCAAAAAAATCAATAAGATTAGTTTGGCATGATCTCCCTGAAGTAAACCCATGCTGTCTCTGATCTTGAAATCCAAGCGACTTTAGATGTTTAACAATCCTATTCTTTAACAAGTTTTCCATTATGTTCCCCACTACTGAAGTAAGACTTACTCGTCTATAGTTGCCCACCTCCTCCCTAGTACCTTTCTTGTGAATGGGCACAACATTAGCTAATTTCCAATCTTCTGGAACTACTCCCGTTAACAATGATTGGTTAAATAAATCTGTTAACGGTTTTGCTAGTACACCACTAAGTTCTTTTAATAACTTTGGATGTATCCCATCAGGTCCCATTGACTTATTTGTCTTTACTTTAGACAGCTGAAGTAAAACCTCTTCCTCTGTAAACTTACATGCATCAAAAGACTCATTAGTCTTTTTCCCTAAATTAATACTTGAAGAGCCATTTTGATGAAAGTCCTCTAGGTTTGGTACCTTTGGCACAAAGGCTTAATCTCATGTAGGATTCCCTTCTTTCATAAGGATGAGAGGAAACATTTGATAACAAGTTGTCACTGTAACAAAATATGCTTCACGGCTTCACTCTTTAAACATCTATTCACTGAACATTGCAACCTACACACGTGTGAATAAAATGATATCTGATTTTCATAGCACACAGCCAAGAATGAGATTGCAAAGCCAAAAATGAATACAGATTATAGTTTATTCTCACACTCCATTCTAATGAGTCTGACTAGCTTGTATTTTTGATCTATTTGGTTTAAATGAGCCCCCCCACCCCTCTGGGTGTGTTAAACTATAGCAGGAAGAACAAAGATGAGTCACAGTATTTTTGTTCTGCGGATTCAGAATTTTCCATAATTAAGACCCAAAATGTTCAGTGACTCATGTACGAGACCACTACTGTGACTCCATAAAAGGGATTGGAAGTTTTTAAATGTTTCTCTTTCCTACAAAGATCATGATTTACAGATTTTCTTGTATAAAAGCTTGATGTTGACCTCTTTTTTAAGATAGGGATTTCCCTATTTTTCTGGTTTCTCCAGATGAGTTGAGAGCATAGGTTGTTTAGTAAGAGTGATGTTTGTGTCCCAAATTGACCTATTAGAACATGTTTGTGGTATATAAAGTCTCCAATACGTCTGAAACTAAAGGAGAAATCTTTTCAGTGTCCACTCTTGTGTAGCATCAGTGAAGATGATTCTTCTGCTCAGGTAGAACATGTGTAGCCACATGCACTGGAATTTGCAGACATGCCTCCATGATGCAGAATTTCAGATGGCGAACACTATGAATTTTCACCACCGAAAAGGATTTGCAATGGAAACATAGCATCATGCTGGCATCTTGGCATTTTCTGCCTGTTTGCAGAATTGAACATGCCCATTATGGTCATCTTGGCTTAAATGGTATTTGAGCTGCATTTGTATGGGTGGAAACGATTAAGCCATAAGATGCGCTCAATGCTTGGAGATCCTTGTTTCCTTGGACATGTCAAAGTGACGTCTTGGGACTCCCCACAAAGTGAGACATCGCACCACTACAGAGTTCCTTGTCTGTAATAGTGTTCGGTGGTCTACTGTGAGCCCTGTCACTTACAGAGCCAGTTGTTTTTAAGTTGGCGATCAGCTTGCCAACAAGCACTTATGTGTAATTGGTGGGCTGTCTGGATGCTGCCTATTAATCTCTTTGGCAACTTTGCGCGGACTGCAGCACCCCACCATCAAAATAACTACTTTTTAATTTGTTCCTCTTGACTCTGTGCCATGGTTTGCATGTAAAACAATACCAACATCAGCATGAGTCTTATGAGTTACCCTGTATGCACTTCCAGTTCTACTGCTTTCAAGGTGTGGAGAGGTGACTTCAACCAGAATTTGAAATTGTACTTTGTAGGAAGCTGTCAGATCTGGTTTACGTGAAGGTCATGATGGAAAGATTGATCGTGTCAAGGCTGTAATTATATATTTTTAATCAAAGCATGGCCCATGATAATACTTGTATTTCAAAATAAGAAATAAAGTACTTGGATCAGATATTGTAAATAAAACTGTTTAGTCATTCTAACGTTCTTATAGATATTCAAGATTATTCCTGAATCAAGCTTTAATCTGTCTGTCTGACTGCTATAGTATAGGGCAGCGATTTCAAACATTTTTGTACTTGAGTCTTCGGCGCTTACTAATGGGCACAATGAGTTTGTATGAGTAAGCGCTAGTCTATAGTGCGAAACACGCAAGGCATGTTGTGGGGACGCTGAATGGTGAATAAATCTGAAAATACACCATGTGAGGAATGCCGTTTTTGCTTTTTATCTTGGTATTGTCTGACTATCTTTACTACACTTTAACGTAACCTTCACAAGCTGGACCAAGATTTCTACACAGCCACATGTCTGTATGGGACCTGCTGTTATAGTAAAGACTGTCCATAACACAGATGGAGACTTGTATAGGTCAGCAGGATAAAGTGGAGACACTGTACATAGAGTACTGTGACTCCTTATTAAATGATAGCATTATAGTGTGTGTGTGTGTGTGTGTGTGTATATATATATATATATATATATATATATATATATATGTGTGTGTGTGTATATATAAATTTTACATATTTGATCTCTAGGATAGATAAACACACATCCCAGGTATTAAATGACTTTGCGGCCTTTTGGCAGTTTTACACCATTGCTGGCTAACTTGAAACATTGCAACTTGATATTAATGTCCTTCAGATGCCTAGGAATTGGCAGCCTGTATTGTTGTTAACTAATCTTTAACTTCATGCACCAATCTATTTTACTTTCACCTTCTGAAGGATACCTGAAGGTTATCATATGTTCATTAAGCTGTGTGTTTCTTTAGCTTTTTTTCAACCTTGTAGAATTGTGAATTTCTACATGAGATATTTAGAAGTGAAATGGTCCAATTCTGACATTTTCCATAGTGTTCTATGTAAAACCATTAAAAAAAAGTTAGCAATAGGGACTTGAGGAGCCACCGTGTGTGTGTGTTTGTGTATTTTTTTTTTAATTTTTTTTTACTCCTGTATTTTAAACTTTTTGACTACCACCTATGTGTAGGTATGTTACTGCAGAATGCTTTGTTCTCAACAAATGTCTCCTCCCAAAAATGGACCCAAGAAGAAATGAGGGCAAAAATGGTTTGTTGATAATAGACCAGATTAAATTGCAAATTATGCCATTGTCGAATAGTGTTTAAAAATAGCATTCACAATATTTCAGCATTGAAACTGTGTTCTCCTGTACATTGTACCCTATCTAGAGTAAATCGTTTTATCTAGTGGACAGAATCACCTCACAGCTGCAGTAAAATGGGTAACTATTAACCCTTGGAATACGGTCAATTATCCAATGTGTGGGGCGAGTCCCCTTGCTGATTGGCTGAGTGCATACTGTTACTGTTGGAGTAATCCAGCATCCAGAGGAGTTCTGCCTCAGCTGAGAGGCAGAGCTCAGAGTAAACCCACAAGTATCTGCAAAGTACACTCTGTTTACTATAGGCAGGTGGCTCCAAGTTTTTAACTTTTGCTTCTATTAATGAAGCAAACGTAAAAAAAAAAAACTAAACCAAAATGTTCCACATTTTAAGCTTTATAAAACAGGTCATGTTTTTTTTAATAATATTGCAACATGTTCATATTTCAGCCTCTGAGCCTTCCAGCTAGGGAGTTGGCTGCTTCACTTGTAAGCCGTAATTTTGTGTTCTGATTTGGGTGAATTTGATCATTCATGTGTTATATACACACAACACTTGAACTGTTTGTTATACTCTGCTCTGTAGTTGGTAAAACATGCTTCAGTTAGATTCTTGAGCCCTTCAGCTTTAGAACAGTAATCCTTGAAAATGTGCCTGTTCTTGCCAGTTATTTGTTTGTCTTGAGACCCTGCTCTCCTTATTGCTGAATAATTGTTGCAAAGTACTATGCCACCCTACTTTAAACTTTCCCATTTCGTCACATTGCACATATTTAGTAACTGGAAAAGCTAATTGACGCTTGCTGTGACATAGGCCTATATATGGTAGCTTAAGTCTTAATTATAATTTTTATTGATTGACCATCTAGTGATGTACAAATTGTAGAGCCTTTGCTCTGCCATCACCATTTGTAACATTTTGAATTGTGTTCTTTATTATCTGATTTCGGAGGTGATGGGGATAATGTGCAACTGATACTGGAGCTATAGAAAAATCAATCTTTCTGACCATGGGAATGTTACCAGCCATGTTAAATTAGTATATCTAGGATCTTACATCCTTAAAGGACCACTCAGATTTTAAGTGCATATTAAAGTTAAATATTTAATTGTATGTATGTATTCATTAAGATGTCAGTGCATCTAAATATGATAATCGATTCACAAATATTAGGTTAGCTTCTATTGACCATCCCACTCTGTATTTGGCTGCAGCCTGAGAGTTAAAAAAGCAACATTTTAAAGCATTTAAAAAATTGTGTGTATCAAATCATTGCTCACTAGCCTGTAGAAAGCATACATCTGCGAGTTTCCACCAGGTTTACAGCTATGAGTGCTAGATCAGCAAGGTGTGTGTGTTTTATTTTTATTTTTTATTTTTTTTGCTGAATGCATAAAACCTTTTTTACATGCTCCACTGCAGAATGTATGTGTCCAGTTGGAACCAATTAATTAATCAAGGGGCTGATTCCCCAGGCACTCAACAGAAAACAAAACTTTTGTGTGTGACTTTTTTTTAATTGAGTCAATCATTAACTTAAGTGACCTTATATTTTTTTTTTGGGGGGGGGGGAGGGGGGGCGCTTAGTTTTTACTTTATTTCATTAATTGTCCCCAGCCCCTACTAGGGACTCTCTGATCCCAATTGCATTGCTGACAAATGCTTGGTTGCATAGGGAGAGGTATTAGCAGTAGGAAGAGGGAAGTGCTCATGCCATTGTACAGAGCACTGGTGATACCTCACTTGGAGTATTGTACGCAGTACTGGAGACCGTATCTCCAGAAGGATATTGATACTTTGGAGAGAGTTCATAGAAGGGCTACTAAACTGGTTCATGGGTTGAAGGATAAAACTTACCAGGAAAGGTTAAAGCATCAGTTAAGGATTTTAAGCATGCGTGGGATAGGCAAAAGGCTATCCTAGCTATAAGATAGGGAACTGGGGACTAATAAAAGTATTTCAAAAATTGGGCAGACTAGGTGGACCGAATGGTTCTTATCTGCCGACACATTCTATGTTTCTATGAGAAGATACCTGACTGCCGAATCGTACTAGATCGCGCTTGCACTATTTTTGGCTTTTTCCACCACAGAATCATGGGAAATGTAGTTCCCATTGAGTCTGCTTTCGGTTAACAGCCGTGCATGTGCGCGCACGCCCACAATTCAGGCATTCTACAGAATAGCATTCCCGACACAGGCTGTGTCAGAAATGCAATTTGGATGCCACATTGGGCATTTCTTTTCTTAATCTTTTAATTCTTTGCAACAAAGTTTTCTATCACTTCTCTCTTTTGGAATTCTGTAGTCTCATGTATATTTATTTCTCCTGCTACAAGACTTTCTAAAATACTCTGAGCAGAAAATCAGTTTTTACTGCATGCTGCGGAGCTGGATAATGAATCTAAACATAGGCTGATTACATCACATTCTTGGTTGCAGATTCATTTCATGCTTTATGTAATACAGCCATGTCTTGATGCTATAATAAAAATACTTTTGCAAGTGCTTCATGGATAAAGTTCAAGATTTCTGGTGCAGTCCTGAAGGAGGATAAAATATGAGCAGCAAACGTAGTATAATTCCTTTTTTTTTATGCTTGCATATTTTATTCTCCTTTCTAAACGTGCTGTTCCAAAATGTGCAAAAAAAAAGAAGAAAAAATGACATGTCCGTGCGCTAAGCTAGTCACAGTCAGAAATCATATAAATGTATAAAATGAAGCTTGCCAATCAGGTGGGAGAATGCTGCAGTGATACAGTGTGATTGGCTGTACAATGTACACAAAACCAAAAATGGTCTGCGCTTCTCACCCTCAGCAGCTTAATTATGCGTTGGCCAATTCATATAACCAAAACCTCTAATGTATATTATGTTTATATATTTATTGCAAACTTTATTAGGGTGAAGCACACACAGTTTATTTTGTACTTGTAGTACCCTTGAACGTGGGGTGAATCTCATGTAAAAAGTGCAGGGGAGATCTGCACTCTTACTGACACTACTGCTCCTTAGAAGGAATAGCTGAGCTTGCACCCCACTGTGCTAACATTATCCCTGATCAGCACCTCGTGCTCCCCATGTAAGTAGAAACCGTGTATGTATATGGGTGGTTATGCAGTTGGTTGCTTACAGGCAGCCTGGCATTGCAGGGGTTAAGCAGACCCCCTGTTGTGCTATTCTCCCACTTGCTGCATGCACCTCATCTGCAGCCAACCAAGCATTGTGCTTATACTGACATATGACATATGGTATGATGTGCCATTTAAAATCATGCTTACGATCTGGTAAAGTGCGCTGAAGATGAGGTAAGGTTTAATCTAGCATATCATTTCACAAGCATTCATATGGCATATCGCACAATATAAATGTGAATTATTCTTTATCGTCCCTTTTATATGATGCAGCTCTTATATGGAGCCATTTTATGCAGCAGCATCTTTTAAGATAGCCACATAAATCTTGAACTTCATCCATCTATCCAGTTAGTGTTGGGTTTTTTTCTTGAGGATTCTAGTAAAATTAGTTTAAACCAAGTTTCAAAGAAAAGACTCTGATCTGTGAATGACTAAAGGGAAACTTCCTACATATTGCTACAATGTGACCTTTTCCCCTTGGCTTTTATCCTAGTTAGTCTTTGCTTTTTATCCGATGTCACCAGGAGTTTTCTTTTTTGCATCTTTAATTAGCCATACAAATATTCCACAAAAGCCTCCGCTTCAAACAAATATCCATTAATGTTGGGTCCCCTGGCAATGCATGTTTTTGCGAATTGCGTGAGTGCCCATCTGATTTGCTGGTGGTACCTCCTATGCACTTGCCCATCATGCACCTCGGTGTTTGATGCATAGCCTCTCTCTACTTGTGTATATTTAGTAGATCTTTTTCAAAGGACATTACGTTACATTGGCATTTATTGATAAAGTACTAATATATACAACACTTGGTACAGTCAATAACGGAATTATATACTAGGTTAGAGGAAACGAGACGTACTGATACATGAGGGAGAGACCTATGCTTACAATCTATTTATTTTTAAAGGTGGACAAATATGATGTTGTATCTTATGTGGTTGAAATAAATTGTGTTGCATTGTAGTAGTAGTTCTTTTAACTACTCAGTGGACTTGCTTTTGGGTTTGTTTGTTTTTTTGGATTGTATACAAGGCTAATGAAAAGAGAACCTAGAAAGCAAGAATCACACATGATGCAATGTAACACATTGCTTTTAAATATTTTACAGTTCATCCCTAATTTATTTCTTTTTATATATCTTTTTGACCTACTTCTTTAATTCCCTAATAGTCAAACCGTCCATCTAGCTCTAATTTAAAATAATAAACTAAATGCATTCTAATACTTTGAGAGCAGGTGGTGAAAAGGTTGGCCTCTCTATTTGGGTTGAATCTGATTTAATCTCTCTAGGCAGTGTCAAATCTGGCAGCAGGTTGCTGAGAGATTACCGGGTTCACAACTCGGTCAAGACAATCTCCTCTTTTCAATCTGAAAAGGCTCACTTGAAGGATATCTATCTATTATTTTTTTATTTTTGTTCTTGGATTATGCATGGCATTATAATTTGCTAGCACATTGTATATTTTGTGCTTTAAATACACTGCTTAGTGGACTGTGTATATGTGCTCGGTAAGACTCTTAACAGAAACCTTCTATGCACAAATATGTTATCGTTTATAATAAACTTCTATGAAAATAAGCAGGTGATTGTGTATTATTATATCAATGCTCTGTTTCATGCAGAAGGTATTTAGTGGTTCTGATTTCCAGGCCTTGCTTGTGTTTTTTTTTTTTTACTTACTTGGCTGGGGTGCATAGGAAGAGCTCACACCTACCTTTCTACTTGAGACTTGCCACTCAGTTTTTTTTTCTGTAGAATTGCAGGTTTTTTATGCAATTTACAGATTTCTTTTTATTTATTTTTCTAGGCCATGCCATATATAAGGGTTTTGAGAGTGCAAGGTATTGAAAAATAAAACTGTTATGCAAAACCTATTTGCTGGTATTTGCTTCAAGGGGTATATTTCTCTTTCCACCTCAGTTAATGGTAGTTTTGAATAATAATTTGCATGCTTGGAAAGTGCAGCAATATTCAGTATCCTCCATTGTTTTTAGTGATGACTGATCCAGTGGTGAAACCAGAGTTCCGGTTGCTCAGGGTAGAACAAAATTTTCCGCCCATCATGTACCAACCCTGAATCCACCTCGTCCAGTCTGATATTGTTGCATCTCACTGTTTTTCGGTGCCAAAGACTTCATTACAGTCTGGCCAGGGAATAAAATCCAGCCCTGGAAATAATTGGATACCAGCCCTATAGTAATGATCATGCATTTTTAAAGAACATATGAAGAGTATAATATTTATAGATAAGACCGATTTGAAAGTACAAAAGATCTGGGCCTAGGTACATATAATAAGCAATGAGCAAAAAAAGACATAAATGATTTACATGATGTCAATAAGCAGTAACTTTATATGCAAGGCTTTATACCAATACAAATATCTAAATGGGGTGTAAATGATATATATGATGTCAATAGATTTTTTTATATCTATATTTATGTTTTATCCATTAAAGGATAGTCATTTTCTTTTCCTGCCCTGAACTATTGATTCATATAGGACCATTCCATTTTACCCACTTGTTGATGCATAGTAACTAAAGTAGGTAAGGAATGTCTACAGTAAAGTCAGCTGAGGCCTTACAGTACTTTTGCTCAGCAAGCCAAAAGGCTCCCATGATAATGGGATACTGGCAGAGAATAATATGAAGGATAGTCTATAGCTAACACCCCCCCCCCCCCCCCCCCGGTTCAATTGTGGCGCCGGATATTATGTAAGGGGAGGGACCTAGTCCCACTTCTTCCTATTAGCTATGTTGTGTTTTGGGAGATGGCAATTTTGTTTGCCCCAGCTAAAGTATGATCCACTTGCTACAGAGCTAAAATAGACTTTACATTATAGCCTCCAGAAAGATGTATATCAGACCAAATAATAACACTGTCTTTCTTTTAAGGCTCTTATTTGCTCACAAGTGGGTTATTTTTTCTTAAGCAATGTTTTATTTGGAGAGGTCACTTTCTTTAAAGGGGTAATTCCAGATCCAAGAGAGATCAGTGTTTTTTTTTATTTGTTTATTTACATTAACTTTATCAGTTATTTCCTATTGGCTAAAAATTGCAAATAAGTGTGATGGTTACAGTTGTAAAAATATTGCACTCCACATATGGTAAATACATGTACAATATATAGAATAGTGCCCCTTTTTAATTTACCTGTGCAGTGCGAATGAAAAATGTAGATGCTGTATTAAGAGTTTTCTGCTACAAATGTAATTGTTATATATATATATATATACAATTTTTAGGACTGGGGATTTGGATCCATGAGTCTTTACTCGCAATACATGTATTTACTTTTTTTAAATGGTTTTTGTCAAGTAAGCTGTATGGCAGTGTTTAGAAAACCTCTTGGGTCTGCAGCCTTGTAAATGATAGTGTGTGCAACTTTAATCCCACAGGTGTGGCTGATGGTGTAGGTGGATGGAGAGACTATGGAGTTGACCCTTCCCAGTTCTCTGAGACACTTATGCGTACATGTGAGCGTTTGGTCAAAGAAGGACGGTTTATGCCAACCAATCCAGTTGGAATCCTAACCTCAAGTTACTGTGAGCTGCTCCAGAACAAAGTACCTTTATTAGGTAAGAAGTGTGTGTCCAACATGTTGAAGTTACTGTACCTGTGTGCAATTCCTGCGAAAGCATCTTGTGATAAGACATGACAGAGGGACAGTTTTCAGTGATCCTACTTACTATGCATTGCTGAGTCTTCCAACTATTAACCTTTTAATAAAAAACTCTCCAAGTGTTTGCTGTGCCATCTAGAACTGGGGAGATGGTTTTCCTTAGGCCATTGGCTTTGCTCCTTTGCTTGCGGTAAGGTTGGCTATTTCAGCTTGTAATATAGACCGATACATCTGCAGATCACTGATCTTGTGATGGAGCAAATGCTATTCTTGATGTGAATGTAAAGGTCAGTCAGGACCAGGATGTTCTTCTGAAGCCTGAGACAATTTTATTGCTTACCAAGTATAGGAGATATCAATAACACAAGACTTTCAGTGACAAGGTTTCTAATAAAGTTACATGTATTTATCTGTTCCCAACAACTATGTTTAAATTTGAAACATGCTGTCTTGATGCTTCATTATGATTTTATAAACTTCCATCCTCCACAGCTCTCTACAGTGCTTGATTAATAAATAATTGTCCATCCCTAAATCACACTACAGAGAGTAAAATATACTCACAAATGTTTGCAGGTTTTGTGTCTCATCTGCTGCTCAGTTGTAGGTATTTATAATTTATTGCCGTTATTAAAGAGTCTGGATCTCTTTACATCCTTGCGGGGGATCTATTTACCACATTGCAGTATTCTGTGCAGGATCATGGATTGAATTATAACCGCAGCAGCTGACAGTCTTAATGGACCACCAAGTGACCCCAGTTTAAACTGAAGGTTATTTCAATAATTGGTGACTTTAACTCCAGCACATAATTCTCCATATTCTCAATCTCAATTCCAAAATGTATGTATGAATTAAATTTTTTATGGCCTGAGAAATAATTTCTACTGACATAAAAGTGTGTGACTGTGATATGTAAATGCACAAAACCTTATTTTATTGTATCTGCTGTTGTCCCTGTAATTGACCTGTGTGGTTTGTTTTGTTTTTGGCACTTTTCCAGAGACAGGTTCTGACATTGCTTAATGTATGATTATCTTCAATAGCTGCCTGTGTGGCCAAATCACTTAACCTTGCAGTGCTATAGACGCAGGAAAACCAGCCCAATATATTGCATTTTACAAATATTTTAGAGTAAGTCTTATAGTCGTATAAAAAAAAAATATCATTTAGATTTAGTACATGTTCTGCTTGTGTCAATCCCTACCGGAGTACTTGCAAAATAATAATAGGTGCCATGGCTACATGACATTTATCAAGTACACCTGCTTTTTTTTATGGGTGTTGCCTAGGAGAGGATTTTTATTTTAAGCTGATTATACAACTTGTAGGCTGCTGTCTAAATGTATGTGTCTAGATCACATGTTATGTATAAATGTATGGGTTTTTTATGACTAGTAATATCCATAATCTTTTTTGTTTTCAAGGAAGCAGCACTGCTTGTCTAGTCGTTTTGGACAGAACAAGTCATCGTTTACACACTGCAAATTTAGGGGACTCTGGATTTCTGGTGGTCCGAGCAGGTGAAGTGGTTCACCGGTCAGATGAACAGCAGCATTACTTCAACACTCCGTTCCAACTTTCTATAGCACCCCCAGAAGCTGAGGGTGTGGTGCTTAGTGATAGGTGTGCATATGCCTCTTCTCCCTTGAATCTATGGCAACCCATGTGTTCATGTATAGTCTGTGCTCTGTTTTACTATTTCTGAAATGCATGCTTTAAACAAGATGTTTCCAAGGTTCCACTTGGTGCAGAATCAGGGGAGTGACTAATGTACATTGGGTTTGATTTTCATAAAGATACAGGGATTACAAGTCTAAAATCTAACAAAGCTGATTGCTTACATACAGACAGATATCCATATTTCTCCTGGATACTAAATACAGATACTACTACCGTTTTCTTGTAAAGGATTGCTGCATGTGACTTCATGATGATATTGCTGTATATGTGTTCAACACTCCCTAAGAACTGAAGCAGCAGGGATTGTGATGAAATGGCAAATAGAAATTGATGTAAATCAGACTTGGTTATTGGGCAAAATGTACACTCTAAATCATTTGGAAGATGGAGAAAATGAGACTCTTTGCTGAAAGTTAGTTAGTTCCCTCCATGTTAAACATGTGTATACCCATTTAGTATATTATATTGCCTGGGCTTTATTCAGTGACCCTGCATTACATGCAACATCCTTACACCCTAGTTCCTATGATTTATATAAATTTGAAATGCATGCTTAGAAGAGCATTGTGTTGGTGAAGAAATACAAGAAATCCATTTGATATCAAGAGTAGGGAAGATTTATAGAAGTGTGTTGAGAGATATACACATTTGATTTCTCTAGGATAACAAGTGTTTTTTTTAATTTGAAATATTAGGTCAAGTGTAGACATATTTTAAATAGAAATGCTTTAATAAAAGAATACGAGTAAAGTACCTTTTTAATTGAGCCCTCTTTGCTCATAAAGCTCTATCAAGGTATTGACAATCTTAAGGAAGATCTGACCCAAGATGTCTGCGCACCAATAGTTTTTCTTACACGCAGAGTTGGCTTAATAAGGAACTTTATATGTATTATTTCATTAAAGCATTTTCTCTTTAAAAGCCCTACATTAGATGCAATCTTTCAATTAAACATAACTTTTTTTTTTTTTTTTTTATCACAGTGCATTGTTGACTAAGACCTTGTTTTAAAAATGCTTATCTTTTTTTTCTTGGCGTGAATTCTTTTAGATCATGCACTGTGATCTGCTCAGGGCACTGGATCTGAAGTTTATTTCCGTAGAGAAGCCTTTGCTGAGAGCAGAACTGCAGGACATGTGATATCATGTTGCTTTCACATTAATGTGAAAAAATTTCCAGCAGCACACTATGTTCTAGCAGAGGAAAGCACACAGCACTTGGCAGCCAACTCCCTTTGTGGGAGTGTTCGGAAACCAGCTCACTCATAGGATGCTTGCTCCCCCCCCTCCTTGTTTTAACAGATGAGATGTAGACACTGGCACAAGATGCATATTCAGCAGCATCCTGAACATTGAACTGAACCTTGATACCCCACTTAACATTTTAAAACACAGATGACTATACTTTGTCCGTCTGTTGCTTTTAGCTATTCATTGTGTAAACGGATACTTAACAGTATTGTGTACTATAAATGCTATTGTATGTGTTCTTTTCTTTCACAGTCCTGATGCTGCTGACAGTAGTACATTTGATGTTCAACTAGGAGATATTATTTTAACGGCAACTGATGGACTTTTTGACAATATGCCTGATTACATGATTCTTCAGGAGTTAAAGAAGTTAAAGGTAGAATACATGAAATTCCACTTGATGTAGAATTCCCCCTCTGCTTTACTTAATGCACAATGTGTACCTTGTTTGACTTTAAACACTGTCCATTTTAAAAGAATGCCTTGGCACATCCATGAACCAAAATTACAGTTAAATTGCTGGCATACTTCTGGGGTAGAATTTTTAGAGGAGTCATTCCAGAGTGATGGGTATTAGAGTTTGCAGTTTAGTTGGGCTGTTTAGTCCTGTATATATTTTCCATACCATTCTTTGATTTCTTCCTTCAATTGGTTATGGTGGTTTTATCTGTTTTTTCCCTTTTTTATTTTGTACTTCTACATTGAAACAAGAACTTCTGGATTTACAGGACCATACATTTTAATAAACCATGGCAGTGAGCCTTTCAAAATACAATACATTCTGTTAAAATTTGAGTTGATACCATGTTCACTGTAGACACACAGAGGACCAGTAGAGTCAAGGTGATATCTTTATTGGCTAAATGAGTAAAGACTAACTGATGTAAGCCAATAAAAGTATCGACTTGACTCTGTTTGTCTCCCATACATTCTGCTTGTCTGGGGCTACAGTATATTTGCCTGATTTGCATTTTTTTTTTTTTTAGACTGCCAATTACGAGAGCATACAGCAGACTGCACGCAGCATTGCAGAGCAAGCACACGACCTGGCCTATGATCCCAATTACATGTCGCCCTTTGCACAGTTTGCGTGCGACTATGGATTAAATGTTAGAGGTGAGTATGTCTAAACCATGGGTCGTCAACCTGGTCCCTACCGCCCAATAGTGGGCGTTTTGGGATTCCAGGTAGGCGGTAGGGACTTTGGAGGTTAAAACCTCCTTTTGAACGAGCGAGTGGGCGCGCGCATGAGCGCACACATCAAGAAACCAACGTGCGCGAGAATGAGAGTAGGATTTTCGGAAGTTAAAACCTCCTTTTGAGAGAGAGAGTGGGTGGGCGGTGCAGGCGGGCGCGAGCGCACACATCAATCAACCTCCTTTTGTGCGAGAAGGGGACGGGCGGGAGCGAGCGCACGCAAACACGTGGGAAGAGGAAGGGGAGGAGTGGAAACTGATAGCAGGGACAGGCAGAAACGGAGCAGAGCAGTTTCAAAAGAAAAGTTATAGGCAGGAGAAAGAGAATTGTTGGCTAATAATAATAAGTGGGCTAACTAGCTCAGCCTTACTTTTGTCGCTCAGGAAGGCAAAAGAAAGGAGATAAAAAGGAAATGATAAAAAAAAATAACAAAAAAAGGAAGAAAAATAGAGAAAAGGGGATAAAATAAAGGAGGAGAGTAAGCAGTGTTTAGTGTGGCTCATAAATTAAGTTTTGTTATCTTATAAAATAAAAGAAAAAAATAAGTAAGGGAAGGAGAAAATAAAAAAATAGGAAAAAGAGATCCTTAATATAGTGATATACTATAAGGAAGGTAAAGAAGCAGGCAGGAAAAGGAATTTCTTTTGATGGTGACATTAATAAAAATTGGCACCTAATACAACATTGTTTTTGGTGTTAGTAATAAAAGGGAAAAGAGGAGGGAAAAAAAGCACTGCGTGGAGTGCAGATCAAAACGTAAAATAAAGAAATAAAAAGATAAATGTACGTACATTTATTTTTTTTAAAACACCCTCCTTTCTAAAAAATATTCCGTGCTTGCGCGAAAACTGGTGGGCGGTAAGGACATTTTTCCATCAAGAAAGATGCATTAGTGGGCGGTAGGTAGAAAAAGGTTCACTACCACGGGTCTAAACCATGCATTTTGTTACACAACAGTCTTGAATTTCTGTTATCGACTTTAAAATTCAGGTGCAGTTCTCTCAGACATAATGTAATCTAGAATACATTTCAAACACATTTTCTGTACTTAAAACAAATTTAAAACCTGTAAAAAAAAATTCACTTTGGTACTTTTAAAATTGCATTTTGCATACATTAGAAACTTGTACAACATACAAAAATTAAGTTAAGTGCAACTGCCTGTTTAAAATACCTGTAGTCACTGCAGGGAATATAGTCTAACAGTTTTAATTACAGGTTGAGTATCCCTTATCCGAAATGCTTGGGAACAGCAGCATTTCGGATAACTGATCATTTTGGCAGCACCAGCTGTAAATTAAATGTGAGCAACCTGTATATAGCAAGCTGAATAACACTGGTGCTTCTTTTAATAGAGATTCTCAAATTTATTTATTTATTTTTATAGCTAAGTACCAAGCTACCTTTGCGGTTTAATTGCATATTTTGGGGAAACTGGTGACACAAACCCTTCATTCTATGTTTCATGTTGTGTCCTACCAGTATTTATCTGAAGTTTTTTTTTTTTTGTATGTGTTTGTGTTCCACTGAAATAACACTAATTCAGTATGTAATGTATTTATTTTTAATATGTTATGTGGTTAAAAATATCTGGAATCCGGCTAGTTGAACACCTCATTATAATAAATTATTAATATGGAGTTGGCCTCTTCCCCTCCGATTTGCTGTATAACAGACTCCACTCCTCTGGGAAGGATTTCCTTACATGTTGGACTGACTAGGAAACTATCCCTGGTTAGCAATGTATGATCCAATTCATATCCGAGAGATAGTGTGAGCTGTGTGCACATCAGTCCGGTTCTATAACACATGGGGTCCATTTCTGTATGGACTGTATTTTGTGCAATGGGGACATTGCCATACTGAAATAGCACTGCTTTCCCCTAGTGCTGATCACAAAGCATTGAGATTTCTCTAAGAGGCTTAGCCTGACATAAGAATAACCACAATATACCAGGTTTCCTCCTCCTCCAAACTATACAGTACTATAATGTTAGTGGGGAGTATACCACTCCAGCCCACAACTTTCATTGCACAGGGTGAGGTCTGTGTGTGGGTGGTTGGCCATGGAGACCCATTTGATAAAGCACTCAATGAACGGTTATTGTGCTGATGTTGCTCTTAGAGGCACTTTGCAGCCGAGGACGGATGATTTTAATGACGTGTGTGAGCTTGTGTAGCCCACTACTTCATGGCTGAGCTGCCGCTGCTCCTGGACATTCCCAAGTAGATAGAGCAATGAAAAACCTGTTTTTATCCTGTACATTAGTATGTAAGGAAGAGGTTGAAGTATTTCCAGATAAGACTGGTCATGCAAGCTGTGGAGGAATGCATTCTTGAAGCCCGTTGGAATAGACAGAACGGTTGCATAATCAGAGAAATTCCATGAGCACAGTAGAGTGACATTTATTACTGGAAGAACCATGGCCTCAGCTTTTTAAAGTGGCGTGGGGAGGAGTTAAATGTGCTGTATGAGTAACCGAAAATATCCTGCACATGAGAAATGTCATTAACGATCGCTACACCATACATACACAACACACATACTTGCCCTAATGAATAGTGGATTATAAGTATAAAATGTTTGTTTCTGTATAACTGAATTTGTTTGTTTCTTTATTTTGCAGGAGGAAAACCAGATGATATCACTGTTCTCCTTTCTATAGTAGCTGAATATACAGATTAAATAACTTGGAACGTCTGCTACAATTCCCCCCCCCCCCCTTCTCTTAATACAATAGAACTTATCAATATAGGTTGCACTGTTTCCTGCTGGCAGGATCATAATTTTTTTTCAACGGATTTTCATTGGCCAGTTTCGAAAGAAGCTAAATGCTGTCTGTGTTTTACTACAACCGAGGTCAATGTAGGAACCACTGTTGCTAATCGGTGAAGTATCATATAGAGAAACCCTTTTGTAAAGAAGGAACTAGTCTCACAAAGTACTTTTGGATAAAAGTCAAAATAAAACCATAAAATAGGACCAGACCTAATGCTAGGTTTTCTATTTTTTAATAAGACACACTTTTTTTTTGTTTGGTTTTATTTCCCCCCTCTTGTTTTGAAATGACTGCATGAGTGAATCATGCCTGGATACTAGTTGGCATGTTAATAATAAAGTCGGGTAGTCCTTGTGTGAAGAATGCGGAAACCTGTATTCATGCCCTTTTGGCACATGTGCTTGCACCGCCCTGACTTAACATCCTGTCGCATAGCTTGTTCACTGAGCATGTGACTGCAGGGAAGTAAGCGGTCTGGCTGTGTTTCTATGTGAAATGCTGTATAGATCTCTTAAAGGGCAGTGAGGCAAATCTGTTTTAACTGTTCTCTGCAATAGAAAAACTGCCTTCACTGTCCCTTTTAACTATAGAATTTAATTGTCAGTGGGTTACATAGAACTATACATAGGTTTCACCTTTTTGTTACCAAAAAGCACACCTTTTAAGACCTCAATCAGAATATTTTTTTTTTAAACACTGGTAAATATGTTCTGGTTTTGTATTGAAAACCATGAGGGTGTTTTTTATTTTTTACAATTTGACCACAACTAATAAGCCTTGTGTGATCCTCAACTGCTGTTAAAGTACAAATTTGGGGTGATTAGTTCCTTCCATTATTGATGGTATGTTATTTCTAAGGATACTTAACTTAAAGCCATGTTCTAAATGCATACATATATAAATGTGTGTATGTATTTATAGATTTTCTTTTTGTATTTTTTGGGTAACTTTTAGTGATTTAAATATACAGTTAAATATTGTCAGCCATTGATATTTTTGGGATTACACTTCTTAGGGGGAAAAATTGTCCTAAATTGAACCTAAAAGATTGTTTGTTTCTCAAAAAAGGTCTTTTTGACTGATTTCAATGTATTTTAACTGTTTGGTATGTTATAATGTTACCTCAGATTGTACGTGTTTTATTTTTTCATTTTTGTGAAATTGTACTGTATATTTGCATAACTGTTTAGCTTTTATTTAAATACTTTAACATGTACTATGTACATGTCCTAACAATAGCGCACCATGCTTGTAACAGGCATTTCATTTGAAATGGTAATGAGTTATTCATTTGTAAGCAGTTAGGAAATTCTGTTTTATTCCTAGATGGTATTTTGTGTATTAGAGGTCGCTGACTTCTTAAATTGCCTTAACTGCCCAAAACTTGACAAAAGCAGCTAAACCAGCTTGTGAAATCATAGAGCTGTACATTAAAGTGATGTATACAGCAAGTGGTGATTTATTTTTTATTTGTAATGATAGATCTGTTTCTCAATTCATATTTGGTTCAGGAAACAAATATCCCGTTCAACTTCCATTTGAATGTGTTTGCATGCGATTGTCTTGTTCAGTACTATGCATAATCAGTCTCCCTCCTCGTAGAGATTGTCAGCTAAGCATCCCAGTTGCTATAGATTTCATTTTTTTAGACTCTGACAAGCCACGCTCTTAGCTGATGTTTTTTGGGAATTGTGGGCCACATAAGCTGAAACGTCAGAGATGGCATATCTCTGCCTCATCCTACTTCATGAAAGAGAAAAAAATGCAGAGAATTGAGACGGGAATCTCAACTTAAGGTAAAAGTAGCAGACTTGGAAAAATTCTCCTATTCAGCTGCATTACAGATTTTTTTCAACTCTGCCACACTAGCCTAAAGTTTACAATTCCATCTGAAACCCCAGCAATTGTGACTTTCTTGAGTAGACCCTTAAATGGCGAATGATCTTGCTCAATGGAATAAGTAGGAGGAGGCATTTCAGCTTATGGAGGTTACAACGTACAAAACCTTGGCTAAGAGCTTGGCTTGTCTGAGTATCAAAAATACTCTTACTTTGACCTTAAATTTGAAATTCCCTGTAATTCTCATGTTATTAAGGTCCTTTTAGTGTGTAAAGATCCATGTAGTCTACTACTCAATAGAATGTATCCAGATTTTAATTGGACCCCTCTGCATTATTTTACTGGTGAGAGTACAAGGTAACCAATTGAAAGTGTGCTAATGAAGCAGGTGTAATTAATTATTTGTCTGACCAATCTCTTCTATAACTGGATTTCTCAGCCAATTAACTCCCCAAAAATTGTAACAATTGCACACAGTGGCTGGACCATGATTGGCAGTTATAAGAAACCATACTAACCAGTTACTAGTCACCTTTTTATTTTTGTGCAACTACTGGAAAGGGACTCATCTGAGGATTGTTAATACAGTTAACGTAGAGAATTAAAAATGATCAAAAAATGTATACATTGTGTGAGCAAAATTGCAAGAGTTTGCATAAATTAGGAGAAAATGTTTAAAATGTGTCTGTGGAGTCTCCTAATTATGACATCACCTGCACCTTGATATGAAACGTACATATTTCCCACTGAAAAGTAGTTAATTTGCAAATCAAGCCACAGGTGATGTCTTAAACAGACTCCACAGACAGATATGAAATGTTATTATCTCTTCGCATCATAGCAAATGAACACCGTACGTATGCAATGTATATACATTATTATTTTTTTTCTCAACACTCACGGTAAAAACGATTTTTAGACACTGGCACCCCTTTACATTCATAGCATGCTTATACTAATACTGGTACGTTCAAATTACCTTTTTAAAGCAATGGTAAAACCTCATGGCAAGTAAGCACTAAGCTATATTACATTTCTGTCACATTAAATACAAACTGACTTTTCCACCAACAAGTCGGCTGATGCATTGTTTGGTGCACAGACAGTCTCATAGATCAGTAATTTGAAAGAATTAACCATAGTTCCCAGGAAATAAATCATTACATAATCTACAAATCTGTTTCAGCCAACAGAATTGGTGCTTTTGGACGCAAAGTTACTGGACACACTGCACATCTCTACAAGAAACCACTTAATCCAATCTTTTACTTTAAAGCTTGAGTTACACTAGACCATACCAGCTAATTTATTGGCGAAGCATTGTTTTCTCTCCATTAGAATGATTTATGCAAAATAATGTTTAGAATTGCATCCTTGCCTCACAAAATAAGTATTTGACTTTACAAGTAGTGGCTCATAATTTGTCTCGCCAAAATATGCCAAAGACCAGTACAATGAATAGTTTTTCATCTTTTTGTGAAGCAATACTGTATAAATTCAAATTTTTTTTTTACCATGCTAGTGAAATTTCACTCAAACATATCTGCCTAATATCTTCCTCTAAGCTGTTTGCGCACAAGACATCTTAAAACAAAAACCGGTGCACTTTGGAAAAGTGTAAATGCTCATGCGATCAAATAAAATGTTATGAGTCTGTTTAGTTTTTTTTTATTGTGAGATGGATAGTTCCTTGCTTGGAAGTTGAATGTTGAGGAGTTTTAAAAATATATATTTTAAAGGGATATCCAGCTGATATAATGCTGCTTTACCGGTATGTCACCACTTTGTTTAAAATCCAGCATTAACAGAGTAAGTGCACATTTATTGCTGTATGAACCTGCTGAATGAGAAATCCAATATAAAAGTAGTGAGACTCAATAGAGTGAATGTCTAGTGATTTTAGTATTTTTACTTTGCAACGCCGAACCAGGTTTCCTATTGATGTGTGTATTATGGATATGTGCATATGTTGTGGGTTTTTTCTTTTTATTACTTAAATCTTGATTTACATCTAATCAAAACCATGTGTGTGGGAACCTTGCTAGAGAAAATCTTGCAGCAGTGTTTGTAAATTTTTCTATTTTTTTGCTTTTCTTGTATGTGTCTGAATTCATATAGTCTGAAAAAATTGTTTTTTTTTTTTTAGACTACGCTTATTTTGGAGGCAAAAGACTACATGTCATGTATGAAGAACTGCTTAAATACAGGAATAGCTTTGTACATACAATGAAGTCAACTGTAAGAAATTATTTAATAATAAATATAGTATTTATACTAAAATGGCCTTGTCTCTGTTTCATATATTTTCCATCATTGTGGTGTGACTTCATGGTACTTTCACTGTTTAACATAAAGATGTTGTCACTGCCTTTTCTAAATATACTTCTTTTTCTTTTTTTTTTTTTTTCTTCATACTGGGTATAAGCAGTGTAAGAGACCAAAGCATTCTGCAAAAACGTGTTTAATTACAGAAGAAAATGACTAACATAAACCAGAAACCAATTTAGAAACCATTTGTATACACAAGCCTAAGGAAACTGTATATTAGGAATTAAAAACTGTCCTTTTAACCTGGAATCCAGTTATGATGGCGAAAACTACTGAAAATAATGTGAACCAGATTAGTTAATGTTTTATTTAAATGTACATCACAAACAGACTTCTCAATAGGGTTTCTAACCAATATTTCAAATGATTTAACAGATAGTGGAAAATAGGCTAACTTATTATTTACTTCATTGCAAATTCACTACACTTGTTTTGATGGGAAAAGTCTATTCCCATGGGTAAATCTGGAATTTTGATGCCAATGTTTCAGCTTGTTTATTTACACAGATTCTTGTTGCTAAGATCAAACAATCAAGTTCATGTGTTGGATGTCCAAATATTGCTTTAGAGGCGTAACAGACTGCCTTACTTTTCCCCAAATATAGGGATTTTTCTACTGTTTTACTGCATGCTTTCGCAGAATTTGTGTCACAATATATCAACTGAACGTAAAGGAAAATTGTGAAAACATGTTGGTAGTGTGTAGGTTTGGATGAAGCATGCTGTCTGACTTTCCCTTAATAATCATATATAACAGTGCTGCTGAAATGGCCACAACCCCTACACAATACACAAGGGTTTCTGCACACATTTTAGACTACAGACTGTATACCCATGTCTTTGTTCCATATTATATGCAGACAGTTTTATGTAACATTATGCTCTTTGCACCTGTTGTTACAAAAACACAGGTGAATGATTCCCTCTCCCTGTTTTTGGTTTCCCTCTTACAGGTGAACCATATATAGCATCCTGAGAAACCTATAAACTGCATGAGTGTATCCATAGATAGAAAGGAAAATGGTCCATTGTAAGTATTCAGTTTAGGAGGTTTAAGTTCTATAATGGCTTAACATTAGTGTACTTTGACATAGTAAAGAGCTACGCATTTATAGCTTTATGGTGTGAGGGAATCGCCATTGGCGTTCTAGAGATTTAAGGAAATCTGTAGCTTAAAATGTTTGTGTCTGATCACCTTATGTATTGTGTGTGTGTGTGTGTGTATATATATATATATATCCTTGATGTCAGGTGGGTATTACTGAAAGCTGTGTATATGGCCACAATCCTGGTGCTTTGTTTACTCATCCCTCTGGCACTTACATGCTTCCTTGTCTTGCTTGCTAATGTATAAATCAGTGGCACTCAAGCATATTACTAATTAACTTGCTAACAAACATTTACATGCATAGGATGCCTACTATGTGAACAGAATAAGCCTGTTAAAAAGTCTGAGAAGGTGGTCTGCAGAACTCGTCCTCTTCATCTTCACTTGCTGTTGCCAAACTGTAGATGACCTGATCAAACTTGTGTTCATTCTGAGAAGACATGGCTCCAAAGAACATAGAGCAGAACTAGAAGTAAAGTTAATTTTAAATTTATTTATAATACATTAATTGATTTAATTTAGTAATGCCGTTGCTGTGTCTACACAGTGCTTTGGGGAGAAACCCTGCAATAAAGAACTAATATTTGGCTGGGAAAGCAAGCTATTGTAATTTGCACACCAGGATTTTATATCAGAGCATGATCTGCCTTATGGATCCCAGGAAAATCCCAAAACAGGGTCTTTGATAACAAACACATTGCTTCCATTAAATTAATTGGACACTCCCATAAAATAAAACTGATGAGTCAGTGGTATGCGCTGATTGACTCATTCAATTAAAAAAAAACCTCATGATTTACAGGGTTCTTTTTACAGCATGTAGTCAGATACAATTTGTATATCTCAAAGAGAAAGGAACACTCAGCATGAAATGAAGAGCTGAAATATTCCAGACTATTGATTTATTAGTATCACATGAGGACTTTTAGCAAGACCATGTTGGAAAAAACAAACAAACAAATGATTACAATTTATACAGAGAAGGCTGAGATACCACCTACAAACCACGGGGGGACATAGTACATACCTAAACAAGAAAAAGTGTAAAGGAGAGAGAGCTAGGAGGAAGCTAGAGGGGTGTGAAAACTGCCAAGGTGATGGAAGTAACCATGGCAACACTAATAAACAGGAGAGAAATTGCATGACACTGGATATGTGGTCACAAATGCAAAACCTGTAACCGCTATTAGCGAGCAGCGCTAAAATAAATATATAGTAAAACACGCCCCTAAGGATGTTAACAGTTTATACGCGGTTATGCCCCATAAAGAGGTACATGAAGTTTTGTCCTCCTCTCTATATGATGGACCATCTATTGATTTTACCCTGCTGTTGCACATGACCTCTATAGGGACTGCCATGGCACCGAGGTATGCGAATCCCTTCATGTATGAGTGAGCTCAGGAATTGGAACAATTATTATCATTGATGAACTCGTCCTCATCTGACTTCCCTTTTGAACAACCTGCGAGCACATCTTCAGTGGCTGTATTGTCTCTTATAGGTGTTTATTCTGTTTGGTATGGTTACTACTGGCACCTTGCTTGCACACCCCTCTAGCTTCCTCCACTTTTTCTCATTTAGGTATGGGTTTTTTTTGTATAAATTGTATTTGTTTTTTGCAAAATTGTCTTGATAAAAGTCTTCATGTGGGACTGAAACGTCAATCTTGCTGAATAATCTTAGATCTTTAATTCATTTTCCAGTCTCCTGAGTACTCCTTTTTTCCTTTGGCTATTGCATTTGCCGGGATCGGACCCGACATTTTGGTGTCTGAAGTGCATGGATCAAGGTCTTTGTTGTGTTATACACCGATCAGCCATAACATTATGACCACTGGCAAGGGGCAAGGTAGCAGAGGCAAAGTTCTGCTGTGAAACCTTGGGTCTTGCCCTTCATGTGGATATTACTTTGACACATACCACCTACCTAAGCATTGCTGCAGCTCATGTACACCCTTTCATGGAAACTGTACTCCCTGATGACATTGGCCTCTTTCAGCAGGATAACAACAAATTTTAGGTGTTGACTTGGCCTCCAAGTTCACCAGATCCCAGTCCAATCAAGTACCTGGGGGATGCGCTGGTCTAATCCGTGGAGGCCCCACCTCCAAACTTAAAGGATCTGCTGCTAATGTCTTGGTGCCAGTTTCCACAACAAATCTTGAGGTCTAGTGGAGTCCATGCCTCGACAGGTCAGGGTCTTTTTTGTTGCCATAATATTGGGCAGGTGGTCATACAGCTATGTCTGATTGGTGTGTATGTGTGTGTATATATATATATATATATATATATATATATATATATATATATATATACACACACACAATATGGAAAAAAGTATTGAGCCACCTGACCATTACACCAATAGGGATTTTTTATGACATTGCATTCTAAATCCATAGACATTGATATGTAGATGGTCCCCTCTTTGCAGCTATAACAACTTCTACTCTTCTGGGAAGGCTTTCCTCAATATTTTGGATTGTTTCTGTGGGGAATTTTGCACATTCATCCATTAGAGCATTTGTGAGGTCAGATACTGATATTGGACAAGAATGTCTGGCTTGCAATCTCCATTCCAGTTCATCCCAAACTAATCCAACAATCTCTTTATGGCCCATGCTTTGTATACCGGAGAACAGTTATGCTGGAATAGAAAAGGGCCTTCCCCAAAATGTTCCAACAAAGTTTGAAGCATAGCATCATCCACAAATGTCTTGGTATGCTAAAATAGGACCATGCTATTATCCATCCTCCACCAAACTTTACAGTTCGTACAATGCAGTCAGGCGGGTAGAGTTCAACTGGCATCTGCCAAAACCAGACTCGCCCATCTACTACAACATTCTACCCGGTGTAACCTTAGTGTATAAATGCTTTTATTATTTATGTTTATTCATTGATTAAAATGATTGTAATTTTTGAAATGCATTTGTAAATTACAATTCCTCCAAATTAATGCAAATTAAACTTACCATTTCAAAATAAAAATGCATTCATAATTTTAGTTTTGCTATATTTTCCTTTAGAGCTTCCAGCAACTTTCCTAGGGCTAGATCTTTCAATCCCGGCTGAATTGGATGTTCCAAGCCACCTAGTGATAGCCAAGCAGAAATGCTTGGAGACTTTTCAAGCTCTCTCCATTATGTGACGCCTCATGACATTATGTCAGAGGCATCCCCTTGTACAGATGTTCGGACTGATCTACCTAATATTTCATTAGGTGTTCCTAATATACTTGATTGTGTCTGCTGCCTCCTGCAGCATGAAAGGCCATCACCAAATTGTTGCTGCACAATAAGCACTGTGGGAGGATGCCACATTTTGGTGACTAACAGGTGTGTGTGTAGAGGTTCTATGCCGAGGCATCACAGCAAGATATATAACTTTATGCCTTGATAAAAAGATTTCTATGCAGTAGTGTCCTGGCACAATATATAGAAATATTTTTAATCTTTAAAATGACCAGTGTAAAGTACTATTGTATGGGACTTTTAAATGAGATGTACATTAAATATCAACAATACCTCGTTATAAGATGAAGGATTAGAAGGCTCTCCTGTTGCTTTGCACAGTTGTGCCTTTTCCTGAGTATTCCCAGGAATATTTGGGAATGCAGGACTGTGGCTTAATAATGTCCGCTGTTTGCGGCTCTGATTTCCAGGTTTGCGTTTATCAGATTTTTCTTTCCCAACGTACGAGCGTGGCGTGGCCAGATTTGACCTAAACAAAGCACGTGAAAAAAGTTAACAATTTATGACTGAACGTCTTGCAATGTTTGCATACATAACATTAGTCTCGGTACAGAGCATGCATTGTGCAAGTTTCACCCACAATGTGTACAGATAGTGTTCTCATAGCTACCATTTTTAAAACAAATGTCTGCAGGACACCTATAACCTTTACATGCTCCCCTACAAAATGTAGAATTTTTTTCCCTGCAGGAAGAGGTTGTTTCACAATTTTTAGTATGTCTGTTTGATCTCTTTATATACCGGCTGCTCTACTGCTAAGTGCTCTGTGCAATCCAGAAGTGGGGTTATGGCATACATAGCGATAACTTGCTAGGAGTTAAAGGGACGGTCTAGTCCCCAAACTCACTTTGTTGCAAATGGAAGACTACTGCCTGAATAGTGCACAAGCTTTTTCAGTATGATTTTATGCTGGCATTCTGCATGAATCACATTTTTAATATTCTCCTTAAGCCCTCCCCTGCATCCTGTGTAGGCACTGGCATGTATCTGTTTTGTTTCAATCAGTCACTTCCTCTGCTGGTGAAATAGAATGCATTGGAATCTGCATGTGGAATTGCTCTTGTACACATAGGATCTCTTAACACATTTTCTGATGACATCACTAGAGAAATTATTCTCATTGGTTCCTGCAGTAAAAAACAAAAGAAAATTGAGGAAATAGACTTTTACTGAGCTAGTGTGGGCAGTCCTAGTTTCTAGAAAACTGCTATAAAAATGCATCTAATTGTATGATTTTCATATTTGAAGCAATGTGAAACGTAAAATATGGATTGTAAAGTACTTTGAATGTACTTTATTTAATACACATTAACGTTTGAAAGATGCATTTTGGGCACCAGGCAGCTCCTTTAAAAGTGTTAAACATTGGGAAAGGCAGCAATAGAGCCCCTCTTAGCATGTTATACCCCCCATGTTTTTATTGTTTAAGTATAATGCTTGGGATTGTATGTCAGTGTCTTAATTAGGTACTGGTTGAGCTGGTAGTTTGTTTAAACCTAATATATTAATGCAGTACTAGATTAATGCACATAACTGTGCTGTAGTATGTTACTATTGTTCTATTATCTAGTGTGTAAATCCCTTTATTAATGAACAGTGTCAGAAATGATGTTTAAATGAGCCTCCCCTGACTGTGTATGAAGCTGGTAAATGGCATGGTCTAGACCAGTGATGGCAAAGGCTTTTAAGCCATTAAACAGGTAAACGATCCCAAAGTGCCATATTATTATTATATTATGACCCCTCTGCCATTTTATCCCAGACTCTCTTCCCTTTAGTTTCCACTTCTCCCAGTTTTTGTTTCATTTCCTTTAGTTGCTCCATCTCAGTTCCTCCATATGCTTCACATCCGTCCAAATATGATGACGATGGTGACAATGCAGTCAGATACGAAGTGCCACTTCAGAGGCTTCTGAGTGCTGGAAGTGGCACCCGTGCCATAGGTTTGCCACCACTGGTCTAGACCCTAGACAACATTTTATTTAGATACTTGAGACAACTGTCCATGCACTGAACTTGTCTGGTGCACAGTCCACTTTGAGATATGTTGTTGTCTGCCATCTAGTGAAAATAGTGGGTATACAGTTCAAAGGAAACATATAATGTGTCGGCAGATAAGAACCTTTCTGCCCATAAAGCCTGCCCAATTTTTTAAATACGTTCATTAGTCGCTGGCCTTATCTTATATCTAGAATAGCCTTATGCATATCCCATACATGCATATCCCATACATGCATATCCCATGCATGCTTAACCTCTTCCTTTTCCATACATTCACTATCCTCTCAGTAAAGTAATACTTCCTGATATTACCTTTAAACCTTTGCCCCTCTAATTTGACTGTGTCCTCTTGTTGTGGTAGTTTTTTCCTTCTTTTAAATATACTCTCCTCAATTTACTGTGTTGATTCTCTTTATGTATTTTAACCCATTAGTGACCGAGTGCTATGCTGCATTTGATGTACCTTGAAGACCAGAATTCCATTATTTTTGTCATACGTTTACTGAACTGTGAATTTCTTTCTTTGTGTTCAGTCCACCCACACAAGTTATATATCATTTTTTAAAGTACGGATAGGGCTTTCATTTGATACTATTATTTTCATCATATGATATAATTTACTATTAAAAAAAATATAAAATATGATAAAAATATGCCATAAAAAACACTTCTACAAATGGTAAAAAAGACCCCGTCTATATATTTCTACTATTTGTCCTGAGTTTAGAAATACCAATGTTTCCATGTTTGCCTATGTTTTAGTTCAACTAATAGGGCAATAAACAATATTAATGTTTTTTTGTTTTCTAACCATTTTCTTCTACAGTGACCTTTTAACCCCAACCCTAAATTTACCCTAACCCTAAATCTACCTGAACCCTTTAATCTAACCCTTGTACTCACCCAAACCCCCCTGTAACCTTAATTATAACCCTATTTATGACCCTAACCCTAGATCTAGGTTTAGTAGATCTAGGGTTAGCTTTTTCATTTATTTATTTATTTTCCATTTCATGCATGCTCCTCCAATACAGCACCCACCCGCGATCGCCGGGTAATCACGGTGCCCAGGGGGACACAGAAAGTGTTGCATGATGCCTCTATCAAGCTTTCACTGCCTATGTGTGTTAACACGCATACGATTGTATTCGTGGAGATCGCATGCGTGCGGGGGGAGGGCTGAAAGCACTCTCAGAGGCTCCTTCGAATCCGAAGCAGCCTCTGGGAATAGCTACACACATGTAGCGTTGCGCTAAGGAGCGCAACGCTACATGTAAACGGAGGACGTATATATACGTCCTCATGGTCATCGAGGACCATGCTTTTTCTATACGTACAAATGCGTTAAGGGGTTAAAGGTTTTATCATATTTCTTATTTCAGGGCTTGACAAATTTAATTTGATTTTAGGAGCCAGCAAAAAAATTTAGGAGCCAGACAATCACGCAAACATACATGCAATTCATAAACACGCCTACTTCACATATATAAACAGCTCACACACACACCTACATTACATATACCCATATATACAAACACCTCACACACACCTACTTTAAATATACACATATATATCCATACACCTCACACACACACCTACTTTACATATACACATATATACAAACACCTCACACACACACCTACTTTACAATATATACAAACACACACCCACCTCACACAGTCTTTTCTTGTTTTTTTTCTTTCTTTTCTCCCTGCTGCTTTACCCCATTGCAGGGGAGGGGGACATTCGTGCTGCAGCCGATCTTCCTGCTGAGTGCCAGGATGTCACGTGATGACACCCGGCATTCAGACACGCGTTGCGCGAGGGGGGCGGAGCTTGAAGTCTGTGCCATCCGCACATTTTACCCCTACGCACTGCGGAAAAATAAAAATATCGGATGGCAGCGGCAAGGGGACCATGAGGCTGACTGCACCCAGGCGCCAGGTCTAATTTCCTGGTCGCCATGGCGACCTGGGGTTTGTCGAGCCCTGCCTTATTTGTCTCCAAGCTATACATGTTAATATCCATTAAAGCAGTACTTCCTGGTGAATTACCGACTTGTGTTTGGGGAAAAAACCTCATAGCACTCAACTTTAAATTTTAACATTGAGCTGTTTTTTTTTTTAAAAGGGTAATCCATAGTTCTTGGACTGTTAGGGGGTGTGAGGACTGGTTTGGTAACCCCTGCTTTAACCTTTATCCTAAAATCTATTAACCAGTTTAGTAGCCCTTCTCTAAACTCACTTGGCAATACTCCAAGTAAGGTCTCACCTCAATGGCGTCAGAGCAAATTGTATGTGCCAGTCAGTGGGTTGTCTATGCTACATCTTCCTCATGAAGTGTTTACTCAGAAATCACCATAATGTACCATCAACTGTACAGTGGCATTCATATGAAAATGGGAATTTCTCTCTACACTGCGAACCATGTGAGTGGCTGCCACAAATGGCTGAGCGTGGGCACTGCATCTGCTACTCCAGGAGCAAAAAGTGAAGAAAAAGGGTTATAGTTAAGCCACACAGCTACCTACTGTTTTACATAGACTTGAACGGTGGTAAGATTACTTTATAGTCTGTGGAACCTGTAGACGGCTTTCTGATTGGATTGTTTTATGAAACCAATTTCTTCCTGAATTTACCAGATTTGCTTATTAGCAGACCCAAATGTAGCAGCACATGCAGTGGCATTCTGTGTGAATAAGGTAAATGTGTATCTGAAGGGCACTTCTGATCATTCAGTCTGCATTTTATCGAGTGACTAGATCACTGTAATATATGATAATGTCGGTCAATTCTGGGTTTAATAGTGAAGCTACATTTTTTTTAAAAATTCACCCGTCTGAAACGTTTGGCTTAAGAATCACAATGGAAGAGGGAGTGACTATATGCAACTCCCCAACCCCAAGGTTGAAACCCTAGGTTAGGATAGCCACAAAGCAGCAAGGATCTAGGCAAGGTACAGTAGGCAAAATGAATATCCAGGAAACTGTGCAGAGGTCGGGGCAGGCAGCGCAGTGTCATACAAGAAGCCAAAGCTCAAAACCAGGAAAACCAAACTGTCCCATTCATCTACTGAACAAAAACTGGCCAATGGTATGGTGACATGGCCATTAGTAAAAGCGGCAGTGCTTAATGTTACGTTGTAACAGAGAATGTTACCTTGTGGATGATAATGTTGGCACTCTTTCATTAATTCAGGTTTGCCATACTCCTCTTTTAATTAGTTTCTCTCTCAGAAGATAGAGACAATCTATCTTGATTTCCCATAAAAGAAAGAGATGGCTGGGACTTATTAAGTGTTTGTCATTAAACAATACTGGTTTCAGTATTCACTTCCCCACAGTTTGCTTCAGCCAGAACAAGAGGTGTCTTTCACATGAAGACATCTACTCGTGTACCTATTCAACTGTTCTTAACTATTCAAAGACATGAACACTGCATAGCATTATCATACTCTTGTCCTTAATGACTACACAGTCGGCATGGAATATGATTGAGTCTTTAACCCCTTGGCGACAGATGACGTGCCAGGCACGTCACGGTAAATCGAGGACTTGCCGACAGGTGACGTGCCTGGCACGTCATGCACTTAACAGAGTAAAGAAAGCGACCAGTGGTCGCTTTCTTTACTCTATCGGTGTTGCTACAATGCCTCTAGGTAGAGACATTGTGCAACACCCCCAAAGTGTGCAGGGGCTCACTACAATCACTCCCTGGAGTGCAGCACCTTCAGGCTCCCCAGAACCGATGGTGGTCGCTCTCCTGAGCGACCCCATCGGCTCAGTAGAAGGGAACGCTGCCTGTACAGGCAGCGCTTCCCTTCTAATGGCAAGAGCATCGGAAGTGAAGGAATTTCACTTCCGATGCTCTAGGGGGAGCCAATCGATGCCTGCACAACAGATCTGTGTGCAGGCATGTATGGTAAGTGCTCTGATGAGCACTTATCATACAGTCAAAGGCAATATTACTAAATATTGCCTTTGACAAGTACTGATCTGCCTCCCTCACCTTACTAGTTTTAGTAAGGGAGAGAGACTGATCAGATAAAGTAAAAAATAAAATAAAATAAAAAATATTTAATAACATTTTAGTAACCAAGGGCTTTTATAAAAGCCATTTCAAGTGTTTAACCCCTTCTCTGTCATTGATCGCTGTGTACGCAGTGATCATACACAGCAGCACATTTTTTGCTGTCTGTGCATTTTTTAGGGGTTAATTTTTTTACTGTAATTCATTACAGTATAAAAAAGGCTCTTTTAAGAGAGATTAACCCCTTGCTTGCTGTAGATCACTGCCTAAGCAGCGATCTGACGCAAATGAAGCAATCTTGCTGCAGAAGCATTTTTACTTTAAAAAAAAAAAAAATTATTACACCCGACAGAGCTGTATAATTTGTTTGTAATTATAATATATTTAATAAAATTGAGACCCAAAGGCTTTTATAAAAGCCGTTTCCAGTATTTAACCCCTTCCCTGCAATTGATCGCTGTGTACGCAGTGATCTTACACAGCAGCACATTTTTTGCTGTCTGTGCATTTTTTTAGGGGTTCATTTTTTTTACTGTGATTTATTAAAGTATATCAAAGGCTCTTTTAAGAGCTATTAACCCCTTCCTTGCCGTATATCACTGCCTAAGGAGCACATATGGTCACTGCCTAAGCAGTGCATATGGTCACTGCCTAAGCAGCGCATATGGAGCAATCTGGTCGCAGAAGGATTTTTTTTTGCTATCAGCATTTTTTTTTGTCACACTCGCTAGGGGTTAATTATACCCACTAGGGGATTACGTGTATTCCTTTTGAAGCTGTCTGAACGCATGTATAGCTATCAGTAACAGCCGATCAGTGGCAAAGGTGGTTTGGTGATTTCTCAGATGAGCATCACCATTGTCTGGTTAGATCAATATTGGTAAATATTGTTCTGACCCATATGGATCTGCCTTCCTCTCCTCACTTGAGTTTTAGTGAGGGAAAGAGACAGATCTGTATAATATAATTTTTTAATTGTAATAAATCCCAAGGGCTTTTATAAAAGCCATACCCTTTGTATAGTGTAGCCTGTGTATTAACCCCTTCCCTGCCACTGATCACTGCACAGCAGAACATTTTTTCTTGTCTGTGCATTTTTAGGGGTTAATTTTTTTGTACAGTACTACAAAGGCTCTTATAAGAGCTATTAACCCCTTCCTTGCTCTACATGTCAAAATTCCAAGTTGGAAAATCAAAAAGCACACCTCTCAAATGTAGCCTTTCAACCCCCAACAAAGCTGACAAAGCTATGCATGGGTGGTATCCCTGTGCTCGGGAGATGTTGCTGAACATATATTGTGGTATTGTCAGTGACACATAGCGAAATATGTGAATTTGTGTCTAAAGTACAATGTATGTGGGAAAAAATACACAATAAAATGACTACCACAAACTTTGACAAAGGCTGGTGATAGAATTGGTGCATGGAAAGTGTTAAAATACCACCATTTAAAATAGCCTAGGGTGTCTACTTTTACAAAATATATACTTTTTTGGGTAAAATACACTGTCCTACTTTAAAAAAAAAGTCCCAAATGAAAGATGGGCTCAGGCTGACTACACATCAAAATTCCAAGTTGAAAATGCGCACCTTCAAAATGTGGCCCTTTAGCCCCCAAACAACCCAACAAACCTATGCATGGGTGGTATCCCTGTACTCAGGATATGTTGTTGAACACATATTGGGTTATTGTTTGGCAGTGACACATACCAAAATCTGTGAATTTATGTCTGAAATACAATATTTGTGAAAAAAAAAAACACACAAAAATGACTACCACAAACTTTGACAAAGGCTGGTGGTAGAATTAGTGCATGGAAAGTGTTAAAATACCACCATTTGAAATAGCGTAGGGTGTCTACTTTTAAAAAATATATGGGTTGATGGGGTAAAATACACTGGCTGGTTTCAAATATGTCCCAAATGGGACATGGGTGCAGGCGGTCTGGATGTCAAAATTTCAAGTTGGAAAACCAAAAGCTGCACCTCCCAAATTTGCCCTTTTACCCCCCAAACAACCCAACAAACGTATGCATGGGTGGTATCCCTGTACTCAAGAGATGTTGCTGAACACTTATAGGGGTGTTATTTGGCAGTGACACATACCAAAATCTGTGAATTCATGTCTGAAGTACAAGGTTTGTGAAAAAAAAAAAAAACACACAAAAATGACTACCACAAACTTTGACAAAGGCTGGTGGTAGAATTAGTGTATGGAAAGTGTTAAAATACCACCATTTGAGATAGCCTAGGGTGTCTACTTTAAAAAAATATATGGGTTGATGGGGTAAAATACACTAGCTGGCTTCAAATATGTCCCAAATAGGACATGGGTGCAGGCTGTCTGCATGTAAAAATTTCAAGTTGGAAAACAAAAAACTGCACCTCACAAATTTGGCACTTTAGCCCCCAAACACCCCAACAAACCTATGCATGGGTGGTATCCCTGTACCCAGGAGAAATAGTAGAATCTATTTAGCAGGTTTTTTCGTTCGCTTTTGTCGATGAGGAGAAGATGTTTCAAACAAAAGTCAAGAAATTAGTGTATTTTTTTTTTTTTTATAATATTATAAGATATGATCAAAAAGATGGCATTCAAAGAAAGCTCTTCTTGTCCCGATAAAAACAATATATAATATGTGTGGGTACAGCAAATGACAAAGAAGAAAATTACAGCTAAACACAAACAGCACAGAAATGTTAAAATAGCCATTGTCCAGAAAGGACAAAAATGTTTCAAAGGCTCTGTTCTTAAGGGGTTAAATATCCCTCCAGTAATTGCCTCTGTCTCTGGGATGAAAAAGAGGCTTGAAATGCAAAAGGTGGAATATCACTTTAAGACGCCATCCGGAATTCTGTACGGAATCTCGTACATCCAGCGGCACTTCCGTACAGCAACACATGTGTTGTCAGAAGCTTAACCCCTTGGCGACACAGGACGGACTAGGTCCGTCCTGTGTGCCGAGGCGTTAGTGACACAGGACGGACCTAGTCCGTCCTGTGTCAAAACGAGCACTGAAAGCGGAGTTTTTCCGCTTTCAGTGCTCTAAGGGCATTGTAACGATGCTTCCGTGTGGAAGCATCGTACAATGCTAAAAAAAATGCCCGTCGGCATTTCGATCGCTCCGGAGAGCGATCGAAATGCCGGTTTTAAAGGCACAGTGCCTTTAAAACGCGGGCATTTAAAAAATGAGCATAGGAAGCGAATCTTTCGCTTCCTATGCTCAGAAAGTGTTTCTGATTGCCTCGCAAGTCGAGGCAATCAGGAACACAAAAAAAAAATGCACGATCTTGGTCACTAAGTGACCAAGATGGCGCTGCCCTTCTAAGGGCAAGAGCACAGGAGGCAGGAAGTACCTGCTTCCTGTGCTCTCTGGCTGTCACACGATTGCCTCTTTACAGAGGCAATCAGTGACTGCCAGGCACACTGACAGGCAGTGGGGATGCTCTCCTGAACATCCCCACTGACTGGTCAGATCAATATTAACTCTATATTGATCTGACCAGTTATGATCTGTCTCCCTCTCCTCACATTTTTTTTAGTGAGGGAGAGAGACAGATCAAAGTTCTAAAAGTAAGTAAAAGTTAAAAAAAACAATAAATACACAACACACAAATAATAAAACAATAAAAAAAATTTTATTAAAGCAATTCCCTGCGTTTAACCCCTTCCCTGCCACTGATCTTGCATAAGCAGTGATCGTGCACATCAGCGCATTTATTTTTGCTGTTTGTGCATTTTTTAGGGGTTAATTTTTTTGTACTGTAATTTATTACAGTACTAAAAAGGCTATTCTAAGAGTTATTAACCCCTTATTTGCCGTCGATCACTGCTTACGCAATGATATTGACGCCAAAGCAATTTTTATCTGTCTGCATATTTTTTTTTATTTTTTTTTTTACACATACCCGCTAGGGGATTACATGTAAAGTAAAAATATTTGAGTTTTTTTTTTTAAGCTGCCTGAGCGCATAGCGATCAGTAACAGCGAATTAGTGGCAAAGGCGGTTTGGTGATTTCTCAATTAAGCTCACCATTCGCCCTGGTCAGATCAAAATTAATCGGATCAATATTCACAAATATTGATCTGCCTCCCTCTCCTCACTTACATTTTTGTGACGGAAAGAGACAGATCAGTATTAGTGATATAAAATAACATTTTTATAAAATTAGCAGGTTTTATGAAAGTCTTTCACTGTGTATTAACCCCTTCCCTGCCATTCATCACTGTGTAAGCAGTAATCCTGCACAGCAACAGTATGTTTTGCTGTCTGCACTGTTTTATGGATTAATTTATTTGTACTGTAATGTATTACAGTACTAGATAGGCTCTTCTAAGAGCTATTAACCCCTTCTTTGCTCGAGATCACTGCTTACGCACTGATTCTGAGGCCGCGGACTCAGGGTTCGATTTTGACCCTATTCAGCTTTCTGATACATCATCTAGCGATGTATCGGTGGCTGCTGAGCCCTTGCCACAAGTAGTGATGGGGGTCTACCGATAAAAAAATATATGGTTTGGTGGGGGTAAATTACATTGGCTGGCTTCAAAGATATATCCCATAAAGGACACGGACGCAGGTTGACTACATGTCAAAATTCCAAGTTGGAATTTTGAGATGCGCATCTCACAAATGTTGCCTTCTAGCCAAAAACAAACCAACAAACCTATGCATGGGTGCTATCCCTGTACTCGGGAGATGTTGCTGAACACATATTGGGTTGTTGTTTGGCAGTGACAAATACCAGAATCTGTGAATTCATGCCTGAAGTACAATGCATGTGGGAAAAAAAACTCCCAAAAAAGTACTACCACAAACTTTTACAAAGGCTGGTGGTAGAATTAGTACCTATACAGTATTAAAATACCACCATTTGAAATACCTTAGGATGTCTATTTTCCAAAAATATATGGTTTGATGGGGTAAAATTCATTGGACGGCTTCAAAAATGTTCCAAATGGAACATGGGCGCAGGCTGACTACATGTCAAAATTCCAGGTTGGAATTGCGCACCCCCTAAATGTGGAATTTTAGACCCAATACAAACCAACAAACCTATGCATGGGGGGTATCCCTGTACTCAGGAGATGTTGCTGAACACATATTGAGGTGTTGGTTGGCAGTGGCAAATACCAGAATCTGAAAATTCCTGCCTGAACTACAATGTGTTTGGGGAAAAAATGACATCCCATCCCTTTGACATAGGTTGGTGGTAGAATTAGCACTTGGAAAGTGTTAAAATACCACAATTTTAAATACCCTAGGATGTCTAGTTTTCCAAAATATATGGTTTTATGGGGTAAAATACTTTGACAGGCTTCAAAAGTGTCCCAAATGGAACATGGGCGCAGGCTGACTACATGTCAAAATTCCAAGTTGGAAATGCACCCCCCCCTAAACGTGGCCTTTTAGCCCCCAAATAATCTAACTAACCTACACATGGGTGGTATCCCTGTACTCAGGAGATGTTGCTAAACACATATTAAGGTGTTGTTTGGCACTGACACATAATAGGATCTGTGAATTCATGCCCGATGTACAATGAATGTGAAAAACAAATTACTATCCATAACATTGACATAGGCTGGTGGTAGAATTAGTGCATGAAAAGTGTTAAAATACTACCATTTGAAATACCCTAGGGTGTCTAGTTTTCAAAAATATATGGTTTTGTGGGGTAGAATACACTTTTTGGCTTCAAAAATGTCCCAAATGGGACATGGGCGCAGGTTTTCTGCACGTCAGAATTCCAAGTTGGAAAACCAAAAAGCGCACCTCTCAAATGTGGCCTTTTAACCCCCAAATAACCTAACCAACCTATACATGTGTGGTATCCCTGTACTCAGGAGATGTTGCTGAACACATATTGAGGTGTTGTTTGGCACTGACATATAACAGGATCTGTGAATTCATGCCCAAAGTACTATGTATGTGAAAAAAAATTACTATCCATAACATTGACATAGGCTGGTAGTATAATTAGTGCATGGAAAGTGTTAAAATACTACCATTTGAAATACCCTAGGGTGTCTAGTTTTCAAAAATATATGGTTTTGTGGGATAGAATACACTTTTTGGCTTCAAAAATGTCCCAAATGGGACATGGGCGCAGGTTTTCTGCACGTCAGAATTCCAAGTTGGAAAACCAAAAAGCGCACCTCTCAAATGTGGCCTTTTAACCCCCAAATAACCTAACCAACCTATACATGGGTGGTATAACTGTACTCAGGAGATGTTGCTGAACACATATTGAGGTGTTGTTTGGCACTGACATATAACAGGATCTGTGAATTCATGCCCAAAGTTCAATGTATGTGAAAAAAAATTACTACCCAAAACATTGACATAGGCTGGTAGTATAATTAGTGCATGGAAAGTGTTAAAATACTACCATTTGAAATACCCTAGGGTGTCTAGTTTAAAAAAATATATGGTTTTGTGGGGTAGAATACACTTTCTGGCTTCAAAAATGTCCCAAATGGGACATGGGCACAAGTTTTCTGCATGTCAGAATTCCAAGTTGGAAAACCAAAATGCGCACCCCCTAAATGTGGCCTTTTAGCCCCAAAACAAACCAACAAACCTATGCATGGGTGGTATCCCTGTACTCAGGAGATGTTGCTGAACACATATTGAGGTGTTATTTGGAAATACCCCTTCACATTTTAAGGTAATGTTTACCTAAATTGCAATATATGTGAAAAATTAAAAAAAAAGATTTTTTGCTGCAAACTTTGGCATAGATTGGTGGTAAAATGGCTACATGAAATGTGTCAAAATACCCCAAGTTAAATGCCCTGAGTTGTCTAGTTTTCAAAAATATGTACATGTTGGGGGTCATTCATGGATTTAGTACAGAAATCAGTGTTACAATGTCACTATCGCTAATTTTGAAAGAAGGGATTTTAAAATAGCTTTGCACCACTTATAGTTCTGGCCCTGTAACATGAATAAAAAAGCACAAAAACATAAAAACATGGGCTATTTCTGAACTCAGGACATATATTAGAAACTTTTTAGCAGTGTTTTTTTGTTGTCTCTTGTACATGAGTATACGATTTTTCAAATAAAAGTCATAAAAAAATTATTTTTTCATTTTTTTTGCCATATTTTATTATTTTTTTTACATCAAATTATATGCTATTATCAAAATAATGGTATCAAAAGAAAGCCCTTCTTATGACGATAAAAACGATATATAGTTTGTGCGGGTACACTAAATGAGACAGAAATAAATTACAGCAAAACACAAACTGCTCAGAAATGTTAAAACAGCCCATGTCACCAAGCGTCGGACAAGCCAAAAAAGTCATGTCACTAAGGGGTTAAAGCAGAGCAGGGGAGAGGTGCTCCAGAGTGCCATACGCCCACCAATAGGGACCTTAAGGGCCGTGTTTACTTTTATCCTGAAGCATTGGACAAAGTTCTCCTTAAATCCATAAAGACATGGTTGGATGAGTTTGGTGGGGAACAACATGACTGGCCTGCCCAGAGTCCTGACCTCAATCCCTTCAAAGAACTTTGTGATGAACTGAAACAGAGATTGTGAGCCAGGCCTTCTCATCCTTCTCACAAATGTTCTACTGGATGAATGGGCAACATATTAATATATTAAGATACTTAATATTAAGTATCTGTTGGTGTAATGGTCAGGTGTCACAAACTTTTGTCCATAATCCATATAGTGTATTTTATTAAAACATGCATGTTGGATAAAAATAACAACTAAAACAAAGACTAAAACTTTCAATTAGACTTACCCAACAATGTTGTACGGTGAAGTTTGAGTGACATTCTTACTTTCCGATTGTTCTAGTGTCGCCAGAATAAAGTTTGCTTCAAACATCACGTCGTCCATGCTAAATGCAACTGGTCTGGTAATACATTAACACACAGAATGAGTTTATTAACAAAATCAGTAGTGAAACATTAAACCGTTGTATATTACAGTATTTGAATCAAATATTGGTGGAGACTTTTGGAAGAAACGTAAAAAGCTCTGTTTGCACAGGTGGGCTATTTAAAGGTACACTGGACTCCTATAAGATCTATTAACATTTTAGCATCAAAAAATAGAATTTTGCACTATATGCCTCCTACCTCAAACCACTTCATTACTATGTTAGAATTTAAGAACCTTGGGTGCTCATGAAATTACAAAGATATTGTAATAGGAATTGTTGTAGGGGGTGAGAACACAAATACTTTTCCATTTCTGCTTCAGCACAATGGACTGTTCTTTAAGTATGAAATCATTTTTGTAAACATATACATATTCTTTTATATCAGTTTTAAATGATACAAAAATATAAATTATAGGAAGGTGAAAAGACAAACTTCTCAAAAGGTATTTTCTCCAATACTTATCATATTGCTGATTAGTCAAAAATAGTGAAACCAGTGGAACCTAAATATATTTTGATTCTTATTTTACTGTATTTGATGGTACTTCCTCATTATCGAGCTCAACTCTATTCAGTACTCATTTGGAAATGTGGGAGAAGCACAGAATCGATTGATTATGAGTAAGCTCATGGTAAGGCACAACTCCATTAATTATTCTCCCTTCTTAATATGCAAAACATGTTAAGTTGGTCTTTTCACATTTCCATAATTACTTTTGTCAAATGACATGTTATATCGTGTTTAAATAAATACTTACAATTAGCATCTTCTTAAGGCCCATGAACATGTTAATGTTGTCTTTTCACATTCGTACAATTTATATTTTATCAAAGAAGATGATGTAATATGATTACATTAAGTATTTCCTACTTCGATATCATTCGAGAGTCCTAAGCTTTGCTATTTATCGTCATTCACAAGCCTTGAATTACTTTGTTAAATTATATTACAACCCAATTTCGTTTTTAGTGTGATTTACCTTAAAAAACACATACCCTCTCATTCTCATACTAGGCCCACTGTAATTTATCTACTAAAGACATTTAGTGGCTTTTTAAGATACTAAAAGAATGCACTTTTGTAAGTGACCATTCTCCCTATGAAAAAAATCCAAACATATATTGGACTGCTATGTATTTTGCTTGACATCGTATGTCAAAATAGTAAAATAAATATATGGTCAAAACAAGTATTGCATAGGTGGGATATAGAAAACTATCTTTATATATACCGTCCAGGTTGTCCAAAATGAACTGAAACACAAGCACTAATTGTCTCTGCAAATGCCAGGAAACCCTACAAACAAACAGTTCAAAATTGAAATGTTATTGTAGTTGTATATATTCCTCTTCTCTGTTATATAATTCATGCAAACATTTTAATGAACTTAATAAAAATGTAATTATTACAAAGTATAAATGATTTGCCATTATTCTTGTATGTGTTAGGTCTAATGTTTTACTGACAGTGGTACATATATTGCATACAAATAGGCCCGACAGCAGATCTTCTTTATTAATGTAGTCACCCTAAGTTCCTTTAGACAGAATGTAATTTCAGAGTCAACGCCAACTTGGAAGTAGTTAAATTCATCCCTACTGAGGTGTATTTCAGTATGCATTGCTTTTGAGAAACCTGCATAAAATAAAAAGAAATTTGGATGAATTTGTCCATATTCTCTTGTGATTTTGCGAAAAGGACCCCTTGCTTACTTGTAAGTCAGATTATTCTTTGCTTTACGTACATGCAAAACTACTTTTGTGTTGTACAGGACAATTTAAAACAAGGGACTATATTTTGTCTGTGCAGCATTTATCTCTTGAGTTGGACCCGTGTTATCACAAAAGAAGACAATCTCCACTAGAAAAAAACTGCGGATCCTAAAGATCTTGCTGTAAATCATGGCTTTGAACGTTGTACCATACACACACTATATGGACAATAGTATTGGGTACACCACTTAATTACTTAATGCCATGTTTGCAATGAGTCAGTTTGTGAATTTCCATTCATGTTAAGATATTCCATGGTCAATTGTGAGCAGAGGCATACCTAGTGTCCCTTGCGCCCTTGGCAAAAAGCTGTAGCTGCACTCCCTGCCTCCTCCCCCCCCCCCCCCCCTCTTAATGTGACTTGCCTCAGCATACAGATTGCACTCACATGACTTGTCCCTGCTCCTAGATTGTACCTAGAGTGAATCGCAGAACCCAGATTCCATTTCACTGTCTGGCAGTCTGATGGGCGAGTCTGGGTTTGGACAATGCCAAGAGTTACCTGCCTGACTGCATTGTGCTAGCTGTAAAGTTTGGTGGAAAAGGGATAATGATATGGGGCTGTTTTTCAGGGGTTGGGCTAGGGCCCTTACTTTCAGTGAAAGCAAATCTTAATGTTTCAGCATACCAAGACATTTTGGATAATCCAACTTTGTGAGAACAATTTAAGGAAGGTCCTTTTCTATTCCAGCATGACTGTGCCCCAGTGCACAAAGAAAGGTCCATAAAGATATGGTTGGATGAGTTAGGTGTGGAAGATCTTGACTGGGCAACACAGAACCCTAAACTCAACTCCACTGAACACCTTTGGGATTAACTTGAACGAAGATTGCAAGACAGGCCTTCTTGTCCAACATCAGTGTCTGACCTCACAAATGCTCTACTGGTTGAATGTGCAATAAATCCCACAGGACTATTCCAAAATATTGTGGAAAGTCTTCCCAGAAGAGTGGAAGCTATTATAGCAGCAATTGGGGGACCAGTTACATATTAATACATATGTATTTAGAATGCAAGGTCATAAAAGTCCCTGTTCATGTAATGGTCAGATATCCCAATACTTTTCTCCATATATATATATACACACACACACACATACAGACACATAATATATATATATATATATATACATACACATATATGTGTATGTGTGTGTGTGTATATATATATATATAATAGTGATGCCAAATATATTAGAATATGTTTTGGTGGTACGTCCTCATTATCGAGCTCAAACCCATTCAATACTCATTTACAAATGTAGAAGAAGCACAGAAGTCTGAGTGTAAATAAAGAGCTTGATTAAGGCATGTCATATAAGAAGAGGACAATCTACATAATTATGTTCCATTTATGGTTGTACTTGTAAGGAAAGGATTAGAGAGAATAAGGCAAAGTGTTTCACATGGTCATGCTGGTTTAATTTGAGGTTTGAATGTTACCCATTGCTTCCTCATTATAGCTCTTGATTGAAACTTTCAGAGGTGTGATAGTCAGAGTAACTTCCTCCTGGCACGTTGGAAAGTGGATTATCACATCAGATAATATTCTGTAAAGTATATATGCACAAAAACATCATATTTGGCAGGGCAATGAATCTTTGATACAAAAAGGCAGACATTTACATCATAAAATACAAAAGGTAGCTTAAACAACTGAACCACAGATATCTAGTTGGACATCCCTATTTTGTATTCAGTTATGTTGGTACATTGGGGTGAATTTTTACAGTGCATAATTTGTAGCATGTGCGTGAACTCAGTGCATGAACTACGAAAGTAAACCTCAGTTAAAAAGGGAGTGAAATCAAACAATATTTATTCTTAAATGAATGGCCACATTAAACTCTTTTAAATGCTGTTAAATAGTGTGAAAGTTGACTGAGGTCTGGACCCAAGTATCCCCATTTTTCTGTGTGCAACCATTTTGTTTTGTTAGTCCTGCAGTGTGTACTGTGGGCAAATGTTTAAATGAGTACATTTGATTATAGACTGATCAGCCACAACATGTTGACCACTGACAGGTGGCAAGCAAGCAGAGGCAGGGAGATGCTTAGGGCAATGCTCTGTGCTGAGAAACTTTGGGTCCTGCCATTTATGTGGATGTTACTTTGACACGTACCACCTACCTAAGCATTGTTGCAGACCACGTATGTCCTTTTATGGATATGGTATTTTCTGATGGCACTGGCCTCTTTAAGAAGGATAATATGCCCTGCCACAAAGCAAAAAAGGTTCAGGAATGGTTTGAGGAACACAACGAGTTCAAGGTGTTGACTTGGCTTCCAAATTCCCCACATCCCAGTCCAATCAAGTATCTGTGGGATGTACTGGACAAACAAGTCTGATCCATGGAGGCCCCACCTTGCAACTTTCATTACTTAAAAGATCTGCTAATGTCTTGGTGCCAGATACCACAGCACACCTTCAGAGGTCAAGTGAAGTCCATACCTCAACGGGTCAGTGCTGTTTTGGCATCAAAAGGAGACCTACACAATATTAGGCAGGTGGTCATAATGTTATGGCTGATCGGTTTATTTTGCTCCAAGAACAAAACGTTAAGAAACCAAACTCAAGAATAAATTGTGTGTGTGTGTGGGGGGGGGGGGGGGGGGGGGGGTATATGGTAGGATGAAGCAGTGTGTTGCAGGGGTGGGTGATTTTTTTTAACCTGAGTGCAGGAAATGAAACAAGATTTGTGATCTCAGCACAACAGATATTAACCTAGCTCAGCATTATTTCTAATATATTAAACTAGTTTTGCTATACTGAAAAAATATACCTGGCTCTGCAAAACAATTGAACCAGTCACCTTTGTTTAACTGATTGGAGGTACTAGCATTCTTAATGTTAACGTTGTAATTATCACTTTTTTGTATTTGGGGGATAGCATTAGGGTTTTGGGTAACTTTTAGGGGAGGTAATTTATTAGGTTTACAGTATTTGTAAGTACTTACACTGCCGCAATGAAATGCCTGCGTTGCCATTCAACGCTGTCAGTTCAGCACTGAAGCTGCTGCGATTAACTGTCCTAGATGCCATGACACATGGTCTATTCGGATACTCAGATTACTAGACTGATCCTCATTCACCCCCCCCCCCCTCCCAAACACACACCCGGGGCACCTCCGCCATTCTTTAATGTTTAGCCCCTTTTTTGACGCTCCCTCTGAATGCTGCAGATGCGCTCTCACTTGAGGCAATCTATTCCTAGTTCCTCCCTTTACTCTTTTATCCATCTTCTTTCCATAGTTTTATTCTATTCCTGCGGTATTCTGGGGAATCTTGCATATGGACGCAAAAGAGTATTGCCTTCTTACATTTTGTAATTCTAATAGTGTACTAGTATTGTATTTGTTATCTAGTTGGTGCTTAGTTTAATTCTTTTTGGTGGAGGCCTCTTAAGTGTATCACACTCTAAGCCCAGTAGATCTTCACAGGTATATCTCCTGTTTATGTTTACTCCCAATAGTGTAGCACAACATAATTTAACTTTAAGAGACTTATATTTCTATAATATACATACAAAAGAGTTGATAACTATTAGTTTAATATTGGTTCTCTTACCTACTATGCTTTGTTTAAAAAAAAAAGAAAAGTTGAACAGATTGGTACCCATAGACGGGCTATGTCTCACTATGTATGGAGTCCTTTTAAGATCTTGCGTAATACACATCACCGCTGCACCAGCTCAAAGGTTTATAGAGTTCATCTACTCTAACTTTGATTAAGGTTATATACAGTTTAATCTCTTAACTTTCTATTCCTTACACTATCAAGGTATAACCCAATATTGAAGTGGAGATTGTATGTTTGTTTATATGTACCTACAGTTGTAGTATCATTGCATATATTGATATACTTTGTATTTTCTGTGCCAATAAATATATAATTAAAAAATAAAACAAATTGTACTAACTTCAAATGTAAGTAAAATTCAGTGCCCTTTACAGAGAGAAATGACATATAAAATTAAGAACAATTACCTTGACTGAATTTTTAATGCATTAGGGCAAGTATTTTTGTTAAACGCTGCTTGTAAAGGTTCACATTCTTCATAAATCAGGTTATGAGTTTTTGTAATACCTACAGGAAAATAAATAGATGTTAAAGCAGTGAAAATCGACAATAATCTTGTCCAATATCTTTGCTGGGAGTTAAAAGGCAGATTTGTGCTGTTGTACACCATCTTTCCAATAACAATAATTTAGGATGTTTTTATATTCCCCACATAACATATCCACCACCACACATTTACCTTTCCGAGAGATCCCACATGGTCACATTATAAACTTAAAAACATTCAGCAACCATCCACACAAATCAGATCACTGTTTATATGCACATGTAAATATTGGGATTTATTCATGAAAGAAGGAATTGCAAACTTTAAGACCAAAGTAGTCAATCAGCTATACTTCAAACTAAATAATGTACCTTATAACTCTCTTGGTGGGCAGACGTGCTGTTTTGAACCTTGGGTCAGATCTTTATTCAGCTTGGTTCAGATGAAGGAAGATCTGACCCAAGATTCTTTTATTTTTTTTTATTTTGCAAAGTATAAAAATACAATATAAAAACATTGAATATTTATAATTACACATATATATCAAAATATCCTTTTACTAAACATTACTATCCATTCATACACACATTCATACACCCATTCAGACGTCGCACACTTGGCTCTATTTCTTCAAAGATCTGATTTTATTTATTCAACCAGTGGGCCCAGATATGATAGAAATAACCCCTTTCCATAGTTGCTTGATAGTCTAGTTGTATAAAAAGATCTTCCATCAGAATTTGCCTACTAGACTTCCAAGCCCGTGCAATCAGGAGTTTTACTGCTGAGAACACATGGACCAAAAATAATCTGATTTCCAATTTATATTTGTTTAATCCTATATGAAATAGTATCAACCTTAGATCGTATGGGAATTGTTCACCGGTGATATCTGACAAGAAGAGCAGGACCTGTTTCACAAAAACTTTTATAATTTTGCATTCCCACCACATATGTCCCAGGGTACCCCTGAATTTAGACCATTTCCAGCATAGATCTGATCCTGCGTAGAATCTTTTCAATTTCACTGGTGACAAATGCCATCTATATATCATGTTAAAATAAAGTTACACCAAATTCAGTGAATGCAGCGCTTTCTTAGTTGTCTTTATAGCTGACATCCATTCATCATCCTCTGCAGTTAAGTCCAATTCCTCTTCCCATTTATTGATGGTTGGTAAAACATGAAAGGGAGATTCGCTATTTATAATGAAATAGGCTATTTTTTTTACCATGTTTGCCTTTCCATTGGGCATTAAAAAAGGCACTAATAAACTGATCCTCAGTATGAGGTTTAGAAAGGACTTCTCGTTCAATAAAGTTTTTAATCCTGATAAAGGAATATAGTTCTCTACCGTGCAATCCATATCCCTTAATCAGTTCTGGAAAGGTAATAACCTTATTTTTTTTTTTTATTAATTTGTGTATATGTTCAATTTTTGCTTCCCTCCATGGTTTTAAATTTAAGACTTGTATATGTCTACCCACCATTTCGATTGGCATTTGCCGCTCTGTTACATATGTGGGGAAATATTTATATTTAATCTTTTTCCATTGTACACTTAAATTACCCACGATTGGGTTTTCTGATACATTTGAGTTATTTAAGTTCCAGAATAGATTTTTTACTGGTTGTAAGCCTTTCTGTTCAAGTACAAGCCAAGGGTCTTTTATTGCATCTAGGTGTGACCATTTAGCCAGATGAGTTAGCATGGCTGAATCATGTATTTTAATAATATCAGGTATATTTATTCCTCCATTTTTTTGTGGTCTGGATGTCAGATTAAAGGCAACTCTTGAACGCTTACCACTCCAAATCAATCTATTGAATCTATTCTGAAATAGCTTTAGTAGCTTATTATCCAGTCTCAAAGGGATTGATCTCAGAAAGAAGTATACTCTGGGAAGGATATAATATTTAATAGCATTTATCCTGCCTAGCCATTAGATGATTACTGAATTCCAGTCATTTATTTTAGACGAACACTCTCTCAATAATAATTGGTAATTATTTTGTATCGTTTGTTGGGGGCTAAAGTATATCTTAATTCCTAGATATTCTATATCCTTTTTCCAAGTAAATACATATTTTGCCTTTAATTCCGTTAATTCGATCTCTTTTAAGCCAAAATGGAGAGCTTGACATTTCTCCAAATTTAATTTGTAATAGGACAAGGTAGAGAATATATTAATCTCTTCCATTAACGCTCCCAAGGAGCTGGCTGGGTTACTTAATGTCAACATTATATCATCTGCGAAGAGACGCCTTAAACTCTTCACTCTAATACCCTACACTTTTTTGTTTTTCCTAATACTTTGAGCCAAAGGCTCCAAAGATATAACATACAACAGGGGGGCCAGCGTGCTCCCCTGTCGTGTCCCATTTGTGATATTAAACCATGGGGAGATGACCCCGGATCCCATAATTCTTGCGCTCGGGTTCTTATAAAGAGCCCATACAGCATCCAGAAAGGGCCCCTCCAAACCAAAGGCCCTAAGAGCCTCTTTGAGGCAGGTCCAGCTGACCCTGTCAAATGCTTTCTCAGCATCTAATGAAAGGGCCAGCACAGACCCACCTCTTGAGCTAGTTGTTAAAAGTATGTTCGTATTTCGCCTAATATTATCCGATGCAGACCTTGAGGGTATAAACCCAGATTGGTCTGTATGGATAATTCTGGTGATCATTTTCTTCAACCTGCCTGCCAGGACTGCCGAGTAGATCTTAAGATCCATATTAATGAGTGATATAGGTCTATAATTTTTAATCTCAGTTTTTTCTTTACCTTCTTTTAGGATAGGGCTAATGTTAGCTCTCAGTAGTTCTTTTGCCATTTCTTTATTCCATTTTATATCCTCAAACAGTCCCAGCAGGCAGCTCAATATTTCGTCAAAAAAGGTTTTATAGAAGAGATTGGAGTAGCCATCAGGGCCAGGGGCTTTATTTGACCCAAGATTCTAAACAGCATGTCTGCCTCCTGATGGAGCCATTTGGAGCAAAGAGGGCTCAATAAGGTAGTTTATATGTATAAAACAGTTAAACATATCATGAATGAGATCCATAGTAATTGATCAAATTAACTCCCATTGTGCTATCAATTGATAGCGTTGAGCAATGAAGCCTTGTGGGCCTGCATCCATGATAGGCAGTCCCTGGCTATTTAATATACAGTGAAGCATACCTAAGTTCAAAAACAAAGTCTTTATACTGAGGCCTAATCATAGGAGAAAATAAATAAAATCATTAAAGCAAATGGGAATGTGATGACATTTACATTTTAACTTACCATGTTTGCAGTACCAGTGAAAAATCACACGACAGTTGTTAAAATCCATATATATGCTGCATTTGTCCACATTTCTATCTAGAGTGCTGAGAGACCTAAACATAGGCAGAACAGACTACAAAAAAGAGATTGTATAAGAACTGTGATATTAAATATTAAGTGATACTCAAACTAGTACTATTTGCTTCATTAAACTCACTTGCAAGCCTCTCCTGCCTCTACCTAAAGGGACTGTAATCATTGTTTACACTACACATATATAAAGTAAAAACATATGATTTATATATTGTGTAAGCAGAATTGCAAGCAAATGCATAAATTAAGAAAAATGTGTTCCTAGGTGTTGTCATAAACAGGAGACACCATATACATACTTTACATATTTTCATTTTAATGCATTTGCCTTTATTTCTACTAACACAATGTATATATACGTTTTTTATTCTTGAAACTCAGTATAAACAATGGTAAGGTGAGGGATTCCATGTTAAGTTAAAAGTTGTAATTAATCCATTTCAAATTTGCATTGAGTGTTCGTTTAAGGCACCGCAAATGTTGTGTTCCGTGGGATTTTTAAATAATTTGTTAATTACTTAGTATGAAATAGAAAATAAAGACTTTCTACTGACATTCAATGGGTGGCAAGTAGAAACAAAGCGCACAAGCAGATTGCACAAAATACTGGCGCCATCGGCGTGTGCACCAATGTAAAAAGCAGACTCACAGGTATCTGCGTTATCTACGCTGAATGCGTAGAGTTAAGTTGTGTTGGCACTTGTTGCACTTGATTAAAAACTTCACCTCACTCGAGTGCTGAGCATCGTGTCTGTTTTCTCCTGGCACTTGTTGCACCGGCGCAGATTATGTAAAAAAAAAAAAAATCAGGCGCGGAACACTCCGCCAAATGCAGTTTGACGGAGGTCCTTCTCTGCCTCACTACAAAGTGTTGGGAGTTGTAGAAAAGTTCAATCGCTGTTATGCATAACAAACAGCGATTGCGCTTTTGTACAAAACTCCCGAATCTTTCCAGTGCTGGTGACTTTATACATACCCCTAATGTTTTTATGTACTTGAGATTTGCTGCTATAACTATGCCTGTGCAGAATAACTAGTGTTCTCATGTTTGTGAAGAAATAGTTCCAGCCACTGTCAATATTAGTAATATAACCCAAAATCTCTTTGTAACCTGGCTACATGATGAAGTAAATCAAAATTACATTGAATTAGGCCGCATTCCGCGTGGGTGATATTTACGTCTATTAACGGCTATTTAGAGGAATTATTTTTTCTTGTTTCATTTCACCGGGAAACACAGATTACAGGAGATTCATTCAATAATGTTTTGTTACCTTCACTGATAATTTACACCTGATTTGCAACAGAACCTCGCCTTGGCCATGTTCATGTATAACTGCCTTTTGATAGTTGAGGAAAAAGAAGGATGAAAAAAGGATGCAAGCATATGCTGATCTGGCGGAGTTTACCACTCTCAGAGCAAGCTAAAGATGCAGAAAGAACAAAAGAGTAAAATTGTATGCAAGCTACAGTGCCTAAATGAGATGCCACTGTGCAAACTTTTAATGGGGCATTATGTAATTGTGCTGTTAAAATTCCATGCACAATATTCCACAAGACGCTGCACATCTTTGCATCTGGCAAAAAAAAAAAAATCTTAAAATTCTTTATTCGTTCACAAATATAAAAATAAATATAAAATCATTTTTTGTAGGAGTTTTTTTTACACAAGTCGTATTAATATGTCTAGATTTCTAATCATTCACCTGTTTTATTATTTAGCTACAGTGAACATATTCCATACCAATTATACTGCTTTTTAAACTTAATGTTTATTTCCATCTGATCTGATTCCTCCTAAGTAATAATTGCCTGGTTGTTGTTTTTTTTAGGTTTACATGGAATCTCTTCCCACGGTATCTGATGTTATTTAAATCAAAATCGGCATTCCTTTGATTCTCTGTTTTGTATTTGAAGTGTGTTTTTACAAGATGCCAATAAATATATACCGTATTTGCTCGATTATAAGACGAGGTTTTTTTCAGGTTCTGAAAAATCCCCCTTGTCTTTTAATCGAGGTCTTCTTATAATCTGACCTCAAATTGAGGTCAGATTATAAGACAGCGATCCAGGTCCCCAGCAGAGCTGCAGGGGACCTGAATCCCCCTCTCTAACAGCAGGGGATGTCTGCGCGATGAGCTCCCCTGCTTCCACCCGGCACGACCGCCGGGGCTTCTATGAAGAAGCTGGGTACTTCCGCTTTCGTCACAGAAGTCCCGGCGATCGTGCCGGGCGGCAGCAGGGGAGTCTGCGCTCATTGCGCAGACATCCTCTGCTGCCCCGCTAGCCACCAGGGAAAAGCGGGCAGCCGGGGGATGTCTGCACGATACGTGCAGACATCCTCCATGCTGCCCGACACGGCAGACTATTATGACGGACCAGCTGTCCGTCATAATAGACTGCCGTGTCGGGCAGCATGGAGGATGTCTGCAAGTATCGTGCAGACATCCCCCGGCAGCCCCCACTAGCCACCAGGGATCGAGGTAAGGGGGAGGGAGGGGGGCAGAGAGACAGGGGGAGGGAGGGGGGAAGAGACAGAGCAACAAGGGGAGGGGGGGGGACAGAGCAGGAAGCTGGGGAGAGACAGAGGGAGGGGGGACAGAGCAACAAAGGGAGGGAGGGGGGCAGAGAAAAACATGTGGGGGGGAAGAGACAGGCTAGGGGGGAGTGAGACAAAGCTGGGGGCAAGGGAAAGAGAGAGGCAGCATTGGCACATAAAAGGAAATAAACACAAGAAATGCAATTTACATGTGAATATATACAAGTTTAACTTTTTTCCTATAGGGTAGTCTTATATTCAGGCTTTTAGTTTTTTTCCTAAAGGAATATCCAAAGTTTGGGGGGTCGTCTTATAATCAGGGTCGTCTTATAATCGAGCAAATACGGTAAATAAAATCGAAATCATACAGCATCAGAAAATGATGCATTTTAAACATGACATAAAAAGTATTTCGGTATATGTTTTATGTTTAACAGAACTATGAAATCCTACTTACACCATTTTCCACTGGATCAAACCACAGTTCATCACCTATTTTTGAAAGTGAAAGGATTGCTTTTCCAAAGACTACAGTAAAAAAACATAATGGAGAAATGCGTAGGGAAGAAATGTAAACACTGTTAAATTGTAATACAGCATTATTCACAATATAGGAGTTATGATTTTTGGAAATCAGTACTTAAGCTTGCAGAGATAACATAATAAGTTACTAATATAAAATTGAGACACAGTTTAGATATTGGAGAATCATTGTCATATGGTGGGAAAAACACAAGCCATCAACATCCAAAAAACAACCTTTAAATTTTTAAACACAAATGGCAGTGGTGGGCCGATGGGAAAATCTGTATTTGCCTAGAGCAGAAAAAGTCATAGCATTATCAAATATGCTAATTCCTTCATATTTTATAACCCTGGAATTACTGAATATTTTCTTACTAAATTGCTTGCTATTTTTTCCTATGTTTAAATCTTACTGGGCTACAGTGCTGCACACATTCAATTACACAGCAACATCTCTTTGAAAAGAAGCTGCTTATATAAGTCGGCTGATCAACCTCTCAGACAACTTGATATTTTTTTAAAATCTGTGCAAAATGACGTAAAATAAGATATTAAATCTAAATTAATATTTCTAATATTGTCAATGTCTTGACTGTAATTCATATTTATATTGCGGCTTTCATGGAAAACAGGAAAATTTCCAATTGACCAAACATTTTGGACCGGTAGTGTACATTTAAACCCGGGCTTGACATATCCCAGGTGCCAGGTCAAATGAGGCCTGGCACTTGGGTATTGAGCAGTGCACTGCAAGGAGGAAAAGTCTGTGCCTGCAGCACTGCCAGTCCTGCCCGCTCGCAAATTGCGCTTTTAAGTCAAAGCGCCGGGTGTCAAATGACATTCCCGTGCTCAGCAGGTCAACACTTTTAGATGGTCTGTGTCTGTACATGACTTTCTGTGTGATTGATTGTGCTGTTGTCTGGCTCCTAGATTTTTCAGCTCACTCCTAAAACTAAATTCAATTTGTCAAGCCCTGATTTAAACTTAGCTCTTGGTAATGCACACAAACTATTCGGGGCAGAGCTTCAATAATGTCAACATAAGACACAATGACTATGATGTTTGGATAAATAAGTGATGGTGGAGACATATATATATCCTTACCTATTCAAAATAAGAGAACTGCAACTTACCTTTACAGACCTGAACGTCTAAGCCAGGTGAAGTTTGGGGTCTCAGTTTCAAATATTATTATTTCAGTGATAAACATTACTGGTTGGCTCTACACCCATATGATACTGTAAATGCTTTCTTATGATGCAATGTAGAAAATGTTTCATGTCACCTTACTTTGTCCTTAAGTGTGTATATCGAATACATGATTAGTTTGTGCAAAAAATGAAAAACAATGAAATGAGTAAAAAAAAACACATTGTAGAGAACAAAAAATGATTTTTAACCCCTTGACGACAAAGGACGTGCCAGGCACGTCATGGGAGAAACTCCCTTAACGACAAAGAACGTGCCTGGCACGTCCTGCAGTAAATGAAGCGGTTTTTGCGATCAACGATCGCGAAAACCGCTGTAACAGTGCTGGTCTATTGCCTCGACATCGAGGCAATAGCCAGCACCGAAATTTCTATTTTGGGACCCCCACGATCGCCCCACGGAGCATGCTGCTCCGTCAATATGGCTAAGCCCTCTGCCGGTCTGAGCTTCGGAAGTGAAACACTCTGAATATGCTACTTGACTGCCCCTAGTGGTAGATTAGTAGCATTGCAATGGAAAATATTTAAAATACATATTTAATTAATTAAAAACAGGTTATTTAGCTATGTTAGCCTATAGGGTTAAAATTAAATATTTTTTAGCATAAGGGATAGGGTTAAAATTAAATTAAAGTTAAAAAATATTAAGGGATATAATAAGGATTAGAGTTGGGGTTAAATTTAGTGTTAGGGTTAAATTTTGGGTTCGGGTTGTGGTCAAAAGGTCAATAAAGGAAAAAACCAAAACACACTATTATTGGTTTTTGCCCCATAACTCGCAAAAAATACCGAAAAATATGGAAACATGCATATTTTTGAACTCGGGGGAACATTTAGAAACTATTTAGACGGGGTCTTTTTTAATGATTTTATTTGTGTAAATAATATTTTAGGTCAAAGTTAGAAAAAGTGGGTTTTTTAAAACTTTTCATCATATTTTATGATTTTTTTTGTAGTAAATTATAAGATATGATGAACATAATGGTATCTAATGAAAGCCCTTCTTATGACGATAAAAACAACATATAATTTGTGTGGGTACTGTATGTGAGAAAGAAAAAAATTACAGCTAAACACAAACACCCTAGAAATGTCAAAACAGCACCATAGAAATGTCAAAACAGCCATTGTCACCAAGGGAAAGTCAAGGTGAAAATGTCTTGTCACTAAGGGGTTAAATGATGAATTAGTTATTTCAGATCCATACTTTATTTGATCTCTTGGATTTAAATTGCAAATTCTGTAAGGATCTGTGTGATCCTACTGTGTGCAAGGGAACTTAAAGTCCACACAATGTATTCTATTGCAGCAGCAGTTACTAAATGAAATAAAACTTTATAACTTTAATGTCTATATAGCCACCTGCAGTTAACTTACATGAGTTATAACTGGGGAGGGTTTGAGACAAATATTAAAAATGTGATTTATGCAGAATGCCTTCATCAAACCACACTGGAACTTAAGTGAGTTAGGGGACTAGACTCTCCCTTTAAGTGGAGAAAGACCACTGGGAAATTATGAATATATCTTTTTAATCTCAAGATCTCTCAGTACCAGCTTTCTATTGTTTGCAATAATTTCTCAATCGAAGGACAATCATATAGTACCTTTCAAATGTCCGCAAGGAATAACACACTTCATGGCAATGAACCAAACTATGCAGATATTTAAAACTGACTGTAGGTCAACGTCTGTGGGTAAGAATTTTAACGTAAACTATCTTGTTTCACGAGTGAAAGAGATGTATATTTTCTCTAGTGATGCGCTATGGTAGAGTTGCAGTCTGCGGAAAATATGTTTAAATCAAAGGTTCACGCAGCACTAAAAGCGCGGCAAAGCTGAGGTAAGCAGATTATAAGTACTCGACATCTTCCGTTCTGCAGATGACGTCACGAGTCCCGCCCCTTTTGAAGTTTGGTCAATAACATGCTCCGTAGTTGTTTCGTTACGGCCTGTTGGTTGCTTATTGGCTGTTTGCGCCATCTTCTGGTTGGAAACGATAGAAGGTTTCCAATTGGTTGTCGTGGTCGGAAACTGTTTCCTTCCTGTCTGAACGACTCCAGGGTGCAGGATGGTAAGACGTTTATTAAATCTTTCGGTAGCATAGATTCGTTAAGCATTGTGCTCACATCTCTCCCTTGATGAGCCTGCTAATGGGCCGCTGTGTCCAGCTGTAGGCGAATTGGCAGGGAGGCGTCACCGTGCAGCTTATGCGGATCTCGGGGCCTGTGGTGTATTGAGTGGCTGAATATGGGTGTTGGTGCTGTCAGTCATATGATCTTCAACATCATCTCAAATGTGACTCAAGGCATTTGCTTCAGTGTAACATTTTTTGCTGTACAATGTACAGAGCGTCGTTTTTTGGATTATAACCTTATTTAATATAATTATAGATAACGCAGGAGAATGTCAACGTTTTTCCAACCACCAAATAAAATCTGAACATAAACGAAGCTACGTATCTACCGATAAGCAATAAATACTAGATTTTAAGGCCAAAGTAGCAGAATTGGAAAAAATTCTCTCCTTCAGCTGAATGGGATTCAATGGAATTAAAATTCTCTCTTCTCATGAATAAAGCCCTACGTTGTATCTGTTTTTAGTATATAAGAAATCAATATGTAATACATTTTCCAGATTTCTTTTTTTTAACAGGGTTGCGCATCAACAGAAATGAACTGTTAACCCCTTAAGGATGGACTTATTTTTTTATTTTATTTTTAATGTTGCACCACTCCGGACACAGGCTCTTTTTACATTTCTGGTTTCCGTGTTTAGATGCAGTTTTTCTTTTTCTTCTTTACTATACGCACACAAATTATATATTGTTTTTTGTTTTTTTTTTTCTCAGGATAGGAAGGGCTTTCTTTACATATAATTGTTATGATCATATCCTGTAGTTTACTATAAAAACAAAATCTGATGGACAATTGAAAAATACTTTTTTCTAAATTTTTTTTTTTATCTACAAATGCTAATATAATATATAATATATTTCTCCTGAGTTTAGAATGTTCCATGCTATCCTACTTTTTAGTGCCTAGAGGCTAGTAGGACAGCATGGAACGTCCTACGTTAAACAGCTCATCGCGGCCCCCGGTGCAGGGACTTGTAGCTAGGTCCCCACTGTCAGGTGAGGCCACTCTGACACAGAAAATAGAGCTGATGCTCAAAATGAGCGTCGGCTCCATTTTACTGTAAAATCCTGCAGGACGGTATAGACCGTGATGAGCTGTACTGAGAATCCTGCTGCAGGGACTTGCAGCGGGATAACCAGTGTCCGATGAGGCCACTTTGAGTGGCCTCAGTATGACTTAGGAAATGTAGCGAACGCTCAAACAGAGCATTCGCTACATATCCGGCATCCCTGCATGGCCGAACTTCCGGGTTCGGGCAAGCCTCCGTGACATCACGAAAGTATCGCGAGATGCCAGCAGGGAACGACAGGGGCTATAGAGCCCCTGATCTGGTCCCTGCTTTCGTGTTCCTGGCTCCGATCACTTCATTGTCGGCAGCCAGAAACACACAGACGTCGCATGGTGCTTTGGTCGTTAAGGACCAAAGCACCATCCGACGTGAAGGGGTTAATATGCCACTCTTTGCCCATTAATATGCCACAGACAGTTTTCATATTAATATGCAAGTCTTTGCCTATTAATATGCCACAGCCAGTATGTCCATTAATATGCCACTCTATGCCCATTAATATGCCAAACTTGACATCATTCTGCCTGCTCGCGGAGATGCTAGTGAGGGGAGATATTTTGATCTCCCCAGCCAGCATCTCTGCTGGCACACAATTATTTATTTATTTATTTATTTTTAACCCCTTGCCGACACAGGAAGTGCTAGGTCCATCCTGTGTGGCAAGACGTTAGTGACACAGGACGGACCTAGACAACAAATGTTGCCTTCTAGCCAAAAAACAAACCTATGCACGGGTGGTATCCTTATACCCGGGAGATGTTGAACACATATTGGGTTGTTGTTTGGCAGTGACCTATACCAGAATCTGTGCATTCATGCCTGAAGTACAATGCATGTGGAAAAAAAACTCCCAAAAAATTACTACCACAAACTTTTACAAAGGCTGGTGGTAGAATTAGTACATATACAGTATTAAAATACCACAATTTTAAATACCCTAGGATGGTTATAAAATATAAAATATATGGTTTGATGGGGTAAAATACTTTGACAGGCTTCAAAAGTGTCCCAAATGGAACATGGGCGCAGGCTGGAAATGCACCCCCCCCCCCTAAATGTGGCCTTTTAGCCCCCAAACAACCCAACAAACCTATGTATGTGTGGTATCCCTGGACTCAGGAGATGTTGCTGAACACATATTGAGGTGTTGTTTGGCACTGACACATAACAGGATCTGTGAATTCATTCTCGAAGTACAGTATATGTGGAAACAAAACATTAAAAAATCACTAACCTAAAATTTGACAGGCTGGTGGTAGAATTAGTGCATGGAAAGTGTTAAAATACTACCATTTGAAATACCTTAGGGTGTCTAGTTTCAAAACTAAATGGCTTTGTGGGGGAGAATACACTTTCTGGCTTAAAAAATGTCCCAAATCGCACACGGGCGCAGGTTTTCTGCATGTCAGAATTCCAAATTGGAAAACCAAAATGCGCACCCCCTAAATGTGGCCTTTTAGCCCCAAAACAAACCAACAGACCTATGCATGGGTGGTATGCCTGTCCTCAGGAAATGTTGCTGAACACATATTGAGGTGTTATTTGGAAATGCCCCTTTACATTTTAAGGTAATGTCTACCTAAATTGCAATCTATGTGAAAAATTTAAAAAAAAAAAATGTTTTTGCTGCAAACTTTGGCAAAGATTGGTGGTATTACTACTTGAAATGTGTCACAATACCCCATAATGCCCTGAGTGGTCTAGTTTTCAAAAATATGTATTATTTTTTTTACATCAAATTATATTCTATTATCAAAATAATGGTATCAAAAGAAAGCCCTTCTTATAACGATAAAAACGATATATAGTTTGTGCGGTTACACTAAGTGAGACAGAAATAAATGACAGCAAAACACAAACACCTCAGAAATGTTAAAACACCCATGTCACCAAGCGTCGAACAAGCCAAAAAAGTTATGTCACTAAGGGGTTAAAAGGCTGGGGCCCGAGCATGCCCACTGGGCTTGTAACAGATGTATCACCTATATTCACAAACATTGTTTTATACTGTGTAAAAATACAGTAATTTATGATTCTCAAAAACAAACAAACCCAGTGCTGTTTTGCAATATGAGATAAACCACCTAAAATAATGTTCTTGGGCAGTCCGAGTTTTGGAAGCTGAGTAGACACAACCAGTAGAGAAGCTATTTTTATGCCTTAAAGGGTAGGGAAGGCTATTTTTTATGTAATGTATCTTATATTATTGTCTGCATTTCTTTCCAACCTAGAACCTGTGTAGTGTTTTGCACAGATCGCTTACCTTCCAGCTTCTTCCTCCTTCACAGGATAGTACCCTGGCTCGAATTAAAAAGCCAAATTAGAGTTGTGTGTAGCTTTAATAACTAGAGTACTAAAATATACTATTTATTTGGTTAGTTTACAACTTGTAAATTAGCATTATACGATCATGTTAATTGATTTGAAAGTTAAGGTCTTAATTGGTAAATATTGTGTGTGTTTTTGGAAATGTTATATGTCCGGTACCTAATATATATTTGATTTTCTTTTTTAAGCAATATCTGAAGGCATTATTTAACCTACCTCACTTTAATTTGTTTTGTGCACTTATAAGCCTCTAATTTTTAACATTCACTCTCATAACACCTCAAATCAATTTTTATTATTTATGTATTCATTTTCCTAATTTGTCACACATTTTCTTTTGCTTTCTTTTATTTAACATCGCTCATGTTTCACCCTTTCATACTTCCCTGTCTGCAATCAACTCATCCATAAGCCTGGGCACAGAGTAAGTTTCCTTAATTGTGCACTAACTCTGGTGAGGGATTAATGATTTCAAATCTCCATGTAGCTTTCTTTCTGCTGGGAATGGTCTTTTCCTTAAACTAACTATTCACCAAACCATTGCAACCTATATTGGTAAAACTCCGTATTTAACAGAGACACCGAAAGAGAAATAAACTTAATTATTGGCATAGTGTTCTATGTTCTAAGTAAATAAGAAACAATTTTTTGTTTTAAATGTTAAAACATGGCTTTGGTATTCACAGTGGAGGCATTCGGAAAAGTAATCTGTTCAAGTGACAATGAATGAAAATTGTTTTGCATTCGATCATCAAGTTCTGAGTTTATTGAGTTCTGTGTTTTGCACCTAATGTGTGTGTGTGTGTGTGTGTGTGTGTGTTTGTTTAATTGGTTGGCTTCATCTTGTGTTTGTTTTGTTGCATGAAAAAATCTTTGTGTAACGTTGTTCAACTGTTTCCAAAAATGTAGGCTTTATTGTATTTGATGATTACTTGAGTAGGACCCATTTCCCAGTATGGTATTCCCACTCCCCCATTTACAGTGTTGGACAACACTACTACCTAAAATGCATTACATTCACCACTTGCTTTAATGGGACTGTATCACCTAAACAATGTATTTACTGTGAATGTAGAGCATAAAATAATTATTGAAAATTATCTATAAATTGTACTAACAAAACTGCATGCTAATGCCTGAATTAAAGAAAAAAATGTGTTTTAAATGTGTCTAAAGAGTCTCCTGCTTATGAGATCCTCTGTGACACAGTATGCAAATGAACTGATTTTCAATGGGAAATGTGTAATTTGCATACTGTGTCACAGGGGCTGTCATAAGGAGGAGACTCTTTAGACACATATAAAACACATTTTTTCCTTCTAATTTAGGCATTTGCTTGCAGTTTTGTTAGTACAATTTATAGATAATTTTCAATAATTATTTTATGCTGTACATTCACAGTAAAAAAAAAAACTATTTTTGGGTGATCCAGTCCCTTCAATTGGTGAAGCTAGTGGCAAGCTGGTGAGAAGTGGAAGCTATACTTGAACAACAACGTTTCATTCTATTTGTACTTGATAGTTTGTTCATTGCTGTAAAACAGAAGTTACTTTGACATTTTTTAGCTGGCTTTTCAGGGAAATAGTTTTAGTGGATTTTTGATGACGCGCTTGCTCCACGTATTAAAAATGTAACTTTTTCTTTTTGCATTTAACTAGCGAATTCATTTTAAATTTACATTGTCCAAAATATACCATTGGTAAGAATCCTGAAAATTAAAAATCTGCAATCAGCCTTTCATTCAATAAACTAAATCCCCGAAAAAAGTAAAAGCATTTCTTATATTAATGTCTGCTGATTTGGTTAATTAGATCACATATTTTTATTATAACACATATGTTCCTAATCTGATCTTTGCTCCTAAATCTCTTTAAGTTGGTCTTAGTATTAGGCGACCTCCATATTCCTCATCGTTGCAACAGTCTTCCAGCGAAGTTCAAGAAACTACTAGTTCCTGGAAAGATCCAACACATCCTGTGCACTGGAAACCTCTGTACCAAGGAGAGCTATGACTACCTCAAGACACTGGCTGGTGATGTGCACATTGTCAGAGGCGACTTTGATGAGGTTCTGTCTAATTCTTTACTTTATAACATGCTGTTTAAAATGTAACACCAGTTTATTAAACAAATTAGTCTGTTCATCATGCCATGCAAGAGTTTCCATGTCAGACCTAAACTCAAGATGTTTTGTGTGTGTATGTTTGCAATATACATGGCCTCTGTTCTATTAATCTGCTCCCCTTATACTAAAGTAGGGCACCTGACACATTGGGTTCGTTTCCTATTGGCTGGCTTCTCATAGAAGATACCCAGCATTTGCCTTGATCCGCGCTCTTCATTATTGCGGCCAGGCCTTATGCATGAGCTGCACAAGCAGGTCTGCTCCCAAGTGGAGTTAAGACAGTTTACTACAATAAAAAAACACTTCTGAAATGTACATTTTAAAGGGGCAGTAAAGCCTAAAGATGCAAACCATCTGCCTCACTATCCAGCCTTTTAAAGATCTTTGCACTATTTCACATAAAAAAACTTGCCCTTGTAACTTCCTATCTGTGTCAATCGCATAGATGTGTGTTGACCGCTGAGATTCCTATGTCATGCTAGGAAGATGCTAGGGACCATGGCAATTTTTACATAGGAATGCCAGATGGTAGCTGAGCATTGTTATAGATCTGTCTTTTGATTCAGGCAGCCATTCAAAGAAAATAACAATATTTTATAATTAAAAAAATAATAATATTAATAATAAGAGAACTTCCCTTTTTAAACTATCCACATTTTTACATTTGCAGCAGAAGTGTCAAACTGAAGCCCTCTAGCAGTTGTTGGGCTACATCTTCTATCATCCTTCGTCACCTAAGGAGGATAGTGGAGGAAAATGGCAAATGAAGCTCATCAAAATTTGGAGGACTGCAGTTTGACACCTCTGACTGCCTTTGAATTAGTTGGTGTTTGTATCAGTGAAGACTTTATTAATAACACTGCATTTCTCTTCCAGAATCTGAATTACCCTGAACAGAAGGTTGTGACTGTTGGTCAGTTTAAGATTGGTTTGATCCATGGACACCAAGTGATTCCATGGGGTGACATGGCTAGCCTGGCATTGTTACAGAGGCAGCTGGATGTAGATATTCTGATCTCGGGACATACCCAAAAGTTTGAGGCATTTGAACATGAAAACAAGTTCTACATCAATCCAGGATCTGCAACAGGGGCTTACAATGCATTAGAAACGTGAGTTTTTCTGATATTAATTAGGGCTTTAGATATGATATTGTCTTACATCTAATTAATCTGAAAAGTGCTCTTAACATGTCTATTTAGCCTTGAGGTGGAAGAATACTTAAATGTAATATAGACACAAATGCAATTTAAATATATTTGATATAACAAAAGAATAAATATGAATGTAAAGAAGTTTTAGCACCTTGTCATTCTGGAGAGGAATATGCAGTACTAACCGAACATGTCTCTGAGGGTGAAGTATTATGGTAAGTGGTATTCAAATTGAATGATAAAAATGTAGCATTGACATGTAGTAAGAACTGCTTACCACTTGATATCTTAAAACAATTTTTTTTTTTATAAAGCATTTTTGCATGAAAATAAAACTTGCAGCATATAAAGTTATACAAATATAGTAAATGTAAAACCTATAATATGATTAGTCCTCTTTGACGCCTGTACAGATGCAACACTGTATAGCTTAGTTGTATAAATTTAAATGTGACCTTTTAACAGCTTTGTGAACTTGTATGTTCTATCGTCAAACAAGTGGTGGACGTGATCAGTCATCATATCCACCGCTTAGCTGGTGTTGCTGCAGCATTACAATTATTCCACAGAGGGTTCGTAGAGGCCATATTTAAGGCAGCTTGCCATTTCAATATGGTGTTGCCCTTTTGTGAGCAAAATCCATGGAAGTGATCAGTGATTACTTCAGTCACTCTAGAGGCAGTCATCAAAAAAAATCTATGATCTAGAGTTAAGGTTAGCAATTAGGGTAAGTTAGAGTTGGAGTAAAGAAAAATCGAGAAACATGTAGACACTGGGTATTTCCTAAACTCAGGACAAATATTAGAAACTATTTAGATGGGTTTTTTTTTTTTTACCATTTATAATTTTCTAAAAGATTTTTGGGATAAAAGTTAGTGTGGGGACTTATTAAAAAAAATAATAATAATTTCAGAATTGTTATAGTAAACAGTAAGTTTATGATTTTTCATAGTAAATTATAAGATATGATCATAATGATGGTATCTTAAGGGTTTTTTTCTATGTCAATAAAATCATTATATAATTATATGTGGGTACATTAAATGAGAGAGAGGAAACTTACACTGCCTCCATCATGAAGGTGTTAATCAGGGGTGACCGATAACTGATTAATGCTGGCTATATGCATATATGTACATATAGTCACTTTTAGGAGTTGGGGAAATGATACCATAGGACGTTATTCATAAAAGAGGGAATTGAGAGGGGGATTTAAATTTTAAGGCCAAAGTAGCAGAATTGGAAATAAATCTTATGTTCAGTTAATGGGTGAATTTTTCCAGCTCTGCAACTTAAGTTTGAGATTCCCTTCATGTCACTCTTTCATGAATAAAACTCAGTGTTCTATCTATAGCAGTGACATGAGTTTGGAGCCTGCAGTAGGGATTTTAGGAGTCACAGTTCTCTGGCTCTTGGGGTTGTCCAGCCCTGGATTGTCACATTGTCCGAGGGTATATCATATTAGTTCTTTTGAGGCTTTTTAAATTGGTAAGTTTAAACTTATAGTCTCTTTTAAGCATATAAGAATGTTTTCAGGGACTATCAAGCAAGTATTACAAAAAATCTTTCTATTTTTTGCAGTAACATCATTCCTTCTTTTGTACTGATGGACATCCAGGCATCGACAGTTGTAACCTACGTGTACCAACTAATTGGCGATGATGTAAAAGTAGAAAGAATTGAGTACAAGAAATCTTAAGATAGATCCTTTGAACTTTCCATGGCCTTTAACTTCCATTCCCCTTTATTCTGCAATTAGAATCCTGACACATCCTACAGCTGTCATTGTAAGCTTTGTACTAATGTTTGCATTGTAAGAAGATCATTTTGAAATTACTGCATTTGTAGGTTTGTTGTTCGCTATATAGCAGTGATTCTTTCATTTACCCCATGTTCTGAAAGTGTGCCACATTGATTACTTATGTATAAAATTATAGACTTGTAAATATCTTAACATTAAGTGTTAACATTCACAAAAGTGTATAACCAAAATAACAATACAAATTAAAATTACGGAGACTGCTTTTTATTTTATTTCTTGTAAGTGTCATGTTCATACCCACTAAGCCGGGATGGGAAGGTTAAAGGCAGGAATTTCATATACATTATTCAGAGGGCTGCAAACTGGTTGATAGCATAATCTAGACTGTAGTAAGTTATTTAATCTGTGAACACCAATCTATGCATGGGATCTATCATAGATGTCTTAGATTTTGCTCTCACAAATCTTTTAGATTCCTTCATTCCTTTTTTCTCTTCGTTTTCTCTAAAGACCCTGAAAAAAAAAAATCACAATCAAAACATTTTCACATATGCAAAAATACATTTAAGAAAAGGTGGGTTTTATAACATATCAAATGTGTGGGGTGTTTGGTTTTTTTGTTCCTTTTTAATCTAGTTTAGGTGTTTTATTTTTTAGCAACTCTTCCTTAATCCTGTTGATAAAATATGCTTGTTTCTATGCAATGGAGCGTGTTTTATGTATAGAAATGTTAGGTTTTTGTGGCTGGATGTTCTTGATCTTTGACATATATAATTATTCAAACCATTGAAATGGTAGCTGAACCATTCAACATAGTTCTTAAAACCTAGCTGAAAAGTGCCAGTATTACAGCTTGCAAACAGTGGTGACACTATCATATAAGGGAATTAAGCAGCTAGTTAGTGAGAGGAGAAAGTCATAGAAACAAACTGATGTAATAGCTTACATCCGTTTTCTTTTCCGCTCAGGGCACTCAAAAGCCTAGGAACACCCCTGCTGGTATGCTTGTCTGCCCATGTGACTTGGCCAATGCCACCATACTCTATTCTGATCTGAAATGAGCTACCTTTTTCCAAGTATATTAAAGACCAATGTATTCAAATCCCACATATTAACAGTCCTCCTCATCTCTTCAGCATTTTGCTAGTGGGAAAAAATGCAACAATCAATGCATCCCAAATGATAACTATAGTTGCGATAAGCTCTTACGTATATTGTACATGTGAAGAACATGCATTCCCCAGATTTTTTTTCACACCAGTTATATAGCTTGTAATAATAACATGCTTTAACAATAAAAGTTGAGTTGTTTGCAAGTTAAAGCTTTCTAGTGATCATAACTGCATGGGGAAATTTTATCTTACTGATGATGCCTTACCGGATCTTTTCTGTGCACCCAAGTGACGATGAAGCAGTGTGTTCATGTGATTAGTACTGTAGACTTTGGCAATGCTACATAAATACCGTTTCTGGCCCATAGTAAGGTCTGGATGCTGAAAGGTAATCAAAAGTTTTATTTTTATAACTTAACATATTGTATCATAATTATCTAATGATAGAGAAGTGATATTTAAAAGAATATATTGAAAACACTATCTCATCACCATGTTTCCAATTAGTTTTTTTCCCCAATGCTTTTATTACGCACTGCATACATTAGGCCCCAGTAACATAAAAATAAAAAATATATAGCACAAAGCAATATATGCTAAAGCAGACCCTTCATCTGGTCAAGGACAACAAAGTCTATGACAGAACATAATTGATCATTTCACCTGGACTTGCAGAGGGATCCTACCTTTTACATGAGGTCACTTTGAGTCGCTTCAGTCTGACAGGGAAAATGTAGCTGGTGCTCAAAGCAACCTCCGGCTACATTTTACAAAATCGAACTGGACGTTCTGGCACGCCTCTGTGACGTCGGGAGGTATTGCAATACCCTGATTGGGTCTCTTCCATTGTGTTCCTGGTTACCGATCACCTTGTGAAATTGCAGGGTTCACTACACTTTTTTATAGGTATTTGTGCAGTGCATTGCAATGGAAAATTCCCGGTATCCAGGAAGGCCAGCTGCCTCTGGGTCGCTGCCACTGTAATGAGGATGTGGACAACGGCCGCTTTAAGATGGATGCAGATGCAGCCGCACACTCTCGCTGCTGTAGGTGTGATGTCCCCTTGCTGGACATGACAGTCATATCCTGCATCTTTTCCTCCTGCATCTGCCAGTGACTGTTTAGAAGTCCTGGTTGGGCAAGTCCTGTGAGTGCAAGTATGCCCAGTATGTACACATCACACTGATATATACCACATGCACAGGGCAATTCATATAACCTTGTTTACATACCGGGGCCTATATATTGTCCTGTGCATGTGTTTATATATCAGGGCAGTGTGTGACATAACCTTGTGTACATACTGGAGGTATATATTGGCCTGTGTAGGGCTATATATCAGTCTTATCTATAAATAATACCATTTTCAAATGTGCTTTAAAATGCATGGTTTTCCCTTTTTATGATAAAGAAAATAATGGTATGCTATGAGGCTGGTATAATGCTATATGGTATAAAATTATTTCCAGGGCTGTTTTTTCTTCCCAGTTTGGCAATGGTGGATATTTGATGGATTGGTCCTGAAAAACCCAGGTCTGTTGGCATGTATAGGAAGGGGGTCCTATGTTTTAAAAACAAAACAAATGTATTTACTCTGTAAGATAAGGGTATTGGAAGTGAAGAAAACACGATGCTACTGGGCTATCAGTGTATCCCTTCTAGCTTTAATTTCCCAAACAATACCTGGTATTTAGATAAAAAGGGTCTGAGTGAGGGCACGTGGCAGTCCAATGCTGAGTTGGCTGCAGACTCTGTGGATGCAGCAAATGGGAGAGGAACCGTACAGTGGGTATTTTCACCTCTTCTATGCTGGGATGGCTTAACACACAAATATAAACACAATTTCTACATACAGGGATAGCAAATGGCAGCAGGAGATGAGAAGGGCATAAGTCAGCACAGTAGGAAAGGGATCTCTGATATTCCTTCGAAGTGTCCGTAAGGAGCTCAGATGTCACCTGAACTTCAGAGTTCTGAGCAGACCCATAAATATATACATCAGATCTACATGAAAGAGGGGTTAAATCCTATTTTTACATTAAAAGGGTCATTTGAATGGTGCAAAAGGTTTCGTCCCTCTTCAATGTTATATGGAGGAAGGGCAGATAGTCATGCACAGTCGTTTGGCACTATGTATAAATGACTGCATTTTTATTTATAACTTACAAATTGAAGTAATATACCTTAAGAAATTGGTCATTTTTCATAGACCTTGGGATCTGCACAGTTTTAACGTGTAAAAATTCCACATTCTCTTTTCTAACATTTGTTCCACAAAAATGTACACCAGTGTTCACTCCTGTAGAAGAAAGTAAATATTGTATCAATAGCTAAGTAACAAAACAATTTTAGGCGTTGGCTCTGCAAATATTTCTTTCATTAAAGACAATTAGCAATAATTCTACTCCGGGAGCTGTGTAGCAAACTTCCTCTGGGGCACTAATTTTATTAAGATCTTTTAAAATTGAGAGGAATGACCACACATCGCTGCGACTGGATTTATGTTCTTGCTATACAGCAGTTTTTTAAAAATGCACTAGAGGTTTGTATTTATTCAGCTAATTATAATATTCTTGCCTAGACGGTGTATGTCAAATAAGTTTTAGGGCATCTTCTCCCCAAATTGCCACTGTAAACCTTTCACTGTTGCTCCATAAGATTCAGACTAACTTACTCGATTGCACAGTTATGTGTATTTGTTCACCAGCACAAAATACAGCTTGAATTCAAAGAAATCTCTTTGACAGGTGCTTATTTTGCAATAAATACAAATTCTACCTATATGTTATAAATTTGTGAAAAGGATACTGAATCTGTGATCTCCTATTCCCTTATTATAGGTTTTCATTTTGCACCTACTGTGTGTTTGGTTCGTTTGATCCAGATCATCTGAGCTGCATGCAATTAAGAATAGACAAGTATCAGTATACAGGTAATTTCACACTTATAACTTTGATATTGAGTATTTTATCACATTAATAAACACTCTGCAACCAAATTAAATGGACACTGAAAATGACCTATGTTTCAAATTTGAAAAGTATCCTTTATTGGTACTGCAATGTAGGTAAAGTTTGTCAAAGCACAGCAAAATGAGTACTGGGAAAGTCGAGGGCTTTCAGAAGGGCCATGGAGCTTTTACAGTGGTGGAACAAACAAGTTAAACAACCCTCTTTTTTTTCCTTCACCAGAGACATCCGATGCTTAGACAGTCACAAACAGCAGGAGTGGTATGAGAGTATCTTGGAACTCTAGTTCTAGCAGTACTGCATTACTACATTTTCAGCACGATTGAGGAAAATAATCCCAAAAAATGGAATAAATCAATAGTTGATTGGGGGGCTTTCTGATCCTGCTTGCAAGTGCCCTTCATTCCTGGTGGTCTTCTCCCATAACCCTTTTTGTGCTTATGTACTGTGCATCTTACATCAGGTGACCTTAGTACCCCCTGTACTGGCTTGACCTGCACATGTGTACACACCCTGCTTCCAACATGCAGACTTGTGAGGACTATGGTGTGGTTGGTTTACAGGGCTCTGGCTTCTCCCAAGGGTACAGGCTCTTTAACCCCTGGTGGAAGTTTTTGCCAAAGGCATTATGTTGATTACATGCATTACATTGAGCTCCTGTCTGACAATATTTATTTCTGACTTTTCTAAGATAAACATTATTACAACCATATTAATGAATTTAAAATAGGAGCAAATCTATGACAATATTCCTTTGGAATTTTTTTACACTGTTTAAATTGCCACTTCAGAGCTGTAATTCTGCAGCTCGTACACAAATAGATCCTGGTTATGTCACCAGTTAATCCAATGTCCTGCAAAACACAGATTGTAGTTGACTATTAGCCAATGAACACAAAGCCAAATATAATTACATAATTCACAAAATATTTGTACATTTCCAGTTTATTAAAGATTACGTTAGTCATTCCCAGATCACTAGGGTAGTAGAGGTAAAGGATACATGGTAACTTGAGAACTACTTTATTAAACCCAAGATTCTCACCTTGTTCTAGGTTCCCTCTGGCCAGGTGAATTTTTCTGGCCGGTAAAAATGACCTGTTTGTTCATCTTCCAAATGTGAGTAAAACAAAACCCACCACACCCAGATTAGAGCACGGTAACCTGCAGTCGCTGCGAGTAATGTCACACTGGGAATTTACATTTAGTGCAGGTAGCACAGTAACCTGACAACCCAGGGCGCATGCGCACTGTATCCTAATTATAGCATCCAAACCAAAGTACTTGCCAACTGGAGACACCGCCTAGCCACGTCTAATAAGCCATCCAAACAAACCACGGAAACTCTATGTATCTGCCCAGAACTGAAATAGTAATGAATACTATTATATCCCAAATGTTGCATTGAAAGGCTACTTATAAACCCAGCCAATCAAATCAAATCGTATTTGTTATTCTGGAAACATTTAGACCAGTTTGCGCTTATTCCGGATATGTGGATAGATATTGGATATGTGAATAGACTGTGGGTTTGCATACGGACATAGATTTGGCCCTTTACAATCTCTCATCAAAACTTATGTCGATACCATTATACAGTTAAGACGGGTATCGTTAAAACAGCCCGTAACCTAACCGGATTCGCATCGTAGCAAATGTAGTTCGATTATAGGTAGATCCAGCCAGCGTTACCCATAATGCCTTGCAACATTACGCGATCGGAGCTCTGGAAAGAGAGGCTTCGCGAATTGGCTACTCAGGGCTTCCGTTGGGAAATATACGGGAAGTGAACACACGTGAAGGAGAGGAGGTTTTAATTCGTAGTGGGGTTTGTTTTGGGGGGGAGTAGGAGAGACTGTGGTTTGTAAAGGAAAATGCCTCGCTACGCACAACTTGTGATGGGTCCAGCAGGCAGCGGCAAGGTGAGGTCCATTTCTAAATAATCATATTAACTGGGAATAACATGTGACATCAGTAGCAAAGTATATTTTTAAACGCAGTCTGCTCTACCAGTGAATTTGTGTAAAGCTGTTTAACCCCTTTTTTTTTTTTTTTTTTTTATTGCTGGCCATTTTTTTTAACTGCCCTTTAATGTAGAAATCTGGTAGTCCTTTTACCCCCTTCATTAAGTTTCCATGTTTTGGAATATATGAAATTCTAAAAAATTCCTGTGAGTCTCTGCACTTTAACTCCTGCCAAACCCGGACTTCAGGGTCTGAGTTTACTACATCTAAAGAAACAGATATACAGAGTTTCTACTGTCCATTTGCTGAAGTGCTGCATACCCTCTGGGAGTTTGTGAGTGTAAACCCTCAATGGGGCATATCTCTCTTTCCCCTCCAGATTACATTGGATACTTATTATCATCACAGCACCCCGCACTAAAAGGTGTCTAATTATTGTACCTTTTGTAGTGTCTTACTTCAAAACAATTTTTGTCCATTTAGCTCTCTGACTTGGGGGAGTCTGAACCTGGCAGTGGGCCCAGGGCATATGCCCACATTGTTCATTTCATGGCACCCAGTTTATATATGTACATTGGTGCTTGATGTTTAAAATATGCTTCTACAAACCATGCCTTAGAATGTACAAAAGGCATATATTTAATAGTAGCCCACTTTTTGTTACCCCATTTGTCACATTTTAGATGCTAACCTTCACAGGAAGCCACAGGTTGTTTTTTTATGTTTCAGAGCACATACTGTTCTACCATGGTCCAACACTGTGAGTCCCTAAATAGATCTGTCCAAGTGGTTAATCTGGACCCTGCAGCTGAGTATTTTGATTATCCTGTCATGGCTGGTAAGTGAGTTTTTCAAAGACTCTCTGTCACCAATGTCTTGTATGATCCTTTATCTGTGTAATCACAGCATAGTGTTTCAAAAACAATTTAATTTGTAACTATTAAATATTTTTGAACACTGTATTCATAGAGATGCTACATTGTCTCTTTTGGTTACATCTGCACACACATTTATATGATGGATATCAATGTAATGTATAAATCATATGGTCAAAATGGAGCCCAGATTCTATAGCAAATGCACTGGGAGTCCACATATGTGCACTTTCAGTGTCTCATGGAGATGAAACCTTAGTTGGTTAAATTCTAACTCAAATTGTAATAGTGCATTATTGGCTGAGTGGCTACAGCTAATAATTTAAGAATCAATCTGGTCCCTGTATAGGGGATGAGATAAGGTATCAGGACAGCTTCCTGGAAATAGGTTTGAATTAGCATAAATGCATAATTAAGAGGATTTTTGCCCTACACTTACAATACCCATTATGTGTGCAACCAAATATTTAGATCAGCAGATATGCTGGCGTCGTATCATTAACTGAGCAGGTTTCACTTTTTTTTTTTTTTTTTTTCGTTCTCCCCCTCTCACAGATATTAGAGAGCTCATTGAAGTTGATGATGTGATGGAAGACAGTTCTTTGAGGTTTGGGCCAAATGGAGGTCTGGTCTACTGTATGGAATATTTTGCCAATAACTTTGATTGGCTGGAGAGTTGTCTGGGTCACACAGAGGATGACTACATCCTGTTTGATTGTCCAGGTGAGGAGTTATTGCATGTGGATTCATTTGAGATACATATACTATACCATGTTGGCTGTAAACATAATAAAATAGTTGCTTCCTGCAGTCTGGTTTTGATTAATTTGATCAATGTGCATTTCAGCTGCATTTCCCAGTAAGACATACACAATACCAAAACAGAGATAGAGAAAATCTTCTAGAGATGAGCTTGTCTGCATTAACCTATTTAGCATAGGGAGCATCTGTATTTTGAAAGTTGAATAAATTGGTGGAAGAGCAAAGTAGAATCTTTTTCATAATACTTTATAAGCTTCTAATGTAGTACAACCCACCATTGGTTTCTTTCTGAAATTTCACATTTAAATAGCAGAAAATGTTCTCTCATGGACTTACTGCCTCTTTTAACACCACCATGTTTGTGTATTGTGCTTTCTAGGTCAGATCGAGCTGTATACCCACCTGCCGGTCATGAAGTACTTGGTGGAGCAGCTCCAGCAGTGGGAGTTCAGAGTTTGTGGGGTTTTTCTTGTAGATTCTCAGTTTATGGTGGAATCTTTCAAGGTAAATCACTTTATTCTCTCATTTTTATTGAATACCATATAAACATTTAAATTTAAGTGTGTTGGGGAGGAATGTTGCACATATATACAAATAGTGGTCTCCTTGATAAAGGCTATCTAGCCGAAACGTTGGTGACCTCCGTTTTTGGTTTTTTTTGCGCAGTGTGTCCCTCTTTTTTCGTTAGATTATCTTTACTTGTGCTATTAACTATTCATTTTATATGTAAGTATTTGCTATTTTTGTTTTTTGCTCATGTGACGCATAATATAGAGTATATTTTTCTATTATTATCTTTCTAATAAACTTTTGTAATATTATAGTTCTGGTTTCTGTGTGCTCCTCCTACCTCCTTTTTTTGTACATATATACATACACAGAACTGAGCACTCATCTCATCAGAGGCGTCGCTAGGGGTGGGCTAAGGGGGCTGAAGCCCCGAATGTAATGATCAAAGCCCCGAGTCTCTGCAGCTCCGTGTAGCTCCGCCCCCTGACATCACACAGACAGTGTGTGAAAGCCCTACACTGATAGGAGGCTGAGTGATATGTCAGCCAATCAGTGCAGGGCTTTTACACAGCATTATTACTGTGTGTGAAAGCCCTGCACTGATTGGCTGACACATCACTGAGCATCCTATCAGTGCAGGGCTTTTACACAGCATCATGACAAGGATGTGAAGGAAGCTCCACGTGGGACAGTGAAGCAGCACTGAAGATATCCTTGCAGGCTGTCACCGTGTGGGAGATGCAGAGCAGGTCTATTCCCACTCAGGTAAGCTCTGGGTATGGTGGAGAGAAGGGAAGGTTGGGGTCACTTATTTACATCCACCTTTGTGTATTTAAGCTATATATTGTTGGTTTGAGGTTCCTTATTACAGGACTGCCAAACAGCATAGGAATGATTCATGTTACATATGTGTGTATATATATATATATATATATATATATATATATGTATATATATAACATAAATGCTTCCTATGCTGTTTGGCAGTCCTGTAATAAGGAATCTCAAACCAACAATATATAGCTTAAATACACAAAGGTGGATGTAAATAAGTGATTTATGCTATATATGCATAATGATTTATACTATATATATATATATATATATATATATATATATATATATATATATATATTCATAAATCATTCCTATCCTGTTTAGCAGTCCTGTAATAAATAACGTCACACATGTGTGTTATGTGTATGTGTGACATGTTTTATTACAGGACTGCCAAACAGCATAGGAAGGATTTATGTTTATATCAGGGCTTGACAAATTTTATTTAGTTTTAGGAGCCAGCAAAAACATTTAGGAGCCAGACAATGGCACATCAGAAAAGCATACATACACAGAGACAATCACATGCACACACCTCACAGACATCCAGTCAGTCACATACACAGCCAGTTACACACACACACACACACCAGTCAGCAAATTTTCTTTTTTTTTTTTAAATAAAAAAATAATTCCTTAATGTGTCCTACACGTCACATGCACAGCCAGTTACATACATATTCACATACAACACATACACAGCCAGTTACATGCATACACACACAACACATACACAGCCAGTTACATACACACACAACACATACACAGCCAGTTACATACACACACAACACACCAGTCAGCAAATTTTCTTTTTTTTTTTAAATAAAAAAATAATTCCTTAATGTGTCCTACACGTCACATGCACAGCCAGTTACATACATATTCACATACAACACATACACAGCCAGTTACATACATACACACACAACACATACACAGCCAGTTACATGCACACACAGACAGTTACAAAGATACACACACACACAACACATACACAGCCAGTTACATACATATACACACACACACACACACAGCCAGTTACATACATACACACACAACACACTCACACTGACATACACACACTCTCGCTCACACTGACATACACACACCGTCGCTCACACTGACATACACACACTGTCGCTCACACTGACATGCACACACTCTCACTCTGACATGCACACACTCTCGCTCACACTGACATACACACACTCTCGCTCACACTGACATACACACACTCTCGCTCACACTGACATACACACACTCTCGCTCACACTGACATGCACACACTCTCGCTCACACTGACATGCACACACTCTCGCTCACACTGACATGCACACACTCTCGCTCACACTGACATGCACACACTCTCGCTCACACTGACATGCACACACTCTCGCTCACACTGACATGCACACACTCTCACACTGACATGCACACACTCTCACACTGACATGCACACACTCTCACACTGACATGCACACACTCTCACTCATACTGACATGCACACACTCTCACTCATACTGACATGCACACACTCTCACTCACACTGACATGCACCCACTCTCACTGACATGCACCCACTGACACTGACATGCACCCACTGACACTGACATGCACATACTCACACTGACATGCACATACTCACACTGACATGCACATACTCACACTGACATGCACATACTCACACTGACATGCACATACTCACACTGACATGCACATACTCACACTGACATGCACATACTCACACTGACATGCACATACTCACACTGACATGCACATACTCACACTGACATGCACATACTCACACTGACATGCACATACTCACACTGACATCCACACACTCACTCACACTGACATCCACACACTCACTCACACTGACATGCGCACACTGACATCCACACACTCACTCACACTGACATGCGCACACTCACACTGACATGCGCACACTCACACTGACATGCGCACACTCACACTGACATGCACACACTCACACTGACATGCACATACTCACACTGACATACACACACTCATTCACACACTGTCAGGTTTTTAACTTACCTGCTGCAGGCATCTCTTTGCTTTGAGCTCAGTGTGAAGGAGGTCTTAGTTAATCATGGGAGGCTTCGGAACTCTCAGCCGATCAGGAGAGTTAAGAAGTCTCACCTGATTGGCTGAGATCCTTGAATCAAGCTCCCCTGGACACAAGAAAAAAAAAATACTGCTGCATAGAGCAGCAAAGTGCCGCCCCTGCCAGGGTGCTGCCTGCGGCAGCTGCCCCATTAAAGGACCGGCCCTGTGAAGGCTCCTAAATTACAAAACTGGCATGAAGCTCAGAGCGGTGAGCATATATTGGTAAGTGCCCGTATGGTTCCATCTAAAAAACTAAAAAAGTCTCATGGGCTATAGCCCCAGATCTTTTGGAAACCTAGCAACGCCTCTGCATCTCATAAAGTCTTCTTACAAACACCTAAGATATCAACAAAATTGAAGATTTAGTAACATATGGCCATATTGTGCTTCAGTTCCTGTCAGTAACAACTGGTTACTTGTGATTACTCCTAAGTATATTTCATCAGACTATTTTGGATAAATTTCAGTCCTTGAGACAGTAAATCTTTAAAATAAGGAGATTATAAGTGGTTTTCTTCATCATTCTATGGTATGTACTTTTTGTTTTTCTCTTACAGTTCATTTCAGGTGTTATGGCTGCGCTCAGCGCTATGATCTCCTTAGAAATTCCACAGTGTAACATTATGACCAAGATGGATTTATTAAACAAAAAAGCGAAAAAAGAAATTGAGAGGTATGCTATTTTTTTCAATATATTTTGATTATTGGTTTCCTCATTAGTCTACATCTTCACTTTCCTCTGATCGATATGTCTTGCTTATGTAAAATGTCAAAACTGACTTATTTGCTATGCTCACTGATAGGTTTTTAGATCCAGACATGTATTCTATGATTGAAGATTCATCCAATCGACTAAAAAGCAAAAAGTTCAAGAAACTGACAAAGGCCATTTGTGGACTGGTGAGTATCTTGGATTTAAAGAAGTGTCACCTTTTTATTTCTACAGAAAAGGTGAAATACTGCGCCATCCCACACCTGAGACACTTATAGTTACATAATTAAATGAGGTACAATAATTCTCTCAGGGAATAATGCCCATCATAAGAGATACATAAAAGGGGGAAAAAACAGGAAATAATGGTGCTGTGTGTTAAAACCCCAGATTTCTGAGCGCTCCAGGTAATGATTTGTTACTCACACTTTCATGAGCAGAACCTGCTCAGTATATGATGTTCAATGGGAGACCCTCAGGTTATCAGTAGTACACCACCGATGCAGTTTGGCAGACCTAAGGGGGGAAAAAAGGAAGCAGGATCAAGCAACCCTATCTTATTACATAAAACGAAACCATAATTCTTACATCTAAAAATAAAGCAATAAACTTCATCTGGTATACGCAGTCTAGTAAGCAGTCCTTGATAAATGCTCACTTAAAGGCGCAGTACTTTTTTTTTTTTTTTTTTTTTTTATTTGATTAATAAGTCCCACATAATTAATTTTTGTGGTCTGTTTTGGTTGTGAAAATTCTCAAATATCGCACACCACCACCTCAGTGTAATGTAAACTGGGCCATAAATGTGTTCACCACGAGCACACAACATCTGAAATGGTGTTCATGTACTTTTGGTATACTTCTGATTGTTACACTTTATTTTTTACAACCCAGATTGATGATTACAGCATGGTTCGATTCTTACCATTTGATCGTTCTGATGAGGAATGTATGAATATTGTGCTCCAGCACATAGATTTTGCGATCCAATATGGAGAGGACCTGGAGTTTAAAGAACCCAAGGTGAGATAATGACTTAACCACCACTAAATCATTAGTAACGGTCTTCATAGGTATGGGGGAAGCCAATCATTTCACCCACAGTGAGTGACACACTCATTTCAGCACTTTGTCTGTAATTCAATGTGATTAATATATGTGGGTAGTATACATATTGTATACTATCATGCCGTTTGTTGGTATTCACAGATTTTGAGCTGGATAAACCATAGGATCAGTGAATGTTGGTCCTTGAGCCTAATGTTTTGAATATATAGTTATAGAAATTGAGTAGAATTATTTAAATGTATCCTTCACAGATTTTAAAAATCATATATAATAACATTAACCTCAGCAAGTGTAACATGAACAGACAAACACAGTTCAAAGTTGTTTCACTATTAAGAAAGTTTATTAAAAACTGATAAGGAAAACCTCGGCAACAGGCTTGTACTTACCGCTTAGAGTAGTCTGGCTGCATCCATTAGTGCTCCAACCATAGTACGCATACACAACTTTGGGGTGCAAAAAGGTGTACTGCAATCGATGTGTCCTTGGCTCCAAGCATCACACAACCATGGATTATAATAAAGCATCTGGTTTTACTTTTTTAACATCAGTGCTTGAATTTATGCCATTGGTTGATGTAAATCATGGTGTATTCTGTGAGGCCCACAAGCAATAATCTAACGGGATACATACATCACCATGAAAACTGAGCAGATATATGAATCATACCCAAAGTATAGACTCATCTACCAGCTTAATTTTCATTTTGATTTATGTGGTAGTATCCCATTACTTTTTTTGCATAATGGCCACATTAGTGTCTGCATTGGAACTGGGTTTCTCTGTTTATTTTACACTTGCTGGCTTGTTATTATATAGTATTTTGTTTCTATGTGCAGAGTTCAACTCCCTGACACTGTACATAAGTTTTGGAAAATGTGACATCCAGTTTGAGTTGTACAAGCCAGTGTTAAGTCTCCAGTTTAACCCGTTGAGGGCACTTTTTGTGCACTGACGACGCGGAGATGGCATGGAACATCCTGTGATAAAATGGATGCGATCAAGGCATTATAGCAACACCCAAATTTGGCCCCCTGGGGCATCGCGATTGCTTCACGGACCGATTTGGGGGTGCCTTATTGGAACCCACATGTCCCTCCAACTTGATGCTGCCATGGAGCCAGCAAGAGTGACAGAAAAGATCAATATCGCTTTTTTTTGTTATTTATTTTTTATCATATTTTATGACTAATTTTTTGTAAATTATGTGACATAAAAAATGGTATCTAAAGAAAGCCCTTTAATGGCATTAAAAACTGTATATTATATGTGTGGGTAAAGTAAAGGAGAGGAAAATTAAAGCTAAACACAAACACAGCAGAAGTGTAAAAACAGCCTGTGTCCTAAATTGTACAACATTCCAAAAACAGTCATGTCCTTAACCCCTTTGTGACCTTATGATGAGTTAACTCATCATAAGGTCACGAAGGGGTTAAGGACATGCAACCTTATGACGAGATGACTCGTGCTCTGTACACGCCAGCCAGCCAGTCTGAAATGGGTCCAGGACACTGCCTCACACCCGAGGCAAAGTTCCTGGATCCGATCAGCGGGTTTCCGGGCATGTGGAAAATAATGGGGGGGATTTTCTCCCAAATTTTCCCTTTTTTTTTTTATGTATTTTTAAATACTAAATTGAAGATTATTTTTATGTATAGGGTATCAAAAAAAACTGACTGTCCTTTTAAAAAACAACAAATAACTTGTATGGGTGTTAAAGTAGATGCATGCATTTGTTTACAATTCTTGTTTATGTTTAACTTGGTTTTGTTAGATAACTGGCTTATTCGAATCACATCTTCATTATTGATGTACCCAAATATAATTTATTTGTGCATCTATAGTGAGTGTAATCTTGCAAATATATCTTCCATGCACCTTAATGCTGCTCTGCTGTAATAGTTACAAAGACTCTGGGATCCATTATCCTTTATTTGCACTCTAATTATCTGTTATGGTACACCAGAGAGAGATCCAATAATGCCTCTCCTGTTACACTTAATCACAGAGGGATTTTAGGGACTTACTGTTCATTGTCTCTGCTTCCCATTCTTTAAATTTCACTTCCTGATCTCGTCTGCTCATCTCATTGATCCTCAGCTAGTTCTTCATGCCAGCCTGAGCATTGTTGTGCCTTTACTTATGGATCTTCTATTTCTTTTAACAGGAACTTGAAGAGGACACATCCAAAAACTTTGATGAATTTTTCCAGGACCGAGCTGATGAGCAGTAATGATGGCTCTATGGTGGACAATCCACCAAAGAGCCATTGTGGATTTTGTGAGTTCGTCTCCGAGGGGAAAAAACACATCTAGTCTTCTATGGTGTCAGCCTGACCTGCAGCTCATTGCTGTCCCATTTGCATTTAGAAACTGATATCAACATAAGCTGAAAGACTTATTTCAAAATTGTAGTGTAGCGCGTTTTTGGAATTTGTTCCAGAGGCAGAAAGTTCAGTGTGATAATCTTGAGCCGGAATAGAAGAATGAAATGGCCAGCACAGCCTCCTGAAAGAGTCACGATATTGTGAGATCAGTCAATGCTTATTACCTTTGCATGCGCTCTTCATTACAGGAGAAAATTGTGTTTCATTTGGTTTTACTTCTAATTTAAAACTCTAGTTGACTCTCTGCTTTAAGTTAACGGATTGTTCCAATGTTCCTGGTGCAATCTGATATTCAAGTCACAAATAAAATGACAACGTACTTTTAAATAAAGCATGTTCAAAGTGAACTGTAGCTTACTGTTAATACAGTAATAATCCCACCCGTGTATAGTAATTGATATAAAATAGACCACATACTTTATCTGCTTCTCTTCCAAAATGAGTATTTTTAGTACATCCGCAGGTTATTAAATGTACTCAAGTTTGTAAAGTACAGTATTTACCTTTGACAAATGTATCCATTATCTTATACACACAGTACCTTTTCTAAGAGTATATTATATATTCTTTGACTCATGTATGCACTATAGCTTGTATAATGATCATGTCTGTTGATATTTCACCATTTACCAGAAACATTTCTGATAATGTATGCTGCGGATTTCAGTTTAAAATCATTTATTCCCTAATATAAGGAAACAAATGAACCTCTTGCATAGCACAGATCATTGAAAATAGTCTTGTCTATTCTCCGTGGACAATACAAGCATTGCAAATTTACCCCTTTTTTTTTTTTTTTTTTTTTTAACTGAATGTCAAGCAAGGCCATTGATTTTACAGGGAAAATTAATTCAAATTTGATATATTTTCCCTTTAAATTTCATACTTGAAGGAATAGTGCATGGTTGCCGAACTGCAGTCCACAAGCTGTTGATCTCCCATAATAGTCTTTCAGCCAGGAGGGTAACATGGGAGTTTAGGAGATTGTAGTGGAATAGCCAGCAGCTCTCCACAGCATCTGTTGAAATATAACATCCAATAACCTCAGTTAGCTTGTATCCCACCAAAGGCTGCTTGGGTACTATTTGGAATTGTAGTTAAACAAATACAGGCTATGGTACTCTCAACAATTGTAACTGTGGGACTGTTAACTGGAATGCTGTATTTCTAAAGACTGCACAATGATTTTAATTTTATTGTTTTCATCCTGTTTTTGTTTTTTGTTCCCCCCCGCCCTCCAAAACAAAATTAAAAATGAAAATGCCTCTGCCATCAAAATGAGAACTTCCACTAATTATCTTTAAATATTCAAACCTATAATGTAATCTATTTTAATTCATTTTTTTGTTATTGTTAACCACTCCACCCCTAAGCATAAAGTTTAGTGCAAAAGGCTGTATATTTAAATATTACATTGTAAACTTTTATAGTGAAACAAAGAAATCCTTTTAATAGGGACTCTCTTATCCAGAGTAATCAATTGTATGTCCAAACTTTGATTTTGTTTCCATTTAAAAACCTTGAATTGCGATATTGACCAAGTATGCAGCACATGCATTTCTCACAACCATAGAATAAGCAGATTCTCTACAGACCGCTTTAAAAACTGTGTATGCTAAACAGCATATCTAGCTTTCAATAAAGAGACTTTATTTTGTATAGAGGTTGCATAAATGTAACGATTAACTTATGGAAATGAGAGGATTCGATGTCCTTTTAAGTTATTTTTTGTATTACTTTTAATTTTTCATGATATGTATTTTATTGTCTTCTGGCCTGTCTTATTTTTGCGTTTTTACTTTAATTCTATTAATAATCACTGGGATTACAGTTTACAGTGTACTTTTAAAGTTGAAATGGTAAATACGTTCAATTACCATTGTGTAGTACAATATCCAAAGTAGTAGTTCAATCATACTGGTATTTTGTTTTTCCTCCAAATTCACTGAAGATTTCATTTGTTTAAATGTTGTATGGAGGTCATCTTTTTGTTGCTGAATTTATTGGCCTTGTCTTGCATTGCAGTGAAGACATGTTTATTTGGTGCCAATATGCATTTCCTAGTGTAATAAACTTTATATTTTGCAAAAATGACACACCAATCTGGTCTTATTAATGGATGTATCTCTGCATCTTAAGCTATTTTAAGAATAGTCTGCTTCAATTTATTCTAAGCAGGCAAATCTTCCGTTAACCCTTAATGTAAATATTGTTAATGTAATGTGATATGATGGAATGAGCGCTCGCTTCACAAAACCAGTTGCCCATACAAAACACAGTTTTTAATATTGTTTTTTTTTTAATGAAAAAAGAGATTATATATAGTAAGATCAGGCTCTGGGTAAACGGAGTCCTGACAGATGCCTTCCACATAAGGAATGGTATGAGACAGGGATGCCCCCTTTCCCCGTCGTTATTCATATTATCTTTAGAGCCATTTATGGAAGCGGAAAGACAAAACACTGACATATCAGGGCTCAGTACAGGCAGGGAACTCTGAACACAAGATTTTGGGATATGAGGATGACCTGCTTTTTGCCATAATTAACCCTAGACTGACCCTGCCTAACATCATGTGGGAATTCTGGATTTTTGGGGCCTCTTTCTAACCTTAAAATTAATGACTCGAAATCTGAAATTTTAAATATTAATGTACCATTGTCCATAAAACTACAACTGAAACCCAATTTCCTACTTCAATGGTGTAGCACTAAACATAAATACCTTGGCATATGGGTCACAAAGAACTCTTCCATTCTTTACCAACATAACTTCCCACCACTCTTCTCTATTTTACAAAGAGATCTCAGACACTGGAACTTAAAATTCCTCTCATGGTTCGGTAGAATCAACAGGCTAAAACTGAACATGATGCCCAGATTGCTATATCTTTCCAGGCGATCCCGATCAAACTTACCCTGGCATTTTTAGCGACATTCAAGTCCCTATTTATAAAATTTGTGTGGGGCCTGAAAAGACCAAGAAGGACCAAATTCTCAACACTAACCCGCCCTAAAATCAGAGGAGGCACCGGACACCCTGACCCTCTCGTACACTACCATGCATGCCACCTCCTGAGAGCGCTGGAGTGGTCACACCACCCACCACACAAGTTATGGATAGAGATAGAGACAAACCTGACTGGCATGCCCCATCACACTTCTTGTGGATACAACAATGCCATGCACAAGGTATTTTGAAAAACCACCCATTGATCACCGCCACCTTGCAGATAGTACACAATACACAAAAAATAAGACCGATAGTACACAATACACATAAAACACGACCTTATGATTTACCCCTCACCAATATTGCCACTTAGAAACAACCCAGATTTTCCACCTGGTCAGGAGAAAGGTTCTTTCCTTGCGACTCACTTGACTGACATGTCCCCTATCAGATTCTTAGCGAAGGGGAAATTGCGACTCTTAGACACACTTCTGGAAGATAGAGCACCTACGCTGCTAGAACACTTCCAATACCACCAGTTGTCTAGCTATTTCAAGACAATACCCAGGAAACACATGTTACACAGAGACCTAACCAGTTTTGTTTCTGTACAGTAGAGCTGACTTACCTACTTGACCCTGCTGAAATTTCTGGGCCAGTTGGCGCTGGCTGTCACCATGGAGTAGAAAGATTCGGAAAAAATCTTTACCCTCATACACAAAAGTTCCTGTCACATAAAAGTCCAAGAGACCTCCTATAAATTGCTCACCCAATGGTACCAGGCCACTGTTCTTCTGAATAGGGCCTTCCCAGACTTCTCTGATGTGTGCTGGAGATACAAACAGGCCCCCAGTTCCTTGCTGCATATTTGGTTGGAAAGCCAAAAGATTGCACAGTTCTGGACTCAAATCCATGCAATCATACCTAAATTTAAAGATAACCCACGCCAGTTCTGCCTGGCCCAGTACCTAGTTTCCTTTCGCTTTATCTCGCTTTATAGATATATAGGTAAATTGAAAATTCCAGAAGAAGAAATTGGTTAGTTTAACAAAAGGACACTTGGAAGACTATAGTTGTTCTGATGAATACAAATGTTCAAGAGAAAAAGAAAGCAGTATATACATATGCAGGTAGAGAATATGGTTTTGCAGTTTCTGATAGCCAAGCTATTAATAGATTTGGTACAGTACGGATATACTGTATGCTGTCTGACTGGATGGTCCAAAGCAGATATTGTCAAAGAGTCAAAAAGTTAGGTGATAGAGCCATTATTTCGTAGTTCTTAGAAGAATAGTAGTCTTTTTGACAACATCGAAAATGTGTTTGTGACGTCAACTTTCCGCTTTTAATAGAATGAGAATTTAAAGCAGCAAGTTGAGGCGACGGGTTCCTCTAAGAGGGAGTTTGTGTTAAACTAATCAACCTCTTCTTTTGGAATTTTCAATCAACCTATATATATCTAGAGACTACTTATCCACCATCACTCACGACCTCTGATGAAGCCAGGTCTTGTAACAAGAAGTTTTTTTTTTTTATCAGAACAAATCTGTTAAAATTCTTTATTCAAGTGATTTTACTAAATATAATCTATTGTTTTTTGGGGGGGTTGTATGTGTAACCAGATTTGTTTGTCCTGTGTGTATCGAGCTCTCATGCCAACATATCACATTTCTATACTTTTTTATTTCATGGAGATCAGCCTGTTGTGGTTTGTAGCGGCTTGCACTGTCATTGTGAGTGTCCTTACATTAAGTGTTTTCTACCTACTCTCATCTTTCCTGTATCCACGTTGACGCAAACTTGAACCAACCATCCCTATAAATATTGTTCATACTCTCCCCACTGCAAAAGGTTTTTTTTTTTGTTTAAATATATTTTTTTAAGGTTGTAATAGCAAATAGTGAATAAAAACAAACAAATCTGACTGGCGTCTGGAAACAAACAGGTGATACTCTTGCAACGAACAAACAATATAGACACATTTAAACAATTTTTTTTGTGCATATACATGCAATTTTGTTAACAATGTATAAATCATTGTTTCATTCTCTACATTATAAGCAATGATTAAGGTAAATTAGGAGTCCCTTTAAGCTCTAATTAGAGCTTTTATATTAGTTGCAATTTCCCTATAAGAAATGTAACCAGAAACAGGAGTAACTTCACAAATGTCTCTTATCTACCAAGGCTTCCTTTGTAGGAGCCATGAAGGTTTACTGAGTGATGAAAACCCCCAAACAAACCCTATGTTTTCAAAAATAAGGCAACCCCCCCCCCCCAACTAAATTTCTGGAAAAGGCCTAAATATAATGCAGCCCTGTTGGAAAAAACGTTTTGCTAGTAAATATGTTTTCATACTATGTGCAGCACAAGACATCCCCTGGCTGAGCCCCCCAGGAGAGCCAGGCTCCTGGAGTACTGGCCCCTGATGGATGCCCAGACTCTTAGTAATACCCATTAAGTAATAGCAAAGTATCAATCTTTGTCCAATTAAAATGTCAGGAGCCATGCACATTTGCAGGTAACATTGTAATTTAGGTTGAAAAAAGACACAAGTCCATCAAGTTCAACCCTTCTACCTATCATTACAGCTTTTGATCCAAAAGAAGGCAAAACCCCCTAAGGGAGCTATTTCAAATTTCGCCTCCTAGGGGGGAAAAATCCTTCTTGACTCCAAAGGGCAATGAGATTTCTCTGTGGATCAATAAGCTCTATTATTAATGGTTATTCTATTATTAAGAGCCCTGTATGTTCTGCTTTTCTAAAAAAAAACACATCTTGGCAGTGAGTTCCATAACTTTATTGTCCTTTAGGTACAAACGGTATAAATCCGTTTTTAACAAAGTCACTGCTGGATTTATGTATTTCATTATCAGTTATTCAAATTACCGTATTTATCGGCGTATAACACGCACTTTTTCTCCCTGAAAATAGGGGGAAAATGATGTGTGCGTGTTATACGCCGAAAAAAAAATAAAATCTAAAACTTACCTCGTTCCTGCACTGTCCCCCGGTGCTCTGAAGCTGCGATGGGAGCGTTGTGAGCTTCCCTTCAGCCGCGCGGTCAATAAAGTGTTTTTTTTTTAAAACAATCTTTATTGTTCCGCGCGGCTGGAGGGGAGCTCACAACGCTTCCCACGCAGCTTCAGAGCACCGGGGGACAGAGCAGGAACGAGGTAAGTGCTGGGGTCTGGGGAAGGGGGGGAGGAGGGTGGCACAACGAGCATACTAAGGGGCAATATCATGGCATATTAAATGGCATATTGGGGGCAATATCCTGCATATTAAATGGCATATTGGAGGCAAAATCCTGGCATATTAAAATGGCATTTTGGGGTCAATATCCTGCATATTAAAATGGCATATTGGGGGCAATATCCTGCATATTAAATGGAATATTGGGGGCAATATCCTGGCATATTAAATAGCATATTGGGGGCAATATCCTGGCATATTAAAATGGCATATTGGGGGCAATATCCTGCATATTAAAATGGCATATTGGGGGCAATATCCTGGCATATTAAAATGGCATATTGGGGGCAATATCTGGCATATTAAAATGGCATATTGGGGGCAATATCCTGCATATTAAATGGCATATTGGGGGCAATATCCTGCATATTAAATGGCATATTGGGGGCAATATCCTGCATATTAAATGGCATATTGGGGGCAATATCCTGGCATATTAAAATGGCATATTGGGCTTCAAAGTTCTTTATTTGAAATTTAAGTTTTTTTTTCCTGAAATTTCCTTCTTAAAATGAGGTGCGTGTTATACGCCGATAAATACGGTAATACTTGTTATTAAATAATAGCCATTACATGTCTAACTTAACTTGGCACACGAATTAACAGTTCTTAAGGGGGAAAAAGTATCAAAGGAGTAGTGTTAGCAGCTGCTTCCTCTAGCGTCCAAACATGATACTGCAGGTTATGGTTATCGACGTTGCAGCATTTCCTTTATGTAAATGCACCACCTAGTGGCCAGTGGATGTAGCGCTTGCTTGTTATTTCCTGCTTCTACTACCTAGGGTGGGACAGCGGAAGTACTGAGGAGCAGCGCTTAGTCTGTGGGGATCTTCTCTCTGTGGCTGCCTTCTATCTCGCTATCATGCCGGTAAGTGGTGTTATCTCTGAGCACAGGGTAGACCGTGTCCCTCCAATCCGCTGCAGTGAGTAAGAGGTTAGAGTACTGCGGCAGACGCTGTGTTCTGTCAGGTAATGTGTTAGGCCCAGGGAGGCTCCCGAGCTGTATTACATCTACCTAGCTCGGTGACAGTTTTCAGTCTATAAATTGTATGACATAAATACCCTATTGCCTGTGTGTAACCAATTAATACACGCATAAGAGATCTGCAATCAGTACTGCTGGTGAGGTCTGGCATATCACAGGCTCCTGGCAGTAAATGGTACATTTTTTGTGTGCAAATCATCCTCCATATTGCAGATATAATTATCTGGCTTTACCTATTGCATCTCACAGTGTTGGTTGTGTTAACCCACACTTGTCTCTGCGATGCTGGGGGAGGGAGGGGGGTGTCAGAAGCTCACCGCGGATCAGGGTGTTGGTTACCCTTGTCTTATCTTCAGTGGCACTGGAATGCTGGACATTCCGGCATTTAGACAGTTAAAACTGCTCTTGTACTAAAAGCCTTATAAGTCTGGGTTTTGCAGAATAGGGAACATTTATTTGTCATACAGGAAGTGGCTTTGAGTGTGTTGTGCTTAGCGTCAGCCTTTCTACTTAGTACACAGCCAGGTACATGCAATCTTTCCATCAGCCCTCTGTTCTCAATGAAGTACAGTTGTGTTACATGAACACCGACTCTCTAAATGTGAATTGCTAGATACTTGTGCAGGAAAAAGCCATGCAGGTTTTTCCACACTTACAATAGGTTAGACTCCAGAACAAGGCCATTCATTTTTTTGAAAAGTACAGTATATAGAGAAATTAAATTCTACCTAATACACAACTTACAGGTTTAGTAATTATAAACTGAATATTGTCATATATATTAACGGTGTAAAGGGTATACACTGAACATTGTTTGGTTATGATTCCTTAAGTGTATTGCTATAGAAAACATTAAAACAAAGAAAAGGATTTATGCTACACTCCCATAGGGACACTGCTTTATTGTAACAGGGCTAGGTGCCCTAGTTACACTTGAAGGCTAGCTTTTGGGAAATCCGATACAGAAATTATATATAACTGGGCTGCAATCCATTAGTAGGCACCAAGACACTACTGTTGGCTCCTGACTACATGCATTGCTTTATAAATATCTCTTTATTTATAAATATCTATATTAATGTATCATTTATCTGGCTTCTAAAAATAATCAGACTGGCTTCTGAATTGGCCTGTTACAAAAATGTCAAGTCCGGATGGGAATAATACCTCTGTATAACTTTGGTTTTGTAATATGTGTAATTGCATGGTAGGGATATGCCAAATTGCCACTAAACCTGACTGGATGCTGTGAATATAAAATATATAATATCAGTGCTTTAACTGTAAATAGAAAAGCTGCAAACAATTTCAGAAAAAATGTTGCATTGAACATTTTGTCTGTTTTGTTAGTTGATTGGTTTTCTATGCTGGTGATGTTTGGGCCAATATTCCTTGCCTTGTCTATGTATGAATACTGTTTTATTACCACGAGATACACTAGTATTACTACTCTTATGGGTCTGGCACATAACTATTTTACAAATGTCTCTGTTTCAGGCCTACCATTCCACATTAATGGAATCTGACGTCAAGTTTATTGGTAACATGGCAATGCTGCCTATTAGAACACAGTTCAAAGGACCAGCCCCCAGAGAAAGTAAGTCCAGCAAAACTTCCTTCACAATATTCCAAACACATTCCAGCCACATGGTTAGCTTTGTGTGTCCAATCATCCAGCAAGCTAAGACTTGCTGCAGTTTTCTGTATTGAGAGCTTTCCTGACACGTGATCATTTGCAGAGTGAGGTGAGGCATACTGGAAAAAATGTTTTATGACTGCATTACCTTTACTGTACTATCTGCTGCACCTTTAGTATACCTGACATTTCTTCCATGATCCTTTGACTAAACATAACCAATACACTAGTCTGATATTGGGATGGGTATGTGTTACTACCAACACCCCAATATATGTTCAGCAACTCCCCCTGAGTATAGTGATACTCCGCATACATAGGTTTGCAAGGTGTATGAGACAGGTACAGGGCCTAATTTCGGACACAGTCATTGCAGCTTTGAAATATGGAAGTTTGATTGCTTTTTGGACTACATTTCCTAGCATGTTAAACCAGCCCGAAACTACCTTAGCATCATAGGAAATGTAGTCTATAGTAGGCAGCACTGATTCTTGTTACCATCGTGCAGCATAGATAACATATGCAGCTGCTGTAGGTCCCTCTCTATTGCTGTTGGCCAGTGACTGCTCCACCAGTAGTATTTATTTTAACATTTTTTTAATGTCCCTAGAGGACAACTGGCAGTCCTATCATGTTGCTGGTCCTCTACATGATAAAAAATTTTAAAATTTTCTATATTTACATTTTTTCAAATGTAACCCTAACCTTAAACTTTAACAAAAAAAAAGGATTTTTTTTATTGAAACATTCTGAGACTAACTTAGGGGACAGGAGCTAGCTTCCCAAATTGTCATTAGTCTGTCCCTGCCCCACAATTGCTGTGGGGCAGGGAGAGACTTGAGCTGTCAAATCTAAACACATGTGGTCATTGCCTGTCACAGTGACTGGACTCAGCCATGTCATTCACAGCCTGATCACGATATACCAGCTGGAATACAGCGATCGGAGTTCAAGAGAAGCCACATCATCGGGCACAAAGCGTTTAAGCGGATTGTTAAAAGGACAAAGCAAAAATAAGTTTATATATCATTTTATTTGGTGGTGAAGGGTCTGATTGACCCTTCCTCTTGGCTATGAAATGAAGACACCAGGGCTCTAAAAATTCCAGGATGCCATGATGACCAGGAAATGAGACCTGGCGTCTGGGTATTCCAGTCTACATGGCTACCTCACTGCTGGGACTTAATATTATATTTTTCAGTAGAGTGTAGTGCAGTAGAGTGTAGTGCAGTGGGAGGGGAGTCTGATCATACTGCACAGACTACAACCTTGTGCATCGTGCTTTAAAGTCAGAGCGCCGGATGTCACATGACATCCCGGTGCTCAGCAGGACTATACTTGAAGATGGCTGGAGTAGAAGTGTCTCCCTCCCCTGCAATGAGGTAAAGCAGAATGGAGGGCGGACACATTGAATAATGTATTTTTTTTTCCTATAAAAGAAATGGCTGGCTGGTTGTGTGTGTGTGTGTTTACATGACTGTATGATTGTATTATGTGCTGTTGTCTGGTTTCTAGATTTTTTTTTAGTTGGCTCTTAAAACCTAATTTAGTTTGTGAAGCCCTGGAGTATAGCCGAAATCTCTTGGGAGCAAATATGTTGGCTCCTGTAAAGATACACTGGGGGGCTTCCAATGAGCATGTCAGTGCAACAATGTTGGGGGAGAGAATGGGTATGCTCAATTCTGCAAATACAGCTGTATGACCAGAATATTTAAAAGATAGGTAGAGGTTGGATCTAGTAAAACGACTATTTTCTTGAAATGTGGAGATAAGAGATCATTTTGGAAAGGTGATTAATCTGCAAAACAGAGCCTCTTTTTAACATCAATTCATCTTCAAAACTGATGTTTCATGGTCATAACAAATATATGTATTTCCTTTTTCCTAGCCAAAGACACAGATATTATAGATGAAGCTATCTATTATTTCAAAGCTAACGTCTTTTTCAAAAATTATGAAATCAAGGTAAGTAAGCAAGGAGAATTCTTCAATTGTATAATGCCATTGATTTTCTAAGTGTTTGCTTGAGGAAAGTTGAATGTGGGCTATGTAAGTGGATAGCACATTAGGGTAGAGTGAAGAATAGGCCTGCATTATGCTCATTACACAGAAAAGTAATCATTGTGCGAATAAGACGGTAAGTTACATATGATTAAACCCAGCAATATTAGACCAAATCACTTATGCACAAAAGAAAGTATTGAATAATTTATTTTTCAGGTAACAGTATGATTTTAAAATAACTCTGTGATGAGCACATAACAGAATATTGACCAAAACTAGTGTAACTGAGAATTGTAAAGCAATGTTTAATCTTGCACAATTTTTTTTTAAATCTGTTCTAACATTTGGTTTGTATTTCAATTGTGTTACAGAATGAAGCTGACCGTACTTTAATATACATCACCCTTTACATGTCTGAGTGCTTAAAAAAGTTACAGAAGGTGAGAGTGATGAGAGTTCTGTAAAATGTAGATTACTGTGATTAAGCAGGGTTATTAGAACACATAGTACACATTATATTCGACTCATTTTCTTAATCGTTAAACGCATATATTGTTTTTGCCATCAGTATATTATTATTTGCACTTTTGAGTTAGTATTGGGTTACCCCAACGGTTACAACCTGTAGTTTTCATAGTCCCGGGTAGAGATTGGTAACTGTTATGCACTAATGACTGGGATTCCACTAACTGTGCTGCTGTAATATTATGCAGTAATATTTTGGTTATCTCTAAATTATTAAATATATTTATTATCATCACATTCAAAGGGAACCTCACGTTATAACTTACGGGGGGAGTTTAATAAGTCATTTGTTCATCTGTACTTGAAATGAAAATGTCTAGACATAGGTTTGGTACCAATTAAAATGTCTGTAATGTCATTTCATCCAGTGTAATAGCAAAGGGCAGGGGGAAAAGGAAATGTACACATTGGGAATTACAAATTTCCCTATCCCTGGAGAACCTGGATTTCCCCTCAACGCCATGTATGTGAAGCCTGCCAACAAACAGGAAGATGGTAAGAAAGCATGGGTGTCATTGGCCTGGGGTAAATAACTGTAAGGTCTACTAAATAAAGAGAGAATTGCAGGGAATTTTAAATTTAAGGCCAAGGTAGAGGAGTCGCAAACATTCTCCCATTGAGCTGCATTGGAGAATTTTACCAACTCTGTTACGTTGGCCTAAAGTTTGAAATTCTTATCCCAGTTCCCTGCTCTTTGAGCCGACCTTTATATCTTGGAGACCTGAGTTTTACATGAAAGAACATGAAGTGGTTTATCCAACTGGTGTGTCTCTTTTGCAAACTGAGGTTGGCCCAATATGACATGAGGTAGAGAGCCCTGCTAGGAAGCTTACAAAGGGAGTGGGGGACGTGAGAAGCATAAAGAGTGAATATCACAAAGAAAAATTGTTTATGTGGAACTATATCTTTTAAAAGTAAATTGTCACTAAAAATAAAACCCCTTCCACATCACCATGTAACAAAAATCCATTTGATTAGCAGGAGAAACAATACAGTACTGTATTATGCCACAGCATGTAGTGCTTCCTTTCATTACTTCTCAGTCCTCCATCCCCAGCATCAGCTTGTCCACTGTTTAATGTAAATGGTGCTGCAAAAGCATGCTGTGATATTACATTACCATTTTTTTTATATAGCACCAACAATTTACGTAGCGCTAGATACAGAGCATAGAAGGGAAACACATTTTAACACAGACAAACAAGAACAGACTGGTACGGGAGGTCGAAAGTCCTGCTCGCAAGCTTACAATCTATAGACAAATTGCAATAGATCAGAACCATCCAATTGTCACAACTAGAACATAGTTTGCAGTCCTTTTCAGAAATACCATTCAAAAACAATGTAAAACAGGTATGTTCAAAAATAATACATTTCCGAAACCAGTCCCACTTTAAATTCAATTGCTCAACAGCTGGGATTCTGCTGAATCCAGTGCAGACTCCTTTGGTAGCCCGCACAAGTATCTCAATGCAGGGAAGTGAAGTTGATTACCCTTTATAGTTAATGGAGACCTTACTCAGCTTCTGCTCAATTAATATGGTATTTTCTGCATGTTTTTACCTAAGCATAAGCAAGTTTGATCCGATTAGGATGCAACTGAAGCACCAATACCTAGAGAATCATCTTACAACTTTACATGTTTCTTATTACAACCACCCATTCACAATTTTTATTTAAAAGTCAGTGATCTTCGCACAACTGTACTGCTTTGTAGCATGTTTCCACTATATATAGCTTGTTAATAATCCATCTTGAACTTCTATTTCAGAGATCATGAGAGGATATTTACAACAGCTGAGGCAAGAAACTGGCCTGAGGCTTTGTGAAAAGGTGTTTGACCCTCAGACTGATAAACCAAGCAAGGTAAAATGGCAATTTTCCAACTCCACCCATCATTCCATGATACCTGGTCCATACATTATTGTACATTTTGGAGGTGTAGAGGACAACAGTGTCATTAAGACCATGGATGCAGCTCTGCTAATACTGCAAATTCCATGTCAATAAATTAACCCTTTTCTTACCAGTTACAATTAGCCAGGATCTTTGACCATTTTTATATTTATAAACATAATCTGTAGATCGTGTTCTGTATGTCTTTATTCCAAGAATAATATGAAATATTTCGCATTTTCTACAAATATTCAAGACACAATATAATCATGTGTGCAGTGCATTCCTAACCGAGTCAATATTCCAGTGTTTCTTTGCTTCATTGTGATCTTTGTGTTTCTATATTACAGTGGTGGACATGCTTTGTGAAAAGGCAGTTCATGAACAAATCTCTCTCTGGCCCAGGGCAATAAAACATGGAGCAGAACATAAGAAGAGAAGTGTATTTTAACACATTGCAACATGTCTTACCACATTTGTCCTTTTTTCAAATGATGTTTTTTATTGTGTTACAGTGTGGATGGTAATTTCCTAAGTAACCAAATTGGGGTTGAATGTTAAGCTGGTGCTTAATAAAAGCTATGGTCAATACTTCTTTAATCAAAATGCTTGTCTTGTGGACTTGGGCTAGAAGTCGTATGTGTATCACCAATACCAGGCTTCTGCCTGTAGGATCTGTAACTCCACTGGCTGGGGTACCTGCTGTTTAAAATACACAGGATCTCTTGTACGCTAATAAATACGGTTTATGTTTATAATGAGTGACTTTGTTTTTTGAGCAGTGCAATAGTGAGATTGACATTTACAGCAACCAACAAAAAGTATTGACCACTGCTCAGCTTTATTAAACTTAAAATACACTTGTTACATCTTCATTCGCAGAAAATGGTACATGTTAATAAATTGTAGTTTAATCACTCTCGCCAATATCACCCTGTACCCTACAACCAGCTTGTGAGCAGAATATTGCAATAGACAAGTCAGCAGAAAAACTAGGCAACAAATAGCTGCAAGCGTTTTGCTATAATAAAAGTTTGTAAAAGTAAATCGTTGGAAATTGTCACCATTTGTATACCAGCCAGAAAATTGTAGCAGTAAAAAAAATAGTACGTCTAATCCAACTCGGAGGAGTTTAATCATAGAGATGGCAGAACTAAAACAATATCGCTGCAGTTGGATGGTTCTTCATTAAATATGAAAGGAGACATTCCCAAGAGTTAAGGCATACGATAATACATAACTTATATTCCATTACGTAAGTCAGTTTTGCTGTTCACAAATGCCATTTTTAAGGTAAAGTAATCCAAATCCATGTCTCTTTACCTTATATACATGAGTATACATTGGACACACCCCTCACTGTAATTAACAATAATAAAAACACTGTATTAAAACAAATTTACAAGAATAAAGACCAAGTTAACTATTTAAACCAGCAGCTTTTAAGGCACTAATTTTAATATCCAATGCCTCTTTGTGATCATTTTATTTTTGTGTCTCCCTCTGCCAGGTAAAGCTGGAATCACATCCAAACCACTGAATTATAACACTACCAGAGAACTAGGACCAGCTTCCTTAAATTAAACCTCCATTGCATTCACACTTTGTCAGTGCCAGTGATCATTTCAGTATTGCTAATGCAATCCCTGAAAGGGCAAGTAGTTCAGCCAAGATAAAACCTAGAACACAGGCAAGTTACCCTGTGGCAAAAGTGAGTGCTGTTTAATATCAATTTAATTACATTTAAATGGATGATGTATATATTTCTGATTACATGTACTTTGACAATGAACACAATCCTCACATTTTAAATTACCCTTAGCTATGGCACTTTATGGCCAATGGTTTGAAAATCACTTCATACCAACTTGATGTTCCTGGAGGGATATGCCAAGTGGCAAATGATTTAGCTAAGCTGACATTTAATGTGGATACATGCAAGATAATGATTACTGGCCTTAAATTAAAAAAAAAAAAATCTCTAAAGGCAAAATATAACCCTAATCTCATTGCGCAGGGTTTATCTTTTTCTTGTCTGTGTTTTCAATGGTTGTGTACTATTGATCAACCCTTTCTGCATATAGTTTGTTCCCCTCTCTTTTGGCCACCCCTTATTTCTGTATTTCTTTGTTCTGGTATTAGGACAGTGTGGCGTGGCCGGGAGGTGGTTGTAGAAAGCCAGGCCATAACCACATACAGCACAATCTAATGTAAATATCAGTTATACTGATAATCTAATGTTATGTGTTTATAATATCTGTCAGCTGCCTTCCAGGGCAGGGGCGGGCTGGGGGGCAGGGAGGCAATTGTCCCCCAGGCCGCCCTAATGTATGCTAAAAACGGCCTCTGGGCCGTCTTTAACGCTGGGCAGTGGCGTCCCGAGGGGGGGGGCGGACCGCACCGGGTGTGACACCTCCAGCGGGGGTGACACCCGTGCTGCCGGCACCCCCCCGCATCGCGCCGCTTAACTTTTTTTTCTAGCAGCCGTATCCGCTGGACGCGGCCGCCGGAAAAAAGTAAAAATAAATAAATCACAGCAACCGGATGTGACGTTACGTCACATCCAGTGACTGTGTTTTCCTCCTCCATGCAAGAGGGAAGACTGCACGGAGGAGGCGTCGGTCCGGGAGCACAGAGCAGCCATTGGGTAAGTGATGGAGGAGGGGGGGGTTTAAAACGAGCAGGGCTCTTACTGGCACTATTTTACTGGGCTCTGACTGGCACTATATTACTGGGCATCTGGCTGGCACTATATTACTGGGCATCTGGCTGGCACTATATTACTGGGCTCTGGCTGGCATAATATTACAGGCATCTGACTGGCACTATATTACTGGGCATCTGGCTTGCACTATATAACTGGGCATCTGGCTGGCACCCGCCCCGGGTGTCAAATGCTCTAGGTACGCCCCTGACGCTGGGGCAGCGTTAAAATCCCCCCCCCACTTTCCCAGTACTTACCTCCTTGCTGCTGTCCCCCGGTGCTGCAGGTCCGTGGCTGTGAGGGAAGCGTTCTGCGCTCCCCTCCAGCCAATGCGCATTCATAAAGTTTGTTGAAAAAAAAAGTTTAAACAAACTTTATTGAAGACGCTTGGCTGGAGGGGAGCACACAACGCTTCCCTCACAGACGGGCAGACGAGAGCACCGGGAGACGGAGACAGAGCAGCAGCAAGGAGGTCAAGTGGCCCATTGCCTCCCCATCCACTGCCATCTTTTCCTTGTTTTGTTTCCCCACAATATGCCAGGATTTGCCACTTAATATGCCAGAATTTTCCCTTACAATATGCCAGGATTATGCCCCTCAAAATGCCAGGATTTTACCCTCAATATGCCATATGGTATATTGGGGGGCAAAATCCTGGTGTATCGTGGGGCAAAATCCTGACATTGTGGGGCATAATCCTGGCATATTGAGGGGAAAATCCTGGCATACTGAGGGGCATAACCTTGGCATATTGAGGGGCAAAATCCTGGTATATTGGGGACCAAATTCTTGGTGTATTGTGGGGCAAAATCCTGACATATTGGGTGGCTAAATCCTGGCATATTGAGGGGGAAATCCTGGCATATTGAGGGGCAAAATCCTGGTGTATTGTGAGGCAAAATCCTGACATATTGGGTGGCTAAATCCTGGCATATTGTGGGGCATAATCCTGGCATATTGAGGGTAAAATCCTGGCATTTTGAGGGGCATAATCCTGGCATATTGTAAGGGAAAATTCTGGCATATTAAGTGGCAAATCCTGGCATATTGTGGGGAAATCCTGGCAATATTCGTTATAAAACAAGGAAAAGATGGCCGTGGATGGGGAGGCAATGGGCCACTTGACTGGATTTGCCCCCCAGGCCTAAGGCTGCCAGCCCTCCCCTGTTCCAGGGTCAGGTGCATATGTAGCTTGATCTTTGGATTGTCCACATAAAAGGTGAAGCTTCCATCATGAGACCGTAGGCCGTGCCACAAGTCAATTAGACTGTGTGAAGCTACAAGCTGTAAAGTTAGTCCCAAACAGAGGTTGTATTTGCTAGAGTGCTATTTTGTCATCGGGCTGTGTAAAGTAAGGGACCCTAATGTAAAAAAGAGATAGTATCAGCCCCAATCAGTGTCCAAGAGACTCCTTACTCTAGCCACACTCCCAGATACTTTAAGTTTCTGAATTTGCCATTTATAGAGGAATACCCCCTTCATAGCCTCATACTGAGTGTGTGAGAAATTGTCACCACCAATATTCAGATTTCTGTATGTTTATTTTTAAGATTAACATTGCCAAATGTTTCAGATTCTCTCATCAATATGTGAGAGTTGTCCCTGGGGATTTCTTTTTTTAAAATTTAGAAAGTGTTTTACCAGGAAGAATACACTGAGATTTCTCTCGTTTTCAAGTATGTCCTGGGGACCCAGTCCAGAATGGAGTTAAAAATACATTCATACATTTAAACAAGTTGGAAGGAGAACATACAGGGTAAGTCATTATTGATACAAAAAAAAGGAACAACATGTACAGTATACAAATCTGTTTTGAGGATTTTGGAGACACGTAATTTCAGGGATTTTAGACTAGATGATGATTTGGCAGAAACAGGAATGCTATTCCACATACGAGTAGCTCAGAAAGAGAATACACCTCGACCTGCTTCCTTTTTGAAGCGAGGGATCGCTAGTGAAGGGTTGGTGCAGGATCTGAGATTGTAGGACGTGCAGGGAGGAAGAGTGAGCATGCTGCTCGGGTAGGGGGGGAAGCTTTCCAGAGAAGTGGTTATGCACTAAGATCTGATAAAAAAAAATATTATGGCATCTGAATAGGCAGAAAATGTAGGTGTCGTCCTGTGGTTTCAATGCCCTTGATGTTAACGTTGTTTCTTATAGTTAAAAAAAAAAAAAAAAAAGCTCCAGTGAGAGGGCAAATAAAATGTGGGAAAGTGGACAGCCCTGCCTAATACCACTGTGTATGAGGATCCTTTGTGACATGGTGCCGTTTACCCGTACCCTCGCCGTTGAATTGGGGTATAAGGCGTGGATCCAGGTTTGTACGGTAGGACCCAAACCCATCTGCGATATGGTTCTCCACAGGAAGGGCCACGCCACTCTATCAAAAGTTATTTTCGGCATCTGTGGAAAGTAGCAGCATTTCGTGGCCTTTCCTCCGCGCTACATGTCTCGCATAGAGTGCTTTTACAGTATTCTCTTTAGCCTCTCTGCCCGGGACTGATCCGACCGGCGCAAGGTGAACCAGTGATGGGATGACAGCTTGCAGTCTCAGTGCAAACATTTTGGCTAACAGTTTTACATTGGTATTTAAAATGGACATTGGTCTATAATTCTGGGGGTTCGCAGGGTCTTTGCCATCTTTCAGGATAACCGTGGCAGATACTGTGTGAGGTTCCAGCTGTGAGTCGTGAAGAAGAGTTTTTAACATGTCCTTCATGCAGGGGGCCCAAAATTTTGTGAAATTTCTTATAGTATTGTAAGGGATAGCCATCGGGTCCTGGGCATTTCCTGGACACCTCTTTGAGGTAATTGACACCTGCAATGAGTCAGCTTGTTCTGTCGAAAGTTACATTTTTGTATTTGGGCAAGACACTTATGTTGGTGAATGTTTGGGGGGGTGGTATATGTTCACAAGTGTGTAAGTGATATTGGCTATATCTCCTTTCAGTAGGAGGTATCTGCCCTCATCGTCCATTCGTTGTTCTTTAAAGGTGGATATGAGAATTAGAGTCAGGGGAATTACAGAAGTACGTTTGTCCATATGAAAATGTCGATGGATTAGTGTCTAAAGTGTGTTTTTTGTGTACACACACACACACACACACACACACACACACACAGTCAGTCTTATGGATTCTGAATTCCCGTAGGGCTCAAGTTCTCTTATTGGGGGAATTCGGACCCTTTGCGTTTATAGACATAAACCTGAGGTTGTCCATGTTTAAACACTGCTTGTGTTTCATTGTCTAGAACTGTAGGTCAGACAGACTAGTGGGGGAGGGGGGTATGTGGTTCAAATGATTGAAAATGAGTATCCACTGTGTTAGCTAAACTGCCAGCAATTGCCTTAATTAGGAGAAAAATGTGGCTGCATATGCAAATGAACTGCTTTTCAATGGAATTTTTGCATAGAAAGACACAAGTGGGTTCATGAACCGAAGACTCTAGACATTTCTCCTAATGCATTTACTTGGAATTCTGCCAACACAAGGTATAGATCACATTCAATAATTAGGTGCTTGTCCCTTGGAGCAGTTGGATTGATCTATATATTTTTCTATCTGTTTTTGTAGACTATGGTTAACACATCCAGAGCCATCCTACACAAGCAGACAAGTTCCCCCCAGTCACTGCAGAGTGCTTACTTCACTGCAAGGGATTCTGGGTATGGCAAATAAAGCCTATAACATATAGGAATAAAAATGTTCAAAAATGTTCAATACCAACAAAATTCCTTTGTCACCCCCTGAATTTGAGGAACACAAAAAGGCACCATTGTAGTCGCTACACTTAAAATGTTTGTAAGAGACATTTTCTGACAAATCTAAAATGTAATACAATTTTATTGGAATATATTCAAAACATGGCTCATAAGTTATCAAAACATCTCAAAAATAGTTTAATTTTGTAACCAATTTTTTTTTTTTTTTTAACAAAAAGTTGCTAACAAGGACACGAAGTGGGAATCAAAACAAACACAAACAGAAAAAAAAAAAAAAAAATGAACAAAGCCATTGTTCTACAGCACAACTTAAGGAAATATAAAAAGCGCTTAAAGCATCTAGGCTCCATACATGTGTGAATTGATTGGGAAGTCTTGCTGTATCCAGTAAGCCTTACTGTGCCAAAACATCCTTGGTACCACACAAAAAAAAGGCACATCATTCGGTTACACACCCTACTGGAATACTTCAAGTATTGTACTTTGACATCTCATCTTTATCACACAAGCTCAAATAAAGTTGATGAGCAAGATTTGATTGATAGGCAAGTGCCTTTACAGCCAGAATAGAGGGCATTAACCCTGCCATTGCTAGGAGGCTGGGACCCTGCAGTTCACTACATTGTAGATTTGCATTCACCCACAACCCCTACAGCAGTTTGAGTGTTAAGAAACGGACAAGCAAAAGCAACTCGTGCTTTATAAAATACATTTCCAAAAATATATATCTGAATAAATAAACGTGCTCCAGCTGGATTGCAAACCAATCAAATCAAGGTTCTGCAGTTAAAACACATGAAGTAGATCATACATTTTATAAAAAGGTAAACTGCCCACTGGAGGGTAGGAAAGAGGTCCATGAAACTCTGCACAAGCTCGGATAACAGATTAGATTCTGCTTGTGGATCTATTGCTTACTAGATGCAAAAGTACAGAGAAGGCATTCTTGCTGGAAACACTGCAACATAAGGAGGGAAAAAAAATAATATCACAAAATATTTACACTGTTATAGTGCAAGAGTACAAGAAATACAAATTCAGTTGTTACTATGGGTAAACTATTAAGATGTATAGAACTGGTCCTCATTGCACATAGGGAAGAAAAAAGAAAAAAAAGTTATACACCAATTTAAACTAGTTTAGTTTTACTAAGATATTCTAGAGTACAAATGATATCTGGACAAATTCCAAAACCTCATTTAGAGCCAGGATATACAATTATGGGTTGACATAAGTTCCTTTCTTGCAATACACACTTTTTTCTATTACATTCTTTTTTTCCCCCCAGTGTATGGTCATTGCAACGAGCAGTTTAAAAAAGGACCTATAAGAAATCAGCAATTGGAGAACGCACTTTATAGCAAGTAACTCAATACCACACCTTAAATCAAATAAGCAATTTGGTGGGGAGTGTGGAATATGTGATGTGTGGGAAAGAGGTGGCAGAGTTAGGATTTTCAAATAAAATAGAGATCAAGTTCTGTGTAGAATTTTGAATAGAGACATCAGAACAGTTATCTTACAGCTTCCTGAGAAATTAGGCGGTCACATGACTAAGTATGTAGTCAGTGCATGTCCATTAACCACTGGCTTTAGGACTGAACACTAGCTATATGGAACCCACACAAATCGATATGAAAGCATCAAATGGGTGCATTAGGGACTGAAGGTTTTTAAAATTGCCTACAGTTAAAACCAGTTCTTAATGCAACCATTTAAAAAAAAAAAAAAAAGTTTGACAAGTTACACTGAGAGATTTTCACAATTATTTGTTAGCAATCTATAGGCCCTGTGCACCTATATAGACAGTTATAAACAACCTACCTGTTCATTCAAAGGCCATTTCCTGACTTTTCCTAACACACTGAGCAACTTTTCTTTTGAATTCACCATTTGGGTCCTCCCTCCACTCTTTCTGTAAAGAATAAAATAAAATTATGGTTAAAGCAAGATCAGTTTTGGAAGGAAAAGCAGATCACATTAGTCAGTTGAAATGAATGCTAAAAAAAATTCATTTTTCTCTAGGTACAAAAAGGTGCTTTAGATTTAGCACAAAAAAACAAGTATAAATTGTGTAATACTCCGGAAATCTGAAGTAGTATCTGGAAGGCGGCTCACTCCATACAGCCTGTGAGGGGCAAAGTTCAGATGTGTAAGGCAGACGGGAGACAAGAGCCATAGCAAGCTCTTTCTGCACCGGAGGAGAGAATAGAATACGGTAGTTTCATAGCAGTATTTTGCAGACAAATGAGTCAGATACACAGCTTCTTGGGTGCCAATTTCCTCCCTATTAGATTGATCACCATTAGCTCTTCCTTAGTGACCAGTGGTGTCGAGCGAGTTGTGGATCTTTGCCTGTTCCCAGCAGAGACCTGCTCCTGTATATGCAGACACACTCAGGCCTACACAACATCAATCTAATTATGTAGTCATCATCACTGCACCCCTTCAAATGCCTCAGTCTCCCCCACATACTGCTATGGAGGAAGCTTAAGAAACAAGTCATCCATTATAGAACCGCTCAAGAAAAGGTGTCTGGAATACCTCTGGGATCTAACCCAAGAGGTGTGAAGTAATGAAATAGCCTGCTGACCATCCAAATCCAGTAAGCACATTTAATCATTAGTAAAGGCAGGCCTCTCAAGGGCACAAGCCAGAATGCTTGGTCCCATATTCACCCAAGAGTATGATGAGGACAATAATGGTGAGTAAGGGACTTCAAGAGCTATTCTAGGATAGCCCTTACAAAGAGTAAGGGGGAGTGGGCGGTCCTGCTACTATAGTTTCCCCCCCCCCTGCCCTATCTAGAAAGGCAGATTTAGCTCTCCAGGAAGCACAGAGAATGGAAAACATCTTCCTATAGAACATGGCTTGACAAACTTAAGACTTTATGAGCCAGCAAAAAAAAAAAAAAAAAAAAATCTAGGAGCCAGACAACAGCACATACACACACAGTCTGTCAGTCACATACAGTCAGACATTTATTTTTTTATCAATGTGTCCCCCCTCCCTGCTCCTATACTTCATTGCAGGGGAGCTTTTTGTTCCACGTTGGTCTGTGCCTCTTACAAAAAGGCACAGACAATTGTTGTTTGCAGCCGCGCACTACAGGGCGGTGTGCGAAGCACGAAGTCTGTGCAGCTGGTGCACACGTTGGAGGATTAAAGTTTTTTTTTTTTTTTTAATCCCAGTGGCGAGGGCACCATGCAGGGCTCACGATACCCTGCCGCCAGGTCCGATTTCCTGGTCTCCATGGCGACCAAGTTTTGTCGAGCCCTGCTATAGAACACCTAGAAACCAGATTTGCACTGCAGTATTGATTATAGACAGTTCACTGTGGAACACCAATGTAATACGTGTGATTGATGCCATTTAGAAAAGAATAAAAATAACACACCTTGCATGCCAGATTGTATTATGTGGCACAAGCTTAACTTCAAGTTTGGAAGACTAATGAACAAGTTGTACTCACCGCAGCATCAACGTTGGCCGGGGAATCACTGTTTGGGTCAGCGAGCATAGAAATAACACTGATCATTATGGTCTCTACTGTGTGGATTGGGAGCCAACGTTCTTCAGGCTTCTCGTAGCCGAACTTGTCTTCACCAGGCTCATGAAGAATAGAGATACAGACATCACCATTCTTTGCAACTGATGGCACAAGCAAACTGTCAGTGATTTTAAATACAGACGTACCATGAAAGTAGAACAAGAACGCACTCCTTACCCAGAAGTCTAATTAAGCTATATTATTTGCACAGCTAAGTGATGGTTTAGTTTATTTAAGGATACCAATGTATGCAGAACATAAATAACAGCCATCAGCAAAAATAAGTTACGCTTAATTGGAATATTGCAGTGAGTATAGGCATTTTAATAGAGAAATGCCTTAATGAAAGAATATAGAATAAGGCGTACCTTATTGAGCTTTCTTTGCTCTACCGGTGGGGGCTGATCCATTTAGATTCTTGGGCCAGATAATCCTTCATCTGACCCAAGATGCCTGCCCCCCTCGAGTGAGGGGGATCACTAAAAAGGTACTCTAGTTATATTCTTTCATTAAATTTGCCCCAAAATGCCTTTACTTAAACAAAAACATGTTTTTTTTAAAAGCCTACACCAACCTAATATTTTCTAGCCCGCAAAAGTTTGGACTCTACAAAAAAAAGACACTGATTAACTTTACAGAGGTTACAATATTATTTTATGTGTTTACATTATGCAAAAAGTATTGAGCATCATTATCTCATATGAGGGATATTTTTTTTTCCTTTGAAATTTTAGGTGATGAATAGTGGGGGATAAATACCCAATATGATAATTTCTTTCTGATTTTTGAAAGAGACCATTAATATTTTTAATAAAAAAAAATGAGAGCTATCATAAACATCATTTTACCCAAAATGTATATAGTCTTAACACACATAGGAAAAAGTTTCATAAGTCATGTGCTTAAGGCATACAGTGGCTGTTCCCGCCACCAACATTTAGCCCCCCCATGTACACTTACCATTAGGGTGCCAGATTTCTGTAATAAATTTCATTTTTGGAGGCCTCAGAGGATAGTCAATGGGAAATGTAAGGTGCACTTTAAAGAAACCACCCTCACTGCAAAACAAACATGTAAATAATTAGTACACTGAAAGTGCATCCAGTTTTACAATATAAAAATGAAACAAGTGATTAACTGCAAGACAGGATCACACACGAGACTGGTTTTGAACTCCACAAAGCATCAAAAACCCTATACTTTTTAGAATGAATCCCATACTCTACACATGCCATTTATGCTCGTTTGTGTGGGGCATCCATTCACCAGTGGAACTAGAGTAATAGTATTAGCACTTCCGCCAACAGGAAATGGTATAGGATGACCCTACCAGGAAACCCGGAAAACTATAGCCAACACAATCATGGACGTCCAAAGGATTTTTTACAGGGGGGGGGGGACAAAATATCAACGCAGGAATGGACTCACGGCATGTGGAAATCAGTAATTTATTGAAACCAATTGGTTAGACAAATCCAGGTAATCAATAACGCTTAGCGATATCGTGAGGAACACGAGCGGAAAAAAAAAAAAAGGGGGATATGCTGACGGAGCCACTCCATACATCGTGAGGACGCAGGACTCAACTTCTGACAGCTCATCACATATCGTGCTTTTAGCGCAAATTTTCTCTGCAGTACCCCCAATTCCACCTACCTCCTCCCCTTTGTTTACCTTTGTTGGCTAAGGAGAGGCAAATGATACAAAAGTTACCAATTAACCCCTTCCCATCCTGGCTGGCAAACCATTACAGTCATTGGACGGACCTACTCAGTCCTGCGGTTAAATGTGAGGCGTATTTGCGATCTAAGTTCGCAAACACCGCTCAGACGTGATGCTTTAATGCTTTGAGATTGAGGGATTAAACATCACAGAAATTTGGTGCCTAAGGCACCCGCGATGGCTCCACATAACGAATCGTGGGCACCTTATTGGAGCACAAAATGCTCCTTCAATATGGCTGCTGTCCTCTTGTGGGAAGAGCATCGGAAGTGGGAAAAAAAAAAAAAGTCCATTCCGTCGCTCTGATGGAGGTTGCTAGGCTGCCCCTAGAGGCAATCAGCAACGGGGGAAAAAAAAAAAAAAACTTAACTAAACATAAGGGTAGGAGTTAGGGTTCATATGTGCCACCTAAACCTTGAGGTGTCACATACAGTCTAACACATATAGTGATAATCACACATAACTAACACTCCATACGGGCACCGAAGGAGTTAAAAAAAACAAAAAAAATCAGTTAACAGCTCCTCCACAGGCAGAGGAAACATGAATTAAGAGGAGGGCATAAACAGTAACCAGCCAATCCCAAGATAAAAGGAAGTCAGAGTGAATGGGAGACCAATAGAAAGAAAGGAGGGATCTAAGGGAAGCTGGCCAATAGGGTGAAAGGGACAGCTAGTGGCCAATGGGGTGAAATTTATAAATGGCAGTTAGAAGAAGCTAAGGGAACTTGGGCAATACCATGATGAAAGGGGTTTTAGTGGTGAGAGAGGGAAAGAATAAAATTAATAATGTAAATCAGTATAATGTCATCCACCCTTACAAGTGATAATATTTATATAAAAAAAAAAAAGAAGAAGAGCTTAGCTTAATGATCGATTACAGTAATAGTAAAAAAATAATAATTACAAGAGTAAATTGCACTGCATGATTTAAAGCAGGGGGTGTTCTTAATCTGTGAAAACCCATTAAATAAGGCTTAAAAAACATGGCTATTAGCAGATTTAGTATAGTAGGTTATGTACTAATTCATCGATTTATAGCGGCAGTTCTAGAATGCCTTCTCTTCAGTAGCAGTATTTTTTTGTTAATGGAGACATATTGTAGTATTTATAGAAGTGTTAATATTAAGCGCTATGAATGTTGGGAGATTATATGGTCTGCTTAACAATAGCAGCATCTATTGAAAAAAAAACTTTCTTGGTCAAATAAAATGGAATTCAAGAAAGAAAATCTCCCTCTCTCCTCTCCTCTCTCCCATATTATTGCCTCGGCACAAAAAAGGAGCTAGCTAGTTTTATGCTAAAATGCATCACTTACCATTTTTTGTCCGTAGACCCATAATAGGTACATTTTGGCAATAACTAGCATGCCATAGCCATTTTGCACCCAAGTAGTTGCTCAGTCTAATGAATTTCCTATAGTAGTTTAATACATTGCAAATTCCTCAGCCATTTTCAGAACATTTATCAAGAATTGGTAATTGAGGTTAAAGTTTGTGGTTACCAGATAGGTTTGAAAACAGTGTGATAACTGGATAATAAATGAAAAATTAAAAAGAAACAAACCAAAGAATAAAAAGGCATAATAATATTAAAAAACTAAATAAAAAGGCACAGCACTAATAATGAAAAATTTAAAAAACACAAAGAAGGCACAGTGCTAATAAATAGAAAAATAAAACAAAAGGTACAGTGCTAATAATAAAATATAAAAAAATAATAATGCAGTGGTCTGCCATCTGCAACCCACATTCTGCAAAGATAACTATAGCAGAAGAGTGCACACATTTCACAGGAGACTATGCATTCAACAATTATAATGAACAGTTTGGTTTACTAGTGAAAGCTTTTAATACAAATAAATATAGCTATCCCCTTCAATTACAAGTCACCTGCAAACAAGATACTTACAATAATGTGTCCTGAGGTCCAATAAGCAACACTTCCCATTTGTAAATATCATTGTCATCAATCAAACCAGCAGAAAACCCTTCAACTGGGTTCTTGTTTAATTCTGAAAATAGAATTATTAACCAGATTAATAGAAATTATGGTAAAGAACAATATTTTAATATGCTTGCAATATTAATGGCTGTGCCATGTAACACCATAATTGAGGAGAGGAAAAGGCACTGTAAGGGAAATAAAAGGATATATCAGATAGAACACACCTTGAGGGAAAGAGGGGTGAGACAGGAACTTCAAGGAAAACAGCCTGAACAGTTGGTTCTGCAGAACTTTAGTGGTAAATATAGATACACAATATAGAGGTGTCCTTTCGGCAGGTGTGGGGGCTACATCAGTATGCCAACTAAACAGGAGTGGAAACATTACCACTGACCTCTGCCTCAGACTGACACTGACCCAACACAATAGCCATCTGTTTTCACCATGGACCAAAAAAAGTTCAAGTTCAAACTTTTGTGTTAACCTTACAACCCTAGATGTCCCCATTAACTTAAATGGGTAATGGACAATGCCAGGGCTTAACACAGTAGGGCCACTGAGGTAAGAGTACAAATAGAAACTATAATAATGACTCCTACTTAAAACCCATAGGTTTCCAGCGAGGCCAAAAAAACTGATTTGGGTATGAAAACCAGTACCAATAAGGCAATTTACTCAAAAAGTTTAAGAGGTTAAAAGCCACTGAGCTATTTAATAAAAATACAAAGTTACACAGGTACCCATCAGTTTTCAACCTGTTAGATGGGATGTTATGTAGAGGTCGTTAGTAATTTCACCCTTAAAATCGGAGTCCCAAGCTGCAATGGTGGCACATTGGTCGATACTAGCTATGAAGTGTCCTTTCTTCAAGGATTTCAATCCTTTATAAACGCATTAAGTACCAATTTGACCCTACCGAGTATATTGGATGAATTTGCCCAAACTTCTATCTAACCTAAAAATTTACTTCACTAAATCTGAAATCCTAAACTTGTCTGTCCCAGATGTGACAGCCGTGATTCTCCAATCCTCATTTCCTTTGCAGTGTTGCCCATCTAAATTGAGATATCTTGGAGTCTGGCTCACCCTGGTTTTATCAGTTATACAAGTACAACCTTACCCTTTTATTACATAATATTAAAATGGATTTGGATTCCTGGCACCTGCCTTACATAACCTGGACTGGTAGGATTCAAGTTTTAAAAATGAACATATTACCACGTATTCTATACCTTCCCCAATGCTTACCAATTGCTTTACCTCCTTCCCTTTTTGCCTGTGCTAAAACGTACTTTATTAAAGATATATGGAATAAACAGAATGCGAGAATCTGTTAGGATATTCCGATTATGCTGAAAAATAAAGGTGGCCTAGCTCTACCCCATATTCGTGGATACTATGAGGCTATACATCTCCAACGTATTGCTGACCGGTCACAATCTTCTCTTGACAAACAATGGATTTCTCTGGAATTTTCTTTTAGTAAACATTCCTTACATTATTGGATATGGTACTCCCCTCAATGTAGACCCTCCTGCCCACCCCACTATTATTCCCACTCTAGATTTCTGGCCGCTGTAGGACACTAACTTCATTTCCTTCCTCCTTACGTCCCCCAACTAAAAACCCTGCTTTGCCCTCAGGGCCTGATTTAAACAAACCGTCTCTTCTACATGTTCTTGAATGTGGTGACCCGATTGATCTCACCTCTTTATGTAAACATGAAAATATAGCCAATTGAACCATTTTTATTCGCCCATTACTAAACGGGGTCAGGTTCACCGATACCATATATACTTTAAACCAGGGTGGATAAAAATCAATGATTTTTTTGATATAAATCAGATTTTTTTTTAAAAAATGCATTTTGAGGAAAATATATTACCATCCAAAAGGTTATTCCATCATGAAATAAAGATTATTTTTTTAATTATGCAGAATAAGGCTGTATATGTTTAATTTATTTTGTAAATAAATTCCATTAATCCATTCACAATGTCATGCTCTTCCAGAGGTTTTTGTAAGATTATTGGTAGGATGGCTGACCGTCTAAGTTTCTTAAAATATATATATTTTGTTTAGCCAAATTAGTTAACAAACATGGATGTTTGTTTAAGCAAACATATGCTGTTATGTTATTGTTTCAGTTGAATAAATCTATTTAAATTGTTATTATTAAGGTAATGATTATTTTTCTTCTTCCTAAGTACAACAGAAAATCTGTCCAAATATGAATGATTAACTTATTAAACTGGGGATAAAAAAAAAATATGAAAAGTTATTCTAAAAATCTTCATCTACTTGCATATTAAAGTTATATCAGCAAGAATTAGTCTTTATGTAGAAAACTATGATTTAAATCAAGCCTTACCGACTAGTGATTTAAATCGCGATTTAAATCAGTTTGATTTAAAATCAAATCCACCCTGCTTTAAACAATTGTGTGTTGTGTCTCCACCACCCTCTCACCTCATATCTAGGTTGTATGAAGGGAGAGACTATACAAATATTAATTTAAAAAACCCTCCACTATACTGTGAACTCAAAAAAAAACCTCATTCAATAATCAGTTACATATTCAAGTTGATGAAAACCAAAATGAAGGGTGGCAAGCTGATACTAGTGTTTTTTCCTAAACTTTTTTGGGTTAGGTTCAAGAGAAATGGAATTTATGTGCGTAGCTACTCTGAATTTTCAACCTTACCTTAAATCAAAAAACATGGAAAGAAAATAAAGAAAGTGAATTACATTTTTTTCCATTGCTGTTTATTCTTTAATGACACAAATATAAGTTACCCATTTCAAATCTTTAGTCAAAATGAAATGGAGCAAATTACTTGTCCAATGACTTTGTGCTAGGCCTAGAACCAGTGGCTTTTATAAAAGTATCATTAATCTTTGCCTGTTTTGGTTAGATTCAGAACTCCGTAATACAATGGTAATTTTGGTGTCCACTCCAAGAAAATTTGGTGGCGCATGTTGTAGTAAGCATTTTTTAAAAGGAAAAATATGCGTGCCACTCTGCACAGTTAAGAATGCGAATGCCATACATATGCATCATTTGGGATCATCCCACATGACTATTTGAGCACACATTTCATAGCAAGAGATGAGTAAAACACAACTTTCTTTTTTTTAATGGAATGCAAGGAAAAACAAAACCTAAACTACATTTTTTTTTTTTTTTTTTTAAAGTGTGGGGGGAAGGGGTGGTGTACATTCATTTGTTTAGCATTGGCCTTATGCTGGTATGGGATTTTGAGAAAACAAAAAGGAAAAGTTTGATGTAAAAAGGAACAAGAAACTGGCCTAGTAAGAAGTCAACTTCACAAACTAACAAGCCAACAACCTATAATTATCCATAAAACCTATTTTTTCCCCAAAAATGAAAGCAGCCTGGAAGTGAATATAATCTTAAATTTACCCACAGTGATTAATATAAGAGGTGCTCGAAACATTCGGGTACTAAGAGATGAACAACTCACAAGGCACGATTCCCGAAATAGAAATACACTACAGCCTAAACAGGTTAGCCATCCTTGCCCTAAACTGTGTGAACTAAATTTAGTATCCCTTCTCCTTTTACAGCACCGGAGTAAGTCTACAGAACAAAGCCTGGTATTGACGTTGCGACCGAAAGAGTATATTACCTGCCAACTGCTTCTTGAGAAGGAGGACTGCTTGTTCAGACATAGCGAGCAATTTGGAAATCAGACCACTTCTAAAAAGCCACCTCTTTCATGCAGAAACCTTCTTACTCACCCTTTGCCCACCACGACTTCCGCCCTTATAACGTCACACTCCTTCCTGGAACGCATGGAAGGACCTTTACTCGATTGGAACGCAGAGCGGAAATCTTATCGGCCATCTTTGATTAAGGTCAATCAAACAAATGGGTAATATTGACTAAAATAGACAATATATTCATATCAAAATCAATCCATACATACATATTACAGTGGAAAACTGCAAGCTGTATTAAAATTCAAAACAAACATTGTTTATAAGGACCTAGGTAAAACGAGCCCATAACAAACATGGACCCATTACATCACAACTTGGCAATTCTCACTTACGTCTTCCTGTTCCAGAGCACTGCGTAGGGCCTGCTCTAAATAACTGCCTGTAACAATAAAGGGTTGGTAAAAGCAACAAAGTTTTCTGTTTTGGCTAATACGTGAAGGATACACAAAACTCTGCTATAATGTTAGAGCCTAGTTAAATAACGAACAGTGACACCGTACTGAGTGAACATTATCTATTAACAGTCGTGTTAGGTAGGCAGGCACGCTGTGGGCAGCTATTTGTATTTGTAATACAGGTCCTGACCGGGCGCCATGATTTAATGCGAGTTCCTGTACGGGGTGGAGTTTTGTTGTCCTATAGTTGATTAACGAGAATTGTTGTGAAAATGAATGTAATCGATCATGTGCGGGACATGGCTGCGGCGGGATTGCACTCTAATGTCCGATTGCTTAGCAGTCTGTTATTGACCATGAGCAACAACAACCCGTGAGTAACAAGACAGGTTAGATAGAGGTGGCTAACAAATTAAGGGTAGTGGTGATAATGGCATAGAGTAGAGAGGTGTCAGATGGCTCAGTGGTTTAATACCTCAATGGTAGAATATGTAAAATTTTCAGGGTTACTGGTTCGATTCTTGTAGAGGAGGTGTCAATGTTGCTGTCAGGTGCCATCTTTGGCCCCCAACAGCTTGCCAGTGCCATCTTTGGCCCCCAACAGCTTGCCAGTGCCATCTTTGGCCCCCAACAGCTTGCCAGTGCCATCCTTGGCCCCCAACAGCTTGCCAGTGCCATCCTTGGCCCCCAACAGCTTGCCAGTGCCATCCTTGGCCCCCAACAGCTTGCCAGTGCCATCCTTGGCCCCCAACAGCTTGCCAGTGCCATCCTTGGCCCCCAACAGCTTGCCAGTGCCATCTTTGGCCCCCAACAGTTTGCCAGTGCCATCTTTGGCCCCCAAACAGCTTGCCAGTGCCATCTTTGGCCCCCAAACAGCTTGCCAGTGCCATCTTTGGCCCCCAAACAGCTTGCCAGTGCCATCCTTGGCCCCCAACAGCTTGCCAGTGCCATCTTTGGCCCCCAACAGCTTGCCAGTGCCATCTTTGGCCCCCAACAGCTTGCCAGTGCCATCTTTGGCCCCCAACAGCTTGCCAGTGCCATCTTTGGCCCCCAACAGCTTGCCAGTGCCATCTTTGGCCCCCAACAGCTTGCCAGTGCCATCTTTGGCCCCCAAACAGCTTGCCAGTGCTGTCTAGTGGGGTCAGCATCGAGGGATGTCTGTACACTGTGCATAGTGCAATCTGTTGCCAAAAAGCTTGCCTCTGTTGCCAAACAGCCTGCCAGTGCTGACACTGTCTCTCCGGTGTCTAGTGGGGTCAGCATCGGGGGATGTCTGTACACTGCGCATAGACATTCTCAGATGCTACTCGACACTTCCACCAGCTTTTCTGAGTCGGATCACCAGTTTCATGTAACATCCCTGCGTTCTACATCAGAATACCGGCAGTAGTGTCGGGCAGCATCGGGGGATGTCTGTCCACAGCCTACAGAACGCTGGTTGAATGTCCTGGTTTCTCTGAAAGAAACGTTTTATTTTGCACGAATCTATGAATTACACTTTTCTTATATTTATAACAAATTATTTTTTTCTCTCTTGTGATTCTTTGTAATTATATATCGGGGATTTAAACATGCGTATAGAACTGTAATGAAATTCAATCATTCAATCATTTTTCCTGTTTATGACTATACAAGTTAACAAAATAGATCAGGTTTATATTTCTTTGCTGCCTGATTTTCCATCTCTGGTGTATATATTATTACAACTTAATGTATTGTTTTTCTGTAATTTATTTATGTATTTATTAATTTTAGGGAAATGTTTTCACCATCCCAGAAGTACCAGTTGCTGGTGTATCATGCAGATTCTCTGTTTCATGACAAAGAGTACAGGAATGCAGTTAGCAAATACACCATGGCTCTGCAGCAGAAAAAGTCATTAACCAAGACTTCCAAAGTTAGACCGTCTACTGGAAATACTGCGACCACCCCACAAAATCAGGTATTAATACTGGCAATAACACAAGCAGTTATGTTTATTTGTGATCCATTTTTCTGTGGAATCTTGTAGCCAAAAAATAAAAAATAAATGTCAAATTTGATATTGTCCCACTGTCCTATGAATTGGTCCAACTAAAATTAGTGGGGCAACGATTTAAAAGTAATATCAGGAAGTATTACTTTACTGAGAGGGTAGTGGATGTATGGAACAGCCTTCCAGCGGAAGTGGTAGAGGTAAAGTTTTAGCATGCGTGGGATAGGCACAAGGCTATACTAGCTATAAGATAGGGAACTGGGGACTAATAAAAGTATTTAGAAAATTGGGCAGACTAGGTGGGCCAAATGGTTGTTATCTGCTGACCCATTCTATGTTTCTAATATATCCTGATAGTAAGTATTGGCCATTCACTACACCGTAGTTGCTCAACATGTTCAAATGATTGGAGTTGTGGATATTATGTGGAAACAATGTTTCAGTTACCGGTGGTTCAAACAGAGGAATTCTCTCCACAACCAGTCCGCAAGCACTCCGGATCCAGACTGGTATCAAGGTGTAAAAACACCTGGTCCTTGACCGTCATGCTACAATCCTTTAATCTTGCCTACTAATGGGAATTATTTGTATGTCCTCATATCGCTGAATGATTTTTAATGGTCCATAATATACATTTCAAGATTTTACAAATATAATGCGGGCAAACATGGCAGGAACTGCAATGTCCTGGTAGTAAGCCTGATCACCATGTTAGGTGTGTGTGTGTATATGTAAATTTATATATGTGTGTGTGTATTTGAGTGTTTATATATTACATCAAACGCCTGGGTACTCTCCTGAATTGATAACTTTGATATTACACCTTGTAGGCCTTTCTTCTATGCAACATTGTGGTTGACACTTCCACCTGCTTTCTTCTGCTGTAATACACATCATGCCATTTTTCTATGCATTTGTATGCATTAGGGATCGACCGATTATCGGATTAACCGATATTATCGGCCGATATTCACAGTTTCCTAAATTATCGGTATCGGCATCTAACTTTACCGATAATGCCGATAATATTTGAATGAAGCAGTTTTCGCGATCAACGATCGCGAAAACCGCTTTAACAGTGCTGGTCTATTGCCTCGACATCGAGGCAATAGCCAGCACCGATATTTCTATTTTGGGACCCCCACGATCGCCCCACGGAGCGATCGTGGGGAGCCATATTGACGGAGCATGCTGCTCCGTCAATATGGCTAAGTCCTCTGCCGGTCTGAGCTTCGGAAGTGAAAGTAACTTCACTTCCGTCGCTCTGAATATGCTACTTGACTACCCCTAGTGGTAGTTTAGTAGCATTGCAATGGAAAATAATTAAAATACATATTTAATTAAATAAAAATAGGTTATTTAGCTATATTAGCCTATATGGTTAAAATTAAATATTTTTTAGCATAAGGGATAGGGTTAAAATTAAATTAAAGTTAAAAAATATTAAGGGATATAATAAGGATTAGAGTTGGGGTTAAATTTAGTGTTAGGGTTAAATTTTGGGTTCGGGTTGGGGTCGAAAGATCAATATAGGAAAAAACCAAAAAAACACTATTTTTGGTTTTTGCCCCATAACTCGCAAAAAAATACCGAAAAATATGGAAACATGCATATTTTTGAACTCGGGACAACATTTAGAAACTATTTAGCCGGGGTCTTTTTTAATGATTTTATTTGTGTAAATTATATTTTAGGTCAAAGTTAGAAAAAGTGGTTTTTTTTTAAATTTTTCATCATATTTTATGATTTTTTTTGTAGTAAATTATAAGATATGATGAACATAATGGTATCTAATGAAAGCCCTTCTTATGACGATAAAAACAACATATAATTTGTGTGGGTACTGTATGTGAGAAAGCAAAAAATTACAGCTAAACACAAACACCCTAGAAATGTCAAAACAGCCATTGTCACCAAGGGAAAGTCAAGGTGAAAATGTCTTGTCACTAAGTGGTTAATTAAGCTGTTTTGATGCCTTGCTTATATTTACTGTAGTGTCCCTTTGATATAATTGCCTATGTCATTGCTGCTCATTTTACTAAGATTTAATCTAAGTATGGACTATGTGCAATTGAACATTGTTGTTCTTGTTACCTTTTGACTGATATTTATTTAAAAAAAAAAAAAAAAGTGGTCCAATTTGTTGTATTTGACCATATCACCATTGTTTTGCTGCATTATTTATTTTTATTTAGCAATGAAAAAGATTTACAAAAAAAAGCTAAACGTTAACAATAAACATGTTCATTTAACAGCAGATTTGTGTAGAAATTGTTTTTTTTCCCAAAAAATTAAAATGCACGAAATATCGGTATAAGTTATCGGCTATCGGCCTGAAAGTTCACAGGTTATCGGTATCGGCTCTAAAAAATCAATATCGGTCGATCCCTAGTATGCATTAGCATTGTTTTTGCATAAGAGAAAATGCAAAAAATAGCACACTGCACCTATTGGTCCCTTTTTCAACATTTTGGGCATACATTTCCACATTTATAATTGTGCATTCCTGGTGCTTTCCTCTTTGAGGATGCACTACAGTAGCTTCACTATGATGTCACTTCCATCGTGGTATACTTGTGTGTCTCTGTGGGAGCTCTCTGATTGGGGAAGCCCTTCTTCAATAGATAGACTTGTGAGAATCTAAAAAAGTGAATTGTTTCCTCTTCAGATGACTTTACATTCATAGACCATGTCTGGATTGTGCCAAGTTTTCTTCATCTAATTATATGCATTTTTAACCAAGAATATTTGGGATATTTTTGCTTTTTAGGATTTATAGTACACTAATGGAACTGGAGTCTGAATTGCTTAAGAATTGTAATTTTACAGAATATTTTGCCGATTTTATTTATTTTGCCAAAACTAATGTGCCTTACAGGTGACGGAGAGAGATGTCTGTAGACACTGGAGTAGAGAGACGTTTTTAGGTTAAGTTAGGGTTGGCTCCTGCACAATTAGGCTGCTTAATCTTTGACTTGTCTGACTTCCATTCTCTGCTTCCTAGTGTCTGCCTTCAGAGATCGAAGTTAAATATAAGATGGCTGAGTGTTATACCATGTTGAAGCAGGACAAAGATGCCATTGCCATTTTGGATGGAATCCCTTCACGACAAAGAACACCAAAGGTAGAATGGAAGTAGAATTTGCGTTTGTTTCTTTATGTACACCAGGCTGTTATCATGTTTTGATATCTGGAGAGTTTTGTGTTGCTTTTAATTGTTTGCTCTTATTTTCTTTTCCTTGTAGATTAACATGATGTTGGCCAATTTATACAAGAAAGCAGGACAGGAGCGTTCCGCTGTGACCAGTTACAAGGAGGTGCTGCGTCAGTGCCCATTGGCACTCGATGCCATCTTAGGTATAGTCCAAACTACATATATCATTTCAATGTATGTCTGAGGTATTTACAGTATATTCTACATGCGCTGGTAATTCTCTTCAACTTTTAAACCAACCAATACTCGCACACTGCTCCTTACATTTGTTTTTCTTTGAAAAAAATCTGCTTGGCCATGGTTATCCATTCCATGAAGCTCTTGCTGCACAGTTTTTGTGCTGATATTAATGCCAATGGAAGTTTGGAACTCTTCAGCTATGAAATCAGTAGAGCATTGGTGATTATTTTTTCGCACCATGCACCTCAGTTCCTCTTTACAACACAGTTGCTGCTGTTCGTAAGCGCTTCCATTTTCCAATAATAGTTCCAGTTGCAACTTCACAACTGGACTGGAATCCCCATCAGCCACTGTGGACTATTTAAATTGGAAGCTTTGTTTACATATGGATCTTGTAAGTGCAGTGTCACGCGCAGACCATTATTGTTATTGATTTTACCGCTCTATGTATGCTTTTTATCCCACTTCTACACATTAAACAGAGGTTTTAATGGATTTTTACCCTCTTTTGATGCCTACTTTACCTGGATGTTTCTGAGTGCATTAAAATATACACATTATTGTACACAGTGTATTTTAACTCTGTTGCACTATATATATCCTTATTTTTTTCATGTTCCCTGTATAACAGTCTGCGCCCTCGTCCCTTGACCCATTACTGTACTTTTACAAAGGATGTGGGACTCTTTGGGTGCCAATAAAATGAACAGAATGTGTACTGTAAACGGTAAAAAAAACAAAATGGAATTACTTGTGGGTAATAAGGTAGGGATTTGTGCCATCTGAGATGCACAATGAAAGATGTGTAATAATAATGAATAGATCAACAAGTGTCTACAACATTCCTGAGAAGACATGTGGAAGAAGAGTTACATATAGTGTGATAATGGTGTAGCTATATGCTTTAGGGGCGTCACAAGGTCAGATTTGCATGTGTGTATGGGCCTCGCGATGAATAGCTTTGTAGCCTCCGTTCGGCCACACATTTAAACCCCTGTTCTAGTTTTGTTTGTGATATTATTGTTTTTAAACTCTAAAAACTCCATTCTGATGCAAATACTGATCCCATGATTGACACTGTACTCTATATAGGGTCTTCGCAATAAAGAGAGAACTGCAGGGAATTGAGATGGGAATTTCAAACGTTAGGCCAATGTAGCAGAGTTGGAAAAATTCTCCAATGCAGCTGAGTGGGAGAATTTTTCCAACTCTGCTACTTTGGCCTGAAGTTTGAAATTCCCATCTCAATTCCTTGCAAGTCTGTCTTCAGTGAGTAGACCCCTTAATGTAGCATGCATCCCACTAGCAGTTGAAGGTAAAAATAGAAGCCGTTCTTTTTTGCCAGAACTCCACTTCACTGCTTGACCATAATGCCTGCTTCCTGGCAAGTGTGTGCGTCAATCGCTGTTTAACAGGACATGTAACGGACAGTTGGTGACATTAATATTCTTTTCACACGCAGGCTTTCAGTGTTTGAAGGACGAGGAAATCTGCTCTCCATTTCGTGTTTAATTAGGAGAGAAGCTGTGTTATTCTTTTCTTTGAAGTGCATGGTACTAAGCAGGGTTTTATTTATTAGCAGCCCACTAAGCTTCACTTCCCCGTGCTCTGTGTGCATGAAAATAAAATCTATTTTTAGTCCATAAAATGTAGTTTTGATGCAAATCTGAAATGGAGAAATCACTGCCTGGGATGCAGATAGAGCTGTAATAAAATAAAGTACGGCACACATGTTCAAATAAGAATGTATTTGATAAAATATATATATATATATATATATATTAACACTCAGACTTTAAAGGAGATCGAGGTTGGTATTGTTTAAACCGTCGGTTCTCTCTTGTATTGTTTTTTTAGTCATCCTTGTGTCTGTTGAGAAATCTTTATTGAAGACTAATTAAAAGAAAAAGACTAACTATCCATATCCTCTTATTAGTATAGTGAATATCCTACTTCGTAGGTGATCTTTTGTAAATTTTCTCTTTTTATATATATATATATATATATATATATATATATATATATATATTTATATTTATATATGGTGTACTGGTATATTGCGGGCGCTGGGTCATTATTTATGTTTTGTCTCTGTAGGCTTGTTGTCCCTGTCTGTAAAAGGTGCAGAAGTGGCATCCATGACACTCAATGTCATTCAGAGCATTCCCAACCTGGACTGGCTTTCTGCTTGGATCAAAGCATATGCTTTTGTACACACTGGAGACAACACCAGGGCTATTAATACCATCTGGTAAGGAGGAGAGTGTGCCTTCACACATTACATATGTATTCAATAATAGGAACAAACTGGCAAGAAATTCTTATTACAAAAAGGGATGCTATTGATCAGTCGCAACATGTTATTTATTTGTATAGTTTTTAGGCTCATTTTACTGCTGGCTAAAGAATTGCTGTTTATGTTTTTCATTTATTTCGAATGATACCAATAAATTGCCATTTGTAAAAGAGTAAGCTATTCATGTGTGAGATATTCCAGATGTGTCTAGAACAGGGCTAGGAGCCAGCAAAAATTTTTAGGAGCCAGACAATCACGCAAACATACACGCAATTCATAAACACACACACACCAACCCACGTCACATATACACCCCACACACACCAACCCACGTCACACATACACCCCTCACACACCAACCCACGTCACATATACACCCCTCACACACCAACCCACGTCACATATACACCCCTCACACACCAACCCACGTCACATATACACCCCACACACACCAACCCACGTCACATATACACCCCACACACTTCACATATATACCCCCCTTCACATATACACCTCCCCCCACACGTCACACATATACCCCCACTTCACATATACATCTCCCCCCACACTTCACACATATATACCCCCACTTCACATATACATCCCTCCCCCCCACTTCACATATACACCTCAAACATACACAAGTTTTTTTTTCCCCTTCTTAACTTGTGAGTGCTGGGTGTCGTCACGTGACAACCCAGCCGAAAGAGCAATGAAGATCGGCTGCGGCACGAATGTTCCCCCTACCTGGTGCCTTAGCTCATTGCTGTGGAGGGGGAACATTCGTGCAGCAGCCGATCCTCATTACTCTTTCAGCTGAACACTCATACACACGTTGCGTGAGGGGGCGGAGCTTGCTGTCTGTGCAAGACTCCGCACAGACTTCCCCCCTCGCGCTGCAAAAAATGGATAGCAGCGGCAAGGGGAACATTAAGGTAACGGCACCCGGGCGCCAGCCTCAATTTCCCGGTCGCCATGGCGACCTGGCACCTGGGGTTTGTCGAGCCCTGGTCTAGAATACTCCAATTCAGTGTATATTTTTTTTTTTTTGTATTTCTTTTTAATCTTCACTTATATTTCTAGAACACTCGGTGACATAGCGCTTACAATTCTAATACACCAATCTATATCCCTAGTTCTCTAGAAAAGAAGTCTTTACTGAGGGACAATGTTGATCTGCTTGGAAGTTTAGCAGATCTCTACTTCCGAGTGGGTGATAATAAAAATTCGATTCTGAAATTTGAACAGGCGCAGATGCTGGACCCTTATCTCATTAAAGGTAAGTAAATGTCACATGATTGTGGGCTTTGCTTACTAAATCCTGCGTTTTAGCTGCCAGTTATAGACTAATATTGAGCTGCCTAGAAGTTCATTAGGTTCTCCAATAATCTCAGAATAGTCTAAACTCCCCAGAAATCTGACACCGTGGACAACATATTAAAGTGTTCACTGTTCCTTTACATCCTAACTTCAAACAGCTATGTTTATCATAGTGAATACATATGGTGACAATACTATAATTTGGAGTTAATACTTGATCTGGTGAGTTTTTTTTTTTTTTCCCACTTTGTTAATAATCACATGTAAGCATCTGGTATAAATGGTCTTTTGGAGGAGAGTCTTTCTTTTTGGCAGTTCTCCATGTTTATCTGTGTCCCAGACCACATATCCCAGGAATCTCTGTTGGAAAGTAACTTGGGTGTTTTAATGTTCTCCTGATTATTTTTGTTTCTCCTTTTGCCAGGATACACTTCCTATTTATAAGACTATGCATAGGATTTTTAATGTTTTACTGATTAGAACCCTGGAGGATACATGTGTTTATTTGAATGGGCATCCCAAGACAAGAGGGTGTGCTTTTGAGTGATTTCTTGTTCTCTCCAGGAATGGATATTTACGGATACTTGCTGGCCAGAGAAGGACGGCTGGAAGATGTAGAAAATCTTGGTTGTCGATTGTTCAATATATCTGATCAACATGCAGAGCCGTGGGTGGTGTCTGGGTAAGTTAGGTACATACACATTCTTGCAGAAGTAATTCTACGTTTGTTTCATTGACCTGCAGTAACCATTTCTCAGTTTGGCCACCTTGAACTTCCAGCTTAATATCAAATAAACCAGATTGAAGCCATTTAGTAAAATGGAATTGACAAGTGATCAGCAAAAATCAGGCATTAATAGAAAACGTTCAAAACCTCTCCATCTTGCCCATCTTTTCGAACTCTGCCTGATATTTGCAGTTCACATATCCGATTACTGTTGGCACATATCCCCCATTCTTTTACCTGCATCAGACGGTGGAAGGATTTAAATAACTGGGGAAAGCAGTTATATTTTGATTAGGAAACATTGTGCAAGTTATTTTTTTTTTATTGTCTCCTGTAAAATTCAAGATGTTTAAACATCGCTACCATCAGTAAAGGCATCTGACAGAATAAAAGTTCAACATTTTGGCTCTCAAATAAAGCTACACATTTTAGCCTGCAAATAGATTAATTGTTATGCAATGTTGACCTATCTGATTGGTTGTATAGTCTGTCCATCTATAGTTTGCTGAACTTTTTTCTCACAGTGTTAACCCTTTGTTTCCTTTTAAGGTGTCACAGTTTTTACACCAAGAGACACTCTAGAGCTCTGTATCTGGGAGCTAAAGCTATTCAATTAAACAGCAACAGCGTTCAAGCCTTGCTTCTCAAAGGCGCAGCCTTGAGAAACATGGGGAGGGTGCAGGAGGCGATCATCCACTTTCGAGAAGCGATCAGGCTGGCACCCTGTCGACTGGATTGCTGTGAAGGTTAGTGTGAAAGAAACTGAGAAGTTCATAGCATAGATGTGCCCATTACTGACAATATTTTTATTGGCAATCCTGTTTCCAATTATCAGTATATTTCACATTTATTTTGTTATCACTGTTATTCGTAATGTGATCATTCTAAACGTTTATCAACAGACGGTAAGATAAGTCCACGCTTTTTTGCACACCCTCACTTTGTTCACATGTTTTACAATTGGTGATGTATTCAAAATCACATGACTGGTTTTGCTTCAAATTAATATTGTACAAGAGCACCTAAAGATTTACATTCATCACCGTTATTTTTGTAATATTTACATTAAATTTTTTCAGTCAATATCTTGACTTAATATATTATGTGTAGTTATTAAACTGTAAGCCTATTTGGTTAAAGTGCCGCCAAACTTTTTTTTTTATTTTTTTTTAAGGATTCATGGTTTCAAGTAGTTTAGTTTATGTGTGTTTTGAGTGTATGTCTTGCTGGCTCCTAAAACAAATTGATCAAACCCTGGCTTAAATTGTTGTGAAAAGCCTGATTTTTATTTTATTTCTATGACTACTTTCTATTTTTAGTCCTGTATCATTTAGATTCCAAAATGATGCCCAATAATACAGTAGTACAGAAAGTCTTTTCTCCAGTACTGGAATTTTTTTTTATTATTATTACGTTGTTTAATTGCCAGAATATCCTTGAAATCACCAGTCTTTATTTTTTCTGTGCTACAGCTGCTCTATAAATAATTTATTCCGGATGGGAATGCAGTACTCAGACCTGATGCCAATGTACCAATCTGCCTTGATTTGAGTTGTTCTCCAATAAATGGTGTTCTGACAATATCCCTTTGTTCCAAGGTCTCATTGAATGCTATCTGGCATCCAACAGTGTTCGGGAAGCCATGGTGATGGCCAACAATGTGTACAAAACTTTAGGAGCCAATGCACAGACTCTTACTCTGCTGGCAACAGTGTGTCTGGAAGATCCAGTAACTCAAGAGAAAGCAAAAACCCTGCTGGATAAAGCACTTTTACAAAGACCTGATTATATTAAGGCAGTGGTGAAGAAAGCAGAACTCCTCAGTAAGCTGCTCTCCCTGTGTTTTTATCTGCAGCGACCAGAATCTTTATTACCTGAGGCTCGCTCATGGCTAAAACCATTATATGTTATTGTTGTTCACATGGCCTCTGGTGAAAGACCCACTTTTAATGCTGTATTTACTCAGCCGATCTGTAATTGGGAAAACAATATTGGAGCTATAACCACTTGACCCACCTTCTCTGCCCCTTCCAAGGTTTCTATAAAAGCATCACACAAATTAACTAGGATTTGAAATTCTAAACTTAAAATGACATCACATAAGCATTTTCAAAACCGTTCGCTGCTTTCACTTTTGCAGAGAATGTAAACACCATTCTATATGCAGTAAATCTACCGATCTCTGCTCTAAAGGTTGTCGTACGAGTGCAATCTATCTCTCATGCAGTGCTGTTTTTATTTTATTTTTTAATAGCATTGTTTGTACCCTTAATATAAACACGCTATGTGATGTGGAAAGGTAAAGATGTCTATGTACTCTCACCCCACAAGTGTTTTTCATTTGCATTGGAATAAAAAAAAATGTACACAGAAGGGAAACTGGTTTTAAAAGGATTAGTATGTAACACTGCAAAAAAAACTGTCATCTAGTGGTATATTTTGAAATACTGTGTGAAAAGGTGGTAGCTATTGGAGAATATATGCACATATACACACATTGCTATGCATGTATAAATGTACTGTGTGTAATATGTTTGGTAAATATGTACAAGTCTTGTTCTATATATCTCCTATCTAAACATCCAACCCTAATCTCCAGTAGCCACATCACTGATCATGCTCCAAATATATTTATGAACGTTCACTTTTAACTTTCTTACTACATGATAAAAATTTGAATGGCCTTTTATTCCATTGTTGTGCTGACATTCACATGCATTGATACCACACCTTCCTGAATCCCCTTTTTCAAACTATCCCTTCTCTTTCCAACCAATTCTGGTATACTCCAGAGCCCATATAGATAATCATCTAAGATTTTAATCATATAGCCTTAGCCATGAATGCTTTCCTGCAATGGTGTAATGACCTCTGATGCATTGATAATGGTGTAATGATGTCTGATGCAATTAATAATGGTGTAATGACGTCTGATGCATGTACAGGTAGAGAACAGAAGTATGACGATGGAATTGCCCTCTTAAGAAACACTCTCGCCAACCAGAGTGACTGCGTCTTGCATCGAATGCTGGGAGACTTTTTGGTAGCTGTGAATGAGTTTCAGGAAGCTATGGATCAGTACAGCATCGCCTTAAGGTATAAAACATTCCAATTACCTAATAACCAGTGGTGATCTTACAGATTGTCTGTCTGTGGTGACCGCTTATTATTTTTGTACGCGATCAGAAGCCTTAAAGACCAGCTAAACTCTCTCCTCCCCTTTTGGTAACTATATTGTAGAAGCCAATGACCTAGTAGGAGGATCATAATTTTTGCTATTCTCTGTGAGGTGTGCAGGCTAATCAGGCCATTTTTAAATCTAATCAATAGTTTAGGGCATTTACATCACACATCTGCACACATGAGACCCAGACAGATTTAACAACCACTTCCTTAAGAGGCAGAGCAGATTATAAACCCAGCATGCATCTGTAGATACACATTGGATTAACATAGTGGCAATGTGTTTTTTTTTTTTCCCAACCTGGACTGGACTTTTGCTTGTAAATAATTGTTCATGTTGTTTTTTTGTTTGTTTTTTTGGAGAGTGGTGAATTTCTGAGCTTTATGCAACAAGCAGGGCCGGCCCTATAATGGGTCAGAGTGGGGCAGCTGCCCCAGGCGGCATCCTGGCAGAGGCGGCACTTTGCTCCTCCGTGCAGGTGTCTTTTTTTTTTTTTTCTTTTTTTCTGTTTCTTGATTGAAGGAGGTCTCAGCCAATCAGGTTCAGAAACCTCCCGTGATTGGCTGAGACCTCCTTCACACAGAGCTCAAAGCCAGCAGGTAAGTTTCAGTGTGAGTGAGTGTATGTCTATGTGAGCGAGAGCGCGTGTATGTCGGTGTGAGAGCGAGAGCGCGTGTATGTCGGTGTGAGAGCGAGAGCGTGTGTATGTCGGTGTGAGAGCGAGAGCGCGTGTATGTCGGTGTGAGAGCGAGAGCGCGTGTATGTCGGTGTGAGAGCGAGAGCGCGTGTATGTCGGTGTGAGAGCGAGAGCGCGTGTATGTCGGTGTGAGAGCGAGAGCGCGTGTATGTCGGTGTGAGAACGAGAGCGCGTGTATGTCGGTGTGAGAGCGAGAGCGCGTGTATGTCGGTGTGAGAGCGAGAGCGCGTGTATGTCGGTGTGAGAGCGAGAGCGCGTGTATGTCGGTGTGAGAGCGAGAGCGCGTGTATGTCGGAGCGAGAGCGCGTGTATGTCGGTGCGAGAGCGCGTGTATGTCGGTGCGAGAGCGCGTGTACGTCGGTGCGAGAGCGCGTGTACGTCGGTGCGAGAGCGCGTGTACGTCGGTGCGAGAGCGAGAGAGAGCGTGTACGTCGGTGCGAGAGCGAGAGAGAGCGTGTACGTCGGTGCGAGAGCGAGAGAGAGCGTGTACGTCGGTGCGAGAGCGAGAGAGAGCGTGTACGTCGGTGCGAGAGCGAGAGAGAGCGTGTACGTCGGTGCGAGAGAGAGCGTGTACGTCGGTGCGAGAGAGAGCGTGTACGTCGGTGCGAGAGAGAGCGTGTACGTCGGTGCGAGAGCGAGCGTGTACGTCGGTGTGAGAGCGAGGGTGCAAGAGCGAGAGAGAGCGTGTACGTCGGTGCGAGAGAGAGCGTGTACGTCGGTGCGAGAGAGAGCGTGTACGTCGGTGCGAGAGCGAGCGTGTACGTCGGTGTGAGAGCGCGGGCACGGCAGCGAGAGAGAGCGCGGGCACGGCAGCGAGAGAGCGCGGGCACGGCAGCGAGAGAGAGCGCGGGCACGGCAGCGAGAGAGAGCGCGGGCACGGCAGCGAGAGAGAGCGCGGGCACGGCAGCGAGAGAGAGCGCGGGCACGGCAGCGAGAGAGAGCGCGGGCACGGCAGCGAGAGGGCACGGCAGCGAGGGCACGGCAGCGTGAGCGAGAGCGTGTGTGCCAGTGAGAGTGAGAGCGCGTGTATGTCAGTGAGAGTGTGTGTCAGTGAGAGTGAGAGCGTGTGTGTGTGTGTGTGTCAGTGACAGACGGACTGTCTGTCTGTGTGTGTGTGTGAGGATAAAGGGGTTAACTCCTCTGATACTGCCTATATCTGTCTAGCCACCAAGGGGTTAACTCCTCTGACACTGACTATATCTGTCTGCATTTTGTTATAGGTCACTGGTCACATTATGTTTTAGGGAATTGCACAGCCTATTATAATAATGTTTTACCATTACTCTCTTTTCACCTTATGGGTGAGCTCTTTAAAAAATATATTATTATGTATATAAGAAGAGCTTTAGTGCCATATACAAATTTAAAAAAAAATGTTCTAGGAACTCACCCATGAGGTGAAAAGAAAGAAATGGTAAAACAAACATTGTTATGAAAATAGCCTGTGAAATTCCCCAAATCATCATATGTGCCCACTCACCTATAACATGACTCAGACATTGTACATCAAATGCTCAAACATTTAGGGTACACATTTTAATCATGGCCATCTAATCATCGCAGCATATAATTTTTGCATATAGAGGTGTTCATGCATTAAATTATTACTTCCAGATAAGTTTCATTTTAGTTTAAATTACCATGACTGTGGGATATTTTTTTTTTGCAGCATTTCATTTTTCGCCCCAGGCAGCACAATGTCTTGGGCCGGCCCTGGCAATAAGTGACCCTGTAATGCTAACTTGGTGGTTTCTACTTTGGAATGGTTCAGAGCCGAGTTACTAGAAGCATTCCAATATAGACAATATAGAGTGTCAATTATCTTGTATTTTGCATGACTTATGGTTTTCTTATTTAGAAGACTACCATAAATCTGGTCACACATAGTAAAGCAAGCTAAAACTTTCTATCTTGTAGCAGACCATGTATTGTGTGCATTAATGGGACTGTATCAACATAAACACGGATTATACTGTAAATGTACAAATTGAAATACAAAATTATTTATTTTTCTGTTTTGGATTTTATATATATATATATATATATATATATGTAGAATTGCATAAAATAACGGAAATGTATCTTTTAAATGTGTGTCTGCTGTCTCCTGCTTATGACATCACCAGTGGGTTGATTTAGCTGATCTTCATTGGAAAATGTGTAATTTGCATGTCCTCTGGTGATGTCATAAGCAGGTAAACACCACAGACCCATTTAAAACCTATATTTCCCTTATTTTATGCATTTGCATGCCATTTTGCTAACCCAATGTATAGATATTTTACAATTCACAAAATAATTTTAAGGTTGATACAGTCCCTTTTTTTTTTAATGAGTAAGGCAGCAAGTTAACAAATCTGTGAAATGTCTAAACAACTCCACCGTGTAGGGATATTCGCCACTAAGGAGTGATGGCGAGTGTAGGACACTATTGTGGTGCCAACTAAGGCATTTTATTACTTTAGTCCATCACTGACCTTTTACACTGATGTCATGATTAACATAATTTCAAAGGAAAACTGATGGCTGCTTTATTAAAAAGCCTGCAATATTATTGAGTGGTGAATCCAGGATTATTTAAGTGCCGTTTTCTTAGCTTTTTTTTTTATTTTGTATGTATTGACTGTTGCTTTCCAAACTTAGACTTGGCACATTATATAAGCAGGCAAGGTAACCAGTTCATTTCACATCACTGCTCCCCATCTGTGACCTTGACAAGGAATGTGAACTTCTCTACTCTGCAAAGGTCATTAATCATTTAATAAATATGACTTTTGTAGGAAATGTTAAAATGAATAAAGTTCATATATGTAAAGCTATTGTATTTATCTGTTATGCATTTCCCTGCTGGTATTGCCCATCACTTTACAGAAAATGGATGATATAGCCTATGGGTAGAAACAGAAGATACAAATCCATCCATTTGACATCAAATTTGTATTCTGATTGGATGCTTGTCGCTCATTTTCCTTGGTTCCTGTGCTTTTGTGAGCCATTTAAGGTGCTAATTCTGGTGTCTTCTAGTTATGCATTTGTTTTTCATTTCTTAGCTTGGATCCTAATGACCAGAAGTCCTTAGAAGGTATGCAGAAAATGGAGAAAGAAGAGAGCCCAACAGATGCCACTCAAGAGGAAGATGTGGATGACATGGAAGGGAGTGGAGAAGAAGGAGACTTGGAGGGAAGTGACAGTGAAGCTGCTCAGTGGGCAGATCAAGAGCAGTGGTTTGGGATGCAGTGAAGTGATGAGATGGAAAGCTAATCTCTGTAGCTTACTGCTAGCTTTTTAATAGTGAATATGTGGCAGCTTTTGCAGAGCTGTGTCCTGTTTTTCCCCCCCACATAATATCTTGTATAATGGAGAAGATCATGGTACACTGCATTGTGGGTAGCTGATCTGTTAGCAACTGCTGCTCTCCAGTGGTACTGTGTTTGGACAATGTACTGTAGTCAAATATTGAGGACATCTGCCACTTCCATCTCCAGATTGCTGTAGATTTATTTAAAACCTTTAATCTATACCTTCTACACTCACGACATTTTGCGAGACGTGTTCTTGACAGATCCTTTCCTATTGTTTAGCAAGTGGATCTATTTAGACAATGCCTGCTTTGTCTACAAATCCTTATGTCATCATGTTCGTTACACGGATGTAGTCTGTTAACTAGAACACTTCATTGTGACATCAGTAGTTAAGCTGCTGGTGTAGTTTAACTCCCAATTATCCTTTGCATACCCTTGGTTGGATGAGGATGGCTGGGGTAACATGGCTTTACTATTCATGCCATGAGATATTGTAGCTCACACTTGAATATCATTGCTTCTGTGATCTATGGGACATGTATATCAATATATGATGTAGATGCCATCATTTATGGAAGGTTATAAGACGGTACTGTTTAAAGAGCACCTGCAACCTTCAGTGACCTTGGCCCTTTAAAGTGTGAAGAAACAAACAACTTGGCCTACTGACAGAAGTTAACTGTTTTTGACACTGTTACCTGTTATGTTGGTGTATATCACCAACAATTGGGTGACATTGTGCTGATCAAGTCTTGAGTTTTGGGGATTTTCTTACATTCTTGATCAGTTCTGTTCATGCAAATCCCTTCCTGCATACAGTCTTAATTTTGTTTTGTGTATTTTTTGTGTGTAATTTGAATGTTGCACATTTTAAAGAATATATATATATATATATTTTCTTTAGTCCGAGCAACCTTGATGTCATTTCAAAATCTAATGTATGTGGGTGAACATATATTAAAATGGGATCATGTGTACAGTGTATATAGAATTTTCTATGTTAAAATTGTAAAACAAAAAACAATCTCCCATTTGTATGAAATAAAACAACCTTTGATTGTCTTTTGTACATAATAGTAGATGTAGTATAGAAAAGTTCTTCAATGCGAATTATTTGGAAAGGAAATATCTAGAAACAGAACATTAACAGATCAATGTGTAGCTTATTGCTAATCTGGTAGCTACATGGGCATAGGCTATTCCTAGCCAACATCTTCTGTGTGAGGTATAATTAATTTTCTCTATAAAAGTTTCTTGGGAAATTACGTGAAAGTGACTATGTTAATGATTGTAGCACATTCAAGGTGACCAGTCAGGCTGATTGTGGTGTATGAACTCTCACACTACAGTTTGTACTCTTGGCCAGTGGAGGATTACACCTATTCAAGACACCTCCAAAAGCAGCACAGTTTAGTTAATAATGTCCTTATGAATGTAAATCATACTGACACATCTTAATTTTACGCATTGTTATGACAAATTTTTGATGGAGAACAGCAACAAAAAAAAATTCTCATCACTTGTAATGGAATTGCTACCCAAGGCTGGTAGCACCTCTGCCTGTTGTAGGAAATCACCTCCTTAGCCCCCAATTATGGCTCCTCATTTACCCAGCAAATCTTCCCCTTTTGTTCCCAAATGGCAGACAGGACCACTAGCAGTTAGGTACAGCAAGAATGACCATTTATTTGTGAGAAAACACAGTCTTATGAACAGACAAATATGACATCAACTGGGGGGAGGCACAGGGGAAACTAATGATAATACGGTAAGCCTCAAATAATAGAACACCTTATTTAAAAAAAGGTAATTTTAAATACAGTAAGACATAACCCAATTAACCATGGCACTTTTGGGTTACAGGAGACCATAAACACAGGACAGTAAACACTTAGTGTTGAAATGTGTACTTATCTAATCCATAACATATAATAACATGGCACACACTACTTGGAAAGCTCTGCCTGGGCTCCTTCTGTTGAAAGACTTTATGCACTGAATGGGTGCCTCTGTAAGGACAACCCTGGGTAGAGAGAAACTCTTGGGACTTTGGGAAGAGGGGACACAATGGGGCCCCATAGAGCAAGTCAATAATAAATCCAGGAGACAGGTAATAACCAGGAACAAGCGGGTGAAGTGATATGTCCTTTAAGAATGCTATAACCCCTTCCAGTGCCAGTGGAGCCTAGGGCACGCAGGTTTCCGTGACACATAGTTCCTTCGCAAAGGTGGTGGTTTTTGACCCACAGAGGGTCCATAGTCAGCAGGGAGGTGTTTGGCCCTCCAAGAGCCCTAGTCACTCAGGCTGCCAGGATTCACGTCGTGGCATCCAATCAAACAAATAATGTGTGCTCGGCCAATCAAAGATGGTCTATCTCAGATAGTGGTACCCTGATTTTAATTTTGGAATTATTGGAGTGACTGTCTGCAACTTGATCAGCCTCCATGTTTCACAAGGAAGAAAGGAGGCTGCTAGTTAGAGACTAAAGTAGTATGCATCTTAAAAGAACATAAACAGAGTGGGATCAGAGGATTAGTTGTGCTTAAAAATCTTACTTTTTTTTCTTTCTTTCTTTCTATAAATGTTTCTCTTGGTTTTATGGCATTTTATTGCACCATGTGTAAATTAACTTCAATCTAGAACAGGGGTCTCCAAAATTCGGCTCGCGGGCTGTTTTTTATCCGGCACTGCGGGCTTTTTTTAATCCGGCCCCTGCTGCTCAGTGGTGGACCAGAGGAGGGGGGCTTGCGGGGCTGTCTTGTTGCCCGGGGGAGAGTGGATTGCAGTTCGGAACTGCAGGCAGCATCAACACTGTTTGTTCAACACACTCCCTGTGCATGGTGATGACTCTGAGGCTCTGCCCAAAAAATTTGCAAAATGTACATGTGGCCCTCCTACTGAAAAGTTGCGAGACCCCTGATCTAGCATACAGGTTTAGGATCCCTCATCCAATATGCTTCGTACCAGAAGTATTTTAGAGAACATACTTTCAGATAATGGATAATTTTACCAATAAGGTATATTAAACCTTCTCAGCACTCATTAAACAATAACGTGTTAAACCAGGAAAGGTGCATTCAGGCCTGTGCACGTGCCATTGTATTTCCATCTGTGGTTGTGGGGGAACCGAACATGTATGGAAAGGCTGTTGCAGCTTGAAGGAGCTGGACACTAAACAAACTGACAGGGATGTGTAATTTACAACATGTGGCAAAATTAGAATTTTTTTTTTTAATAAAACTTTCTTTGTACATAACTTTATTTGCAATACTGCATGTGTAATTAGTGTTTGATATGCTCCCACTTCATGAAGTGTAATTAAAAGTTTTATGCATTCTGTTGTGAAGCTTCATTTATTTGCGCATGTTATCAACTTCTGTCACATGGGGTGAGGTTGGCAAATTGTGTTTTTTAATAGTATTTGCTTGGAACTGATGGTGATGAGCAGAACAAGGGGGGGGGGGGAAGGTTGCTAGGCAGTACTAACTGAAGGTAGAGTAGTATGTTATTCAGGACACTAGATGTCACTATAATCTGTTATGGCATTTTGCAGGGATGCACCTATTATGAGATGAGGGACTCCTGTTAGGGAAGCCATTTTGTGGCTTGGGAGAATAGATATTTGAGAGATTAGATAATTACACGCTTTCAAAATGAAGGAACAAGTTAGTTATTTTAGATCAAGGTAAGCAGCAGACAGAAGTATATGTATTGAGTGGAATAAAATAAAACTTCTGTTTTGAGATGTATTTATTTATTTTTTTGCCTCACTAACCTAATTTCCTGAAAGGTGAATATTTATGTAAAAAAATAAATATACGTGTGTATATATTTATATATATATATATATACACACACACACATATATATATATATATATATATATATATATATATATATATATATATATATATATATATATAAACACAGACATGCATCTCTGCTGTAAGCTAATCAGAGTATAGCTGTACATGGAGCCATATACACTACAGTAAGCCTATAAAGCGTTCTTTCCTTCTGATGAGATCACGCTACTTCAGATGTAGGAATCCCCTAGCTGCACTTTCACTGTGTAAGCAAGATCCAAATAATTTATTGAGATATTGTTAAAGGTTTATGTCACTTTTAAATAATATTCTTTAGTGTTCAAATGATGAACAAAATCTTTGCCCTGTCCTTACCTTCCTTTTCAAATTGCTATTGAACCATCAATATAGCAATGGTATGAAATAATATGTAACCTAAAACTATTCTGACTTTCAAAGATGTTTGAGGCCACCCACCCACCGACCTAAAAACAGGTTTGCATAGGAGAAGGTAAACTTAACCACTTTGACTACCTCACATGTTTGGGGGGTAAAAAGTGTCATTAAACAAAAAAGGACTTGTGAGTAAGGAGATACTTCACCGTGTGTACGAGAAACTAAATATGAAGTGGGGAATAGTTAGAAAAGTTACTCAAGAAGTAATGAACTTCTTTTAAAGCCATAATATGTGGAATACAGGAGTCAAGGGAGGTTACATCAATTTGTTATAAGGTGATTGTGATATCTCATTCCCCATGGATGCTATAAGTATTGGTGTTCAGAGTTCAGGTAAAGAGTTTACATGTGATTAAGTGCACAAAATGCGTTGGGTGTAACACACTGGCTGACAAGTGGCCTGTGTCAGGTTCAGTGTATGTTTATTTCTGATTGTTTTCCATAATAAAGAAGAATTTTCTACATGTTCTGAATTATAGGTTCAGTCTTATTTTAATCCTGACTACCTTTGGCAACCATTTACTTGCTTGATTCATGGGTATGGTAAAGGTTGACAATGTGCCTTAAAAGTGTGTGAAAAACTTTGCTACCTAGAGTTTGGTTGAGGTTTTGCCGTTGCTGTAAAGCCGGAAGTACAGGACCAGTTCACAGGGGGATAACTACAGACAATTAGAATTTGACACAGTCAACAGTACCGTCACTATTAGCGTTATTTGTGCGTATGTCCATTTTATATATAACCCCCAAAATGTGTTTAATGTGTCTGTGGCGTTTCCTGTTGATGATTTAACCTTTTGGCTTAAAATGCAAAGGAACTACTTCCAAGAGAAAATGTATAATCTACATATGCAGCTACAAAACAACATAAACAGGAGACACACAGATACATTTAAGACATGGTTTTCTCTTGGTTTCTAATCTGCTTGCAATCCCGCTAACAAACTGTATTGATTGTTTAAGCTGTGAATGTAAAGATTAAACAATAATTTTAGCTGACAAGAGTTCCTTTAATAGCAAATGGTAGTGCATAAAAAACAATACCAGTTCCAATATTTTCATCCCTCTTTTAAAATAGTTAGAGCTTTTATTTGGCAATGAAAAAAAGAATGTTAATTGGTCTCTAATTCATTGTACACAAACAAGGACACCCCATTTAAGGATAATCACGTGTAGAATTCTTTTCATTTCTGGGTTTTGGATACAAAGTTGGCAAAACAGTGTCTTGTGATTTGAGGTAATTGAGCTCCTTTTAAGTAGTGACTGCTAGAGAGTGAGAAAAAACCTTTCCTGGGTGAGACAAAAAGGTAATTGGCGCTTGGAAGTATTCCACACTCCTGTCAATCAGAAAAATCATCTTGGGAGCAAGAAGGTCTGAGATTAACAATTAATGGGAGATAATTCCTAATATATTAAGCAGCAGAATTCATTCCAGGATGGGATATGGGTAACCTATCCTCTGACGCTTGTGGAGTGTTCCCGGGACAAATTGTCCATTGACAGAAACCTAAAACGTAGTATACATCACAACACTGTTTCAGTATTTTGAGCTCATATCTCTGCTATATACAACATAAGTAACTTATACTAAATTAATTATGAGCATGTGTGTTTAGAAAAAAATATTACAGTATTTTATGTGATAATTGGTCACAATGATTTCTTTTTTTATTGAAAGACCACTCCAGCTCTGAAAACATGAAACTAACAAATGCATATTAAACGTTTCTTTTATTTATGGGTTGTGCAGTATATACTTTTAAATCCTGCTTTGCAGAGTTTCTCCCTGGGATCAATTGTCCCTCATCAAGAGAGGCTTGAGAAAGACCAGCAGGTCGAAACGTTGCCACTGGCATTTGTGGAATAAATATTACCCTCACCTTTACATAGTGCTGAGGATCTTTTATTATTATTATTGTCCCTCATCAAATCTTCCTGAAAGCAGCATTTACAGGCCATTTTGGCCAGAGGACTCTCATTGAAACACGAAGGGCTTTATTTCTGAAAGAGAAGAGTATTTTAAACTTAAGGTGAAGTAGCCATGTTATAAAAGTCTCCCATTCAGCTGAATGCGTCTGACAATAGCAAATGTAGCGTTATATATTGGCGCACACTTTCCCCACTATTGGTCTCAATTTCTGTGTGCACCACATGTATAAATAACCCCCTATATTTGCAATATGCCGATACCAACATTGCCCAGGAGCATTTACTGTACACACATCATATTTTTACACCAAATGTACAGCTGGGTTATCAGATAAACTAGTTTTATGCTGAATGCAGGAGGCATGTGTTTTCAGAAGGAATCAGTTAATTAATCATGGAGTGGATTCCATATAAAAAACCACCTTGCTTAATTAATTGATTTACCTCGGAAAATAATATTTATACATTGTGCAGGAGGTATCATTTTTAACATTATCTGCAACTATATACCTTAATATATATATATATATATATATATTTAAAAAATCTCAACATTTTTTAACATATTTAATTATACATTTTCAAGAAATAATTACATAAAATTTATAACATACAATAAAAATAGCAAAATATACATGTTATTATTATAATGTTGGTTGCTTCAAATCAAACAAGTATATATACCTACATATCTATAAATCTTCTATTTATATCTGCAGATTTTACAACATTTAATCATTGTTGTGTTAAAGTGTTATTTTTACATTTATATTGAAACACAGAATTTATCGGCAGATATGAACCATCCCATCTAGTCCAATTTCTGCCTAAAAAAATCGGAATAGTTTCATTAGTCCCTGGCCATACCCTATATCTAGGATGGCTTTATGCCATTCTGTAGTGCGCCGCTACCCGTAGCTTTCTTATTGGGCAGTATGAAGTGCCTATGCGTGATTTGTGTTGCAATTTCCTTTATATTCTTTTTTTTCTGGCGCAGGCCTACAATTAATTTTTTTTAAATGTCCCTCCAAAAAGAAGGCCGAGTAAGGGTGAAGTCTATCCAGGTTAATAGACAACAATAGCAATTCAGAAAGGTAGGCTACTTAGAATAACAAGACAGCATAAAAGAATATAAATGGGGGTTATGCAAAAAAGTAACAAGTGTTGGAAAATGATAAAGAAAATTAACATAAAAGCAACTGCACCTTTTAATAAATAAGCTGCAACAGTGCTTTTTTCCAAAAATGTTTAACCGCACATTCGTCCACGCGTTTTTGTCATTCCAGAGCACGTAACTCCCGCTTTTTGTCTCTGTGTTTGTCACTGTTAACGTGTGCACCACTTTTATACGTAACCCGCTTTGTCTGCATCAAGAGAGTTGCATCTGTTCCCTTCTGTGCCTGCACTGTTGTTATTATTATACAACTACCTCCCAACTTTGTGTTAATGATACTGTGTTTATATAATTTCATGCGAAAATGACATCACACAAACATCGTTCTCCATACCTCCAACATAATGACTCTAATTGCTCACAGCACTAGCTGAACAGCAAATATAGGTTAATTGGACACAGATGAAAAAGACACTCGAGAGCATAGATAATTATACAGTATCAAAATGAAGGAACAAATTAGTAGAACAAACTAAACAGCAGACACATATTATATATAGAATAGAACTAAATAAAGCTCATGTATTGAGATTTTTATTGTTGTCTTATTATTATTATTATTATTATTGTTTTATTAAGTTCACCTCCAGAAATAGTTATTATTGGTCTTAACAAAAAAAACTTTTCTCTCTTTTCAAATTTTGACTTAGGATTCAGTCCAGGGGGCATAAATGTTTGATTAACACAAGAAAATATTAAGAAACGTTTTTCCAACATCTTTTGTAACAGTAACATTATTAATATACAGGTTACTGTAAGTATTACAAGTGTTTGGAACATAGCCATTTGCTTACTCAAGTGATTTCTGTATTTTATTGGTTGTTAAACATACACTTCCAGAAAGCAGATAAATAAACAGGGTCCTGTCAGCAAAAAAAAAAGTTATGTTTAATTAAAAGATTGCATAATTTGGTAGGCATTTTAAATTCAGATACTTTAATGAAAGAATATGAATAAAGTATTTTATTGAGCCATATTTGATTGTATAGCTCTATCTTTAGTTAAATAGTATATGTAATGAAAAAAGTCCATCAAGTTCTACCCTTACTGAAGAAAGCAAACAAAAAACATTGGGACCTTGCCCCAAGTATGAAATGCTGCCAACCCCAACACCCAAAGGAAACACTTCCATATCCATCTGGTCCTGTCATAAATAAAACTAAAATGTTATTCAGTTTGCCAATGAAAGTTGCATTAATTTACCCTCAGTGCCATCTTTGCCCCAAACAGCTTATTAGTGCCATCTGTGCCTCCCAAACAGCTTCTCAGTGCACAAACAGCTCGCCAGTGTCATCTTTGTCCACAAACATCTCGTCACTGCCATCTTTGCACCCACACAACATGTAAGACCATCTTTGTGCCCAGCCAACTTGTCAGTGCCATCTTTGTGCTTAAACAGCTCGTTACTGCCATCATTGTCCTTATAGAGCTTATCATTGCCACATTTGTCCCCACAGAGCTTGTCACTGACATATTTGTTTCCAAACAGCTTGTCACTCCCATCTTTGTACCCGTACAACTTCCTAGTGCCTTAGCACTGAATAGGAGTACCATATGTTGCTGACATCTTTAAAGAAGGTGTTGTGCATGAGGGGACGGAGCAATCACAACTGTATATAAGTTAATTTTCACGATTAACACATACATAATCACATTGCTCTCTGCTTTGGTACTAAATGATAAACTGGGCAAGATATGTGTACATTTCTTGTATAGAAACAAAATAAAAACATTTAATATATTTTTATTGAGCGGAAAAGATAGAGGAAAACATTTATGTGTCCTTTTTTGTAGTGAAGAGGTTATGGTTGTTCAATGTTGGGAGCTATTTATTGAGAAACAGAAATTATTCATGCCATTTGCTTCTTCCTGATCCTCTTTTCTTTCTGTATTTTGTATTGTACAGGTTACATACTTACATATAACTTTAACTTTTTTATGAAATGCGTAAGGTACTTTTTATCATCATCTCTATGTTATTATTCAGCACTGAAATTTGTTTTTATTGTTTTAAATTATTGTTTTACATATTTTGTAGATTCTGTGTATGTTTAAACACTCACTTTCACTTATCTTAGTTTCTAGTCCACCTCTTTTAAGACAAAAGAAACTGCCTTTTGAAGTTTGTAGCTGCTCGTCTGTCATACTACTCTTTCATTGTTTTCCTTCCTTTATTTACTTTTTTTCTCCTTTTTCTTTTCTTATATCAAACAAAGTCGTTCACCTGCTGGCCAGTAGTGGAACAAAAATGCCCCAGTTTTGCCCCCAAACCTTTCCTAAAACATTTTTAACTCTATTTTTTCCATTTAGTTCTCTGACTGGGGCATAGAAGATCCTAGCTGTGCCCCCCACCCATTTGATGGTGAGCCCTGGGCAAATTCCACATTGCCCATTGGATATGGTGGCCCTGATTGCATCGGTAATAATAAACAGTGTAATTGGCTACATAGTGTATACTAAAAACAAAAGACTGCACTTCACAGCCTTATAAAACTGGCAACAAGTATATAAACATAATAAAAATGAGAAATGATTATTGCTGCAGTCCTTTTTTTTGTATTTTCTACAGGGAATAACCTGTGAAGATGGAGCTGTAAGGGAAACCTGGCACACATGGTAAAAAAAAAGATTAAACCTGCAAATGATGACATACTTCTGTGGCTGTTCTGTGAATCGTGCTTTGTTATAAGCAGTAAACTACCTGACATCTTAAGAACACTCCAAAATATTTGTGTTTTTTCCCTCTTTCTTTTTTATTGTTAGTAAATGGGATTGCTGAGGTATATCATTTGTCTTGTCTTTCTTCCTTCTATTTCCTACAAGAAAATTGGCCGGCTGGAAGGATGTAGTTTTCCCAATTGTTTTCTTACACTTTTTTTTTTTAAAGCTTTTACTTTGTTTTGTGGACTCAGTCTTTAATCATTTTGTCTTGTATCTTCTGGCTTAGTCCCTGGTAAGCACAGGGTTCTTGGTAAAAGAAAGCAATGTGAGAAATTCTGCACTAGACATTTTATGTATAATTTTGTCCGTACATTTCATTTGCTTTTTGTTTTCATCTTGTCCTAAATTACTTTCTCACAATTATACCAACACCTATCATGAGAAAAGGATGGAAAACACATTCTCCTTGGAAATTATTGCTCAATGAAAAGTGTACCCACAACAAAAAAGGTAAATGTATACATACATATAACGTGCTTACAGGTTTTGTTTCAATGTTTGCTTTTGTTTTAACTAAAACAGTAAAGTTTGGCTGGAGGGGAGCGCACAACGCTTCCCTCACAGCCACAGACGGGCAGATGAGAGCACCGGGAGAGCAGCAGCAAGGAGGTAAGGAAGGGGGGAGGATCCTGGCATACTGTGGGGGGAAATCCTGGCATATTGGGTGGCTAAGTCCTGGCTGGCATATTGTGGGGAAAAATCCTGGCATATTGGGTGGCTACGTCCTGGCTGGCATATTGTGGGGGAAAATCCTGGCATATTGGGTGGCTATGTCCTGGCTGGCATATTGTGGGGGAAAAACCTGGCATATTGGGTGGCTAAATCCTGGCTGGCATATTGTGGGGGAAAATCCTGGCATATTGGGTGGCTAAGTCCTGGCTGGCATACTGTGGGGGAAAATCCTGGCATATTGGGTGGCTAAGTCCTGGCTGGCATACTGTGGGGGAAAATCCTGGCATATTGGGTGGCTAAGTCCTGGCTGGCATACTGTGGGGGAAAATCCTGGCATATTGGGTGGCTAAATCATGGCTGGCATATTGTGGGGGAAAATCCTGGCATATTGTGGGGGAAAATCCTGGCATATTGGGTGGCTAAATCCTGGCATATTGTGGGGGAAAATCCTGTGATATTGAGGAGCATAATATCCTAGGATATTGAGGGGAATAATCCTGGCATATTGGGTGGCTAAATCCTGGCATATTGAGGGGCATAATCCTGGGATATTGAGGGGAATAATCCTGGCATATTGGGTGGCTAAGTCCTGGCATATTGTGGGGCATAATCCTGGGACATTGAGGGGAATAATAATATGATAATGTGGGGGGAGGGGGGGTCGATCTGTGCCAGCTACACGCACAAGTGAAACACCTTCCTCAGGTGCTAGTATGCAACAGAACCTTCAGCGTTATTTGGTAGGCCCGAATGACGCTCTTAGAATGGTGAGGCCAGAACAAGTACAGGTGATAGTAGATTGGGTGGCTAACAGTGCCTCCAGTTCCTTCACATTGTCTCCCACCCGGTCCCCTGCTGAAAGCTCAGAGTTGACACATGCAACCCATGGCAACCTGTCTTTCACCTCACCCCCTTGCAAATCAGCCAAGCAGTCTGAGCCACAAGTCATGCAGCAGTCTCTTTTGCTTTTTGATGACTCTGCTGGCGCGGTCATCAAACCTAGCCTTGCCCCAGGAGTGGAAGAGATTGAGTGCACTGATGCACAACCACTTATGTGTCAGGATGTGGACATGCGAGGACCACAACAGCACGTCTCTGATGATGACGAAACACAGGTGCTAACTGCTGTGGCTTTCGGCAGTGTGCAGACTGGCAAGGAGGGCTGGGTTGAGGAGTGGGTGGAAGACGATGTGGAGGATGATGAGATCCTAGACCAGACATGGAATCAAGGTCATGCGAGTGACGTGTCCAGTTTGGAGGAAGAGGCGGTGGTTGCAAAGAGGCACCAGCGCAGCAGAAGAGGGAGCAGGGTGCAAAACCGTAGCGGACGTCCCCTAGACAGTACGCCTGCTACTGTCCACCGCACCCAGGGGCCGAGCACACCAAAGCTAGCTCCAAAGAGTTCCCTGGCGTGGCAGTTCTTTAGACAATGTGCTGAAGACAAGACATGAGTGGTTTGCACACTGTGCAATCAGAACCTGAAGCGAGGCATAAACGTGCTAAACTTGAGCACAACCTGCAGGACCAGGCATCTACATGCAAGCCACGAGCTGCAGTGGAGTAAGCATCTCAAAACCCAAGAAAGGTCTCAGGCTCCTCCTGCTTCCTCTCCTGCTGCTGTCCTGGCCTCTTTCTCCAGCTCTGGAGTCACATTGGCACCTGCCACCGAGCAAATAGAGGAAGTGGCAGCAATGCCACAACGTCTGCCACTGTCCCCAAACATCTCCACACTGTTCCATGGAAGCGTTCAGCTGTCCATCTCCCAAAATGCCAGCATTTCCAAATTCTTGGCCTTTGAAATGCTGTCATTCCGTCTGTTGGAGAAGGACAGTTTTAAAAAACGTGGTTCCCAGCTACCACTACTTTTCCCGGCGAGCCATCCCTTCCCTGCACAAGCAATTGGCGGACAAAATCAGGTGTGCACTGCGCAACGCCATCTGTGGCAAGGTCCACATAACCACAGATACATGAACCAGTAAGCACGGGCAGGGACGCTATATCTCCCTAACTGCACACTGGGCAAATGTAGTGTCGGCTGGGCCTGAGGCCGATAGCAGTTTGGCGCATGCCCATCCGCCACAGAGGATTGCTGGGCATTTCTCTTTGCCTCCTGTTGCCTCCTCCTCCTACTCAGCTTCTTCCTTCTCCTCTACAACTTCCTCCACCACCTCCTCATCCGGTCAGCGTAACAACTTCACCACCAACTTCAGCACAGCCAGAGGGAAACAACAGCAGGCTCTTTTAAAACTCATATGTTTGGGGTAAAAACCCCACAGCGCGCACGAGCTGTGGACGGACATGGAACAACAGATCAATGAGTGTTTGTTGCCACTGAGCCTCAAGCCCGGCCTGGTGGTGTGCGATAATGGGCGAAATCTCGTTGCAGCTCTGGGCTTAGCCGGTGAAGGCAGAGGAAAAGGTCGCCAACGCATCTAGGGCACCGCCAGCACCTCAGAAGGCAGGGTTAGCATGGCCGAAATGTGGAAAAGCTTTGTCAGCACGCCACAACAAGCAGCACCACCATCTGACATGCAACGTCTTAGCAGGAGGCAGCATTTCAGCAACATGGTGGAACAGTACGTGTGCACAGACCTACACGTACTGTCTGATGGGTCTGCCCCATTCAACTTCTGGGTCTCCAAATTGGGCACATGGCCTGAGCTTGCCCTTTATGCCTTGGAGGTGCTGGCCTGCCCTTCAGCCAGTGTATTATCACAGACAAGCGCAGTCGCCTGTCCACACCCAACATGGACAAGCTCACGTTTATTAAGATGAACCAAGCATGGATCCCACCAGACTTCTCTGTAACTTGTGCAGAATAGACATTTGTACAGCCTCACCCAGTCATTGTTATACTCAAGTGCACGTATTCTTTGTTTTCTGTTGTTATATGTCCCAATATTTTGGGGGCTACCCCAATTTAAAAAAACAAAAACAAACAAAAAACAGTGTTGGGTATCTCCTCCTCCTCCTCCTCCAGCGCCGCTTCCACCTACACCGCCATGGTCACCGCCTCCTCAACCTATGGATCACTTAGTATAAACTGAAAGAGAATACCCTGCACTCCAACCCTCTCTCAAATGGATACTTCTGTTGATCCTCCTGGCAGCCATGCTTTAGATTTATGTTCTTCCAAAGCTAAAATCAAAGATTCCATCTAGTGCTATTTTATGGCTCAGCTGTATTTGTAATTTGTATGTATTTTATGTTATTTTAAGCTATTTCCCTATTCACATTTGCTTGCAGGGCACTTGTCCTACTCTTACCCACATTTTAATTCCTTTTGCAGCCCTCTAGCCCTTTCCAGGACTTTTTTAGAGGCATTTTAGTGGCCAAAAGTTCATGTCCCCATTGACTTCAATGGGGTTCGGATTCGGGGTCAAGTTCGGGGTCAAGTTCGAGCACAGACCCGGACATTTTTTCAAGGTTCGGTCAAACTTGCCGAACCCGAACATCCAGGTGCCCGCTCAACTCTACCAGTAACCTATATCAAAATCCAGAGAGATGTAGTCAGTGTCAGAGGAGTTAACCCTTGGATTTCTTAACATATGTAGACAGTGTCAGATGAGTTAACCCTGGGTGGCTAGACATATATAGGCAGTATTAGAGGAGTTAACCCCTTGGGTGGCTAGGCAGATAGAGGCAGTGTCAGAGGAGTTAACCCCTTGAGTGACTAGACAGATATAGGCAGTGTCAGAGGTGTTAACCCCTTGGGTCGCTAGCCAGATAAAGGCAGTGTCAGAGGAGTTAATCCCTTGGGTTGCTAGACAGATACAAGCAGTCTCAGAGTTTAGGAATGTGTGAGCAGTCAGTGCACCTCTCCATGTGCCAAATAAGTAGGTAAAATAGGCAGACTTGGTAGTAAAATCTTCAATGTTTAATGGCAGAAATCAGAAAACAAGCGCAGTCTCACGCGTTTCGCCCATGAGACTTAATCATAGACTGACAAATAGTACAACAAAATCGACTTAGGAACATTACTGGGATTTTACTACCAAGTCTGCCTAGTTCACCTACTTATTTGGCACATGGAGAGGTGCACCGACTGCTCACACATTCCTTTATTCATTATTCACGGCTGGGAACGTCGTTAACAAGCTGCACTCACCTGTGCTGTCTATCGGGGCTGATTGTTGTGGATTTGGAGCTGCCCGTTCCTGGGACATTATATTGGTTTCAGTATCAGAGTCTGTCACTCACACATACACATACACACACTCTCACTCACACTGACATACAGACACACTCACACTGACATACACACACACACACACAGACAAACACACACACAAACACTCTCACTTACACTGACTAGGGTAGCCACCTGGCCGGTATTTTACTGGAAGGCCGGTAAAATATTGGCATCAGGCCAATGTTAAGTCTATGGAGACAGTACCAAGGCCGGTATTTTTCTGAAGAAAAGGTGGCAACCCTAACACTGGCATACACACACACTCACTCTGAAATACAAAAACTCACACCAAATCCGACCCCAAACAGCTTATCACACACACTCAGCCAGCACCCACTCACTCACAGACTCATTCAGCCAGCACACACTAACACTAAGCCAGCACAGACGCCAGACACACTCAGGCAGCACACACTAACACTCAACCAGAACACTCAAAGACACAATCAGCCAGAACACTCACAGACACAATCAGCAAGCACACTCACAGACACAATCAGCCAGCACAGGCACACTCAGCCAGCACACAGTCACACTCAACCAGCACAAACTCCCTACTCACTACTCAGAGGGTCTAAAAGTTAAAAGTGCTCTAACAGACGCTGTTGTCATGACTTTTCCGCTGCCTGTTGGCTCTTCCTACGTGCGACAGATGCTGACAGTGGGGGTGGAGCCTTCCAATTGAGCACACCAAGAATGAAAAAAAAAAAGGAATCGCTCTTAACCATACTTTGGTATGACAGGGAGAGTAACGGCTGGATTAAGCTCCCCTGTCAGATCAAAGACAATTAGATAAGTTAGGCAGCCGCGAGGCCCCCGTTAGCGTGAGGCCTTAGACGATTGCCTAACTTGCCACTGATGCCAGCAATAGGTTGGCATTACACGACAGGTTATTGTCCAGGGTCAATAGCTGATGCCTTTGCCATGTAATCTAGATGATACTTTCCTTTGGTTTGTCTTGACAGCTAGAGTCTGTACATATTGCGACTTGTATGTGACAGTCACCCAACAGAATGTATATTATGTATCAACAAAGTACTATTTTCCCATCACCAGGCTTCCAATAAAAGTGGTTCTCAAATCAGAAGCTAAAGCCTGAATTTCATTAAACAAAATCCTTTATTTGCTAAAAGTTCAAGGGTTCAACCCTTGGCCTTCTCTTTCTAAAAAACCGTTGTATGTTTTTCCACAAACCCCCCCAGCATCCAACAGCATTGTCTTCATCGTAGTGTTCGACTTCTGCACAGTTTGACTTGCAGGAGTCCACCGCATCAATCTCTTGGATGTCATTTTCTCCACTCATCTTTAAAAAAAATTAGCTGATTAGAAAGTCACTAGTAATATCTGCTTCAGACGCCTCAACATATGCAAGTGAAGGAAATGTGTTAGTTGGTGCTTTATATAGAGTACATATTACATTATGAGGTCAAGTGGGCGTGGCCCACATTATATTTTGAGGTCAAATGGGTGTGGCCCATATTAGATGATCAGGTCAAGTGGGTGTGGCCCATATTACATTATTAGGTCAAATGGGTGTGGCCCATATCACATTATCAGGTCAAATGGGTGTGGCCCATATTACCTTATGAGGTACAGTTGGTGTGGCCCATATTACCTTATCAGGTAAAATGGATGTGTCCTATCTGAAAGTGTATGGAATACTAGTTTGGGCGTGGCCCACCCATGTCTGGGGAACTAATTGGAAGATTAAAACTAAAACATATCTTCATACTACTAAGCCAGAATTATTAAAAGATTAAAACCAGCCAGTGCAAAGAGAAATGAATATCAGAAGTTACTCTGAGTGTGTGCACAAGAGTATAATACTGTACATGCACACAGATTGCACTGGTGTAATTAGAAGTGTAAATGGCCGTCCCAGTCGATGAAGTCAGTTTATAGAGCAACCAGGGGGCATTTGATCCCCTACACTATTTGCCGACCCTCCTGTGTAGTGGAGGGGTTTAATCTGCTAACAATCTATACATTTTCAGAATTGCAGCAAATGCATAAATCAGGGGTGAAAAAGTCTCTTAATATGCAAACGACCTGGGAAAGGTTTAATTTGCATATAAAACCATGGTTGATGTCATAAACCAGAGACTCCGCAGACACATATAAGACACATTTTTCTCCTAATTTCCGCATTTACTTGTAGTTTTGCTACAATTCTCTATTTTAGTTTCTATATGCACCGTAAAAATCACTGATTAGTTGGCAGAGTCCCTTTAATATGGCGCATACTATATGTTTAACCATCTATGATACAGTGGACAGGATTAGGTTTGGAGGCAGTGGACAGTTGTCTGCATTAATCCCTCCCTTCTTACCTGTTCTGCTGGGGAAACAGATATGTCCGGAGGGGTCTGTTTCCCTATAAAATTGATATTGGTGAAGTCACAACATCTCTCACATGTTTGTTCTTCTTCCACAAACACGCTCCATGCAGTTAATCGTGTGACATCTGGAGACTCTGTCAGGCAGAGGTCATCCATTTTCTCGATGGTCCTTTCAACAGGGCTCAAATAGTTTTTATCTTGCCTAATCTCTCTGTGGGCATAGGTATGCTCTCTGGTGCTCAAGGGCAGTGTAAAAAATGGTTTCATAGCTGCTTTAGGAGTTATTCTCTCGTGGGAATCCCAAGTCAACATACGCTTGATGAGTTGCACCATTTTCTTCCGCTCATAGTACTCGTCTATGACATCTGAGTCTTGCCAGTCCAAATCGGGATAGTGCACCAATTCAATTTGGTCCAAGGATTTGAGCATGTACTCCCTCGTCTCTAACGGTTTAACTTTGGACTGCATTTGGAACTCGTCCACTGTCTTCAGTTCCCATTTTGTCCCTCCCGGCGATTCTGCTTTCATTTTAAAAAATAATGGGGCCTTACTGGCTGCATTGAGGAGATAGCTGCTGGGTAAACCTTGGGCCTCGCAGATGTAACGTATCTGGTCATACTGGCTGCTCCCCGGGTAGAGAGGACAACCAAGATGGAGCTCGGCAATGATGCAGCCAAGAGACCACATGTCTACTTTCTCACAAAAGGGCAATCCCAGAAGGATCTCGGGTGCCCTGTAGAACCGAGACTGAATGTACGGCTCTTTCATGTTCCGCACCTCGCTAAAAAAAATGGAACAGCCAAAATCAATCACCTTGACCCTGAATGGGTACCTTTTCTGGTCCACTAGCATGATGTTTTCGGGCTTCAAGTCTGTATGCATGATGGAGAGCTCTTTGAGCTTCGACAAGGCCTTCAAGACCTGAGCGGTGATGGTCCGAATATGTCTCACTGGAAGAGGCGCAAACCCAATTTCCTTCTGGTACTCAAAGAGGTTTTTATGCAGGAGCTCAAAGACCAGGTAGCACTTGGAATCATCGTAAAAATGCTCGTAGAACTGTATGAAGTGGAACTTGTCCGCATTCACCTGCCGGAGGGCGTTCAGTAGCTTGATCTCGCTTTCGGTGATGTAACTTCTGGAAATGTCATGGTGGAGTATTTTAATGGCCACCAGCTCACCGGATTCTCTCTTCCTACCTTTCACAACTTCTCCGAAAGTCCCTCTGCCCAGAACCTTGATGATCTTGTAGCAGTCCATTGGAGATTGCAGTTGGGCCATGTGGGAATCCAGGCTGAACCCTAACGCATAGGGTAACCCTAACACAGCAGTGTCTCCTACAAACAACTGACCACTCTGACTGTGCCAGCCAGCTGCAGAATCTTCAGAATCCCACCGTGTCACAATGGCCAGGATTCCGAGGTTACTTGGCAGCCAAGGCTGTGTTTAACAAACAAGCACAGGAAACCGGGCAAGCAATGAGAGCCAAGATCTGGGCGAACTTAAAGGTCCCTGACCGCAGCATCGAGATTTAGCAAGTGCAATTAAATGGGGAAAGTCATAAAAGTAATTTGATCTTGTGTCTTGTATTTGGAGTATACAGTAATTTAATGGTTTATCCAGGTATATAGGGGAATAGGTTTAAAAATAATATTAGGAGTGCATAGTGGATGCATGGAATAGTCTTCCAGCAGAAGTGGTAGAGGTTAATACAGTGAAGGAGGTTAAGCATGCATGGGATAGGAGTAAGGCTATCCTAGATATAAGGTAAGGTCAGGGACTAATGAAAGTATTACTTTACTGAGAGGTTAGTGGATACATGGAATAGTCTTCCAGCAGAGGTGGTAGAGGTTAATACAGTGAAGGAGTTTAAGCATGCATGGGATAGGTATAAGGCTACCCTAGATATAAGATAAGGCCAGGAGCTAATGAAAGTATTACATTACTGAGAGGGTAGTGGATATATTTTTAGGTACTAATTGAGCAGCAAATGGTTCTTATCTGCTGGCAGGGCCGGCCCAAGACATTTTCCTCCCTGGAGCGAAAAACTAAATACTAATATCCCCCCCCCCCCCCACCCCCAAAAAGCCCACAGTCATTATAATTTGAACTAAAATGATACTGATCAGGAAGTGATAATTTAATGCAAGAGTACCTTTTTATGCAAAATGATATGGTGCGAGTACTGGCAATGATTAAAATGATTAAATGTTTGGCATTTAAACCTAATGTACAATATTTGAGTCATGTTATAGGTCAGTGGTCTCATATGTTTTGGGGAATTGCACAGCCTATTTTTCATAATAATGTTTGTTTTACCATTTCTTTCTTTTTTTTTTTAAATAAGATTTTAGTTGAGTCATATTTTGCGCAAGACAGTAAATACAGTTCAAATAAGACCGTTCGGATAAAACAAAATATGAAAGTCATCTTGAAAAAAACAGTTGACATAACAGACTCTGTTAGTATTTTTAGGTGAAATACGTGGCTATGAAAAAGGAGAATATGAACACATAGACTATCCACAAGATAAAATACAGGGTAATTGCTAGAAACTTTCATGAACGATGGGCATGATATGGGTATAAGCTGCCTACAGAAACCTTGGAGGGTTTCATCCGCAGAGAGAAACACCTGCCACTTTATACATCTATTGTGTTCGTTACATTCAAACATCTGCAGAAATACAATAAGAGTATGATCTGAGGAAACCTCGGCCACTGGATTTATTACCGCATATATCTCGATCTGGATGGGTAGGCTAGTTCCTCCAGTTGAAAGAAAAACAGCTAGGACGGCTATATCCTAAAGCCTTTAGGGAAAGCAAGTATAGTAATCAAGAAAGAAAATGAAACTAAAGGAGGAGTTGGGGAACAGCGAGATCGGAATTAGACAAAGTTTGAAAAGAACGAGAGGGGGAAAGAATCTCCGGCCAGAATTGGGCTCGTGGCATCACATTTGGGTGGCCACAGGATCTCTGCTCCACTGGAGTTCAAAGAAAGCGCCCTGGGGGCGGTGGGGGGGGGGGACAAAGGATGACTGACTTATTTTAAACAAGACCGCAGAACCTAGTGCAACCTAAACATCAAGGACAATAAAAAATAAAATGAAAAAAATGGCATCAGTCCAATAGTTATTATTGAGAAAAAACATAGCAAGAGACTGGCTATGAACGAGCGCCATTAAGGTCATTGCCTGTAGGTTTTGTAGATGGCTCCAGCGTGTCTCAGGATATAGCCCAGAGACAATAGGACAATTGCTAGCAAGTGGGAGAGTAGCAGTAATTCAATTAAGGGAGGGGATCTTAGTTGGGGTCAGCAAAGGTTATCAATAACGGAATAGTAGGAGGAGTTAGGGTAATCAGGCAGGGCTATTTCAGCTGTAATTTGTGGAGTTGAATCAGTCTAATACTTCTCTTTTGTTTCCCACCCTCCCATCCCGAGGCAAGTACATAGGTGGGCGACCGTAAGCGCCAAGAAGTCATCACTTCAAAAATTAAAGTGAAAGCTTGCTTGTCCCGCAGCTGGATCCAGGGACGTGTCTGACTGGCAATTCATGGAGTCAAGAAGGAATTTTTCACCCACTTTGTAGCAGGTTGGCTAAGCTTCTAAAGGTTTTTTTTCGCCTTCTTCTAGATCTTTTCTAGCATTTCATTGGGTGTGGAGTGGTGGAATAGGGGGGTCCCATCTTGCGGTAATGCGGCACTCACTACTTCTGGGGATTGCAAAAATACCCTGCAGGTTGTGATGGGCGCGATTTGGGTACTGATGATGTGGAAGCATAGCCAGCCTGTTAGTTGTGGATACAAAGGCTGGAATCTCTGCTACAACACAAAAACATGTTGGGCGGTGATGGGCCCATGGCTGTGGAGTGATGCACCCAGGCAGCTGCGTGGTGGCACTTGAGTTGGGGGGCTCATGGGCCTCCAGGAAAGGGGGGTTTAAAGGCCAGCAGACGTTCCTGGCCACCCCGGTATACCCCAGTGGGGCTTGACAAATGGTTGAGCCAGGGAAGGCAGCCCGGTGAATGCTGGACCGGCTGTCATGTGTGCTGCAGGCAGGTGGGGCTCAGAGCATCTGTCTCCAGGTGGTGTTGGGTGCCGCATTTGGTTTGGGGGACTCTTTTTGTTATAAATAAATGACTTCGATTTGGCACCAAATCAAGTGTCCTGGTTTTATTCAAGTGTTAAAGGGGGTAGCTAAATGTTGATTTTCTCCATCGGGAAACCGATAAGGCATGGGAGCTTAAGGGTTTGGTGCAGGCTGTGTGTCCTGAAGACCATCTAAGAGTCTGCGGTTGGGGGATCCGGCTTCCCGCGGCCGATCAGGCAGGTGAGGAAAGTCCAGTACTGTGAAAAAGGTCGGAGGATCTTCTATGTTCTCTATCGTGAGGAGTTTACCATAATTGTGCACTGTCAGTGAGTGTGCTAAACCCTAGCGGTATTTACAATTGATGCTTCGTAGGTGAGCCGTTAGAGGGGCCATGGATCTTCGCCATCCCACTGTAATAGGTGGAATATCTTCAAAGATCTGTAAGGTGATATTTTCGAATGACAGTTCTCTATGTTTCCTAGAGAGCAGCGATAATTTGTCCGTCGTTGAGCGTAACTTCACCCCCACATTTCGTGGGGAGTCTTGGGGCACTTTCGCAGCCCGACGTACCCGAAAGAGATCCAATATAATCTGGTCAGGAGGGTCAGCATTAGGTCGTAGATGTCTGAGCCAATTAACCAGGAATACCCGGAGAGCAGTGGGCCCATGCGTCTCCGGAATGCCTCTCACCCGGATATTTGCTTGCCTGGCCCTCATCTCCATCGCGGTCATCTGTTTGTGCATATCATGCAGCTGGTGAGCTAGAAGGCCCGTTGATCGCGCAACTCCCCTCTCTCTCTCTCGATGCACCTGTTTGTGTGGCGTCAAGTGCAGTCACCTTTCCCTATAACTTATCGACGTCCTGACAGTCCACCGTTATGTCAGCATTTAATGCTTCCCATAGCTCGCAGAGCAAGGCTCTCACATCCTTTTTGGAAATAGGGGCATTTTCTGACCCCTGTGTATGGGTGGGTAAGCAGCCCTTGACTGTGAAGGAGGATCCAGTTCCCACCACTGGAATCGCCATGACAGGTGTGGCTGGTTGTGGGCGGCCAGGCTGCATCAGAAAAGATCTGATATCTTGTCCCTTGGGACCCGCCACATTTTCCTTTTTCTTCCCTTTGTTGCCCATCGTTGAACAGGGTGTAAAACTGTATGTTCGTGCGAAGAAGGAAGGGTATATCGTCATGTCAGTATTATGTTAGCAGGAGCTCCACTCCATTTCTTTCTTTTCACCTCGTACATAATAAAATAATTTTTTGAAAGAGCTCACCCATAAGGTGAAAAGAGAGTCATGGTAAAACATTATTATGATAATACCCTGTTAAATTCCTTAAAACCTAATGCGACCAGTAACCTATAACAAAATCCAGACAGAGTTAACCCCTTGGGGGCTTGACAGATCTAGGCAGCAGAGGCGTCACTAGGGTTGGTATCACTCGGTGCAGTAACTCATGGTGTCAACCCCCTGGATTTCCTCCAAAACAATGCTAAACAGATTCCTTAGTAATGCCAGTCAGATGGCCCATTAAATATGCCACATACAGTAGCCCCACAAATTATGTCATACACAGGAGGCCAATAACTATGCCACACACAGGTGCCCCATTACTATGCCAAACACAGGAGCCCCATAACTATGACACACACAAGAGCCCCATAAATTATGCCACACCAGAGCCCCATTATTTATGCCTCACCGTGGAGCCCCTTAATTATGCCACACAAAAGAGCCTCTTAACTATGCCACACATGGGGCCCAATAAATATGCCACACATGGGACCGCCATTATTGTGCGACATACAGGAGCCTCACCAGGTGACAAATGTACAATTCGAAAACAACACATATCTATACGCACAGACAGGGCCGGCGCCACCAGTTAGGCGACCTAGACAGCTGCCTAGGGCACATCTTAGTTGGGGGCGCCGGAACCCTGCTTTAAAAAAAAATTCCTCCCCCTTACTTACCTCCTCTCTGCTGCTCTGTCTCCGGTGCAGGTCCGTGGCTGTGAGGGAAGCGTTGTGCGCTCCCTTACAGCTAATGCGCATTCAATAAAGTTTGTTTAAACTTTTTTTTTAAACAAACTTCATTGAATGCGCATTGGCTGAATGGGAGCGCACAACGCTTCCCTCACAGTCACGGACCTGCACCGGAGACAGAGCAGCAGAGAGGAGGTAAGTAAGGGGGAAGGTGTGAGGATCCTGGCATATTGTGTGGCATAATAATGATTATTATGCCACACAATATGCCAGGATTTAGGATTATTAAATAATACTGGCATATTGTGGGGGAAAGTCCTGGCATATTGGGTGGCTAAGTCCTGGCATATTGTGGGGGAAAATCCTGGCATATTGGGTGGCTAAGTCCTGGCATATTGTGGGGGAAAATCCTGACATATTGGGTGGCTAAGTACTGGCATATTGTAGGGGAAAATCCTGGCATATTGGGTGGCTAAATCCTGGCATATTGTGGGGCAAAATCCTGGGATATTGAGGGGCATAATCCTGGGATAATGAGGGGCATAATCCTGGGACATTGAGGGGCATAATCCTGGGGTATTGAGGGGAATAATCCTGGCATATTGAGTGGCTAAGTCCTGGCATATTGTGGGGAAAGTCCTGGCATATTGTGGGGCAAAATCCTGAGATATTGAGGGGCATACCGTATTTGCTCGATTATAAGACGACCCTGATTATAAAACGACCCTGATTATAAGACGACCCCCCAAACTTTGGATATTCCTTTAGGAAAAAAACTAAAAGCCTGAATATAAGACTACCCTATAGGAAAAAATTTAAACTTGTATATATTCACATGTAAATTGCTTTTTTAATAAAATATTATATAAAAAAAATGCATTTCTTGTGTTTATTTCCTTTTATGTGCCAATGCTGCCTCTCTCTTTCCCTTGCCCCCAGCTTTGTCGCACTCCCCACTCCCCCCTCGCCTGTCTCTTCCCCCCCACATGTTTCTCTCTGCCCCCCTCCTCCCTTTGTTGCTCTGTCCCCCCTTCCTCTGTCTCTCCCCCCCTTCCTGCTCTCTGCCCCTCTCCCTCCCTACCCCTGTCTCTCTGCCACCCTCCCTTCCCCTTACATCGATCCCTGGTGGCTAGTGGGGGCAGCCGGGGGATGTCTGCACGATACTTGCAGACATCCTCCATGCTGCCCGACACGGCAGTCTATTATGACGGACAGCTGCTCCGTCATAATAGTCTGCCGTGTCGGGCAGCATGGAGGATGTCTGCAAGTATCGTGCAGACATCCCCCAGCTGCCCGATTTACCCTGGTGGCTAGTGGGGCAGCAGAGGATGTCTGCGCGATGAGCGCAGACCTCCCCTGCTGCCGCCCGGCACGCTCGCCGGGGCTTCTGTGACGAAAGCGGAAGTACCCGGCTTCTTCACAGAAGCCCCGGCGGTCGTGCCGGGCGGAAGCAGGGGAGTCTGCGCTCATCTCGCAGACATCCTCTGCTGCTAGAGAGGGCGATCCAGGTCCCCTGCAGCTCTACTGGGGACCTGGATCCATGTCTTATAATCTGACCTCAATTTGAGGTCAGATTATAAGAAGACCTCGATTATAAGACAGGCATTTGCTCTAAAAAAAACCTTGTCTTATAATCGAGCAAATACGGTAATCCTGGCATAATGAGGGGCATAATCCTGGGATAGTAGTGATAAAGTGTTGCGCAGGTCGGTAATATAAATTCAAAAGAATATATAAATTCAAGAAAATGCAAAAAAGTGTATAAGTGCTTAAATCAATAACACCAATGTAGTAAAACAGTCGATGAATAAATAATAAATAAACGAAAAATATATATATAAACTAAATATAAACGTGGAAATACTTATCAAGTCAAAAATTCCAGTCGGGTTGTACCCAAAACTGTTTTTCTTCCAAAGGGATTGTACATAAAAAGACAAAAAAACATAGACATACAATGGGTAGTATTCACAGGTAGGGATTAGCTGTATATTTTCCCCCAAAAGAAACACACTCACACACTCTAGAGCCTAAAAGTACTGTCTCTAAGTACATATAGCAGTTGGACTACAAGTCCCACCATCCCACGTGTGTAGGTCTCAACTCCAAGTTCCAGCTCGTTTTATCCAGAGGATGAGTTGGTAGTAAACGGATTAAATGGAGTATATTCAGTGGTAAAAAAATTATTATTTATTTGCCCCTATGTATAGTAAGGCTTATATTAAAAAACATATAACTACTCCATAAAATAAGTAATTAAAAACGGGGAAATAAGAACAAAAGGAAAAAAGAGAGAGAGAGCAGGTCACCAGTCCTCCCGTGTTCAGCGTGTTTTACAGGCGGTGTGCACCCTCCGTCTGCTGTCAGCGGGGACCCTGTTGGTGCCTCTCTTCCGTGGTCTTTAAAGTTCTTTTTTAAATGTCCTCAGGCGAAGCGGCGCTTTCCTATGACGCGTTTCGTCGTTTCCGACTTCTTCAAGACAGTGACGCTTCAGCCGGAGGAGTTTCCTTTTTAAAGTGTCCGTCTACCGTTTCCATGGCAGTTCATCAACAAATGGGAGTGTTTTCAGCATGCCGAAAGTAAAGTAGGCAATGGTAAACAGACTAAACAATGTTCCCCTAACAGTTTCGTAAATCCGAAATGGAGAGACAAAATAGCATATATCACCAACGAACGAATATCACTACATATAAACTGGCAAATTAATATATAATTGCAGTAAAGTAAAAAACAACAAAGTGCAGAACCAATATAAAATGAAACTAAAATTAAAGGGGAGGAAACATGAGAAAAATGATGTATATAGGATAAAGTGAAAAATAAAATAAAATAAAACAGACATAGGTCAGACTTGCCTCATTTCTCTATATAGCATATACCTAAATATTCCAATTTATAAACACAGATAAAATAAGATTGGCATAGGAATACATATCTTAAAACCAGTACTTTACTTAGAAATGGAAAAAGCATCTCAGTAGACAAAAAATATATGTAAAAAAATAATAAATAAGTAAAAAATATATTTTTAGTGGTTAACTGTCTATAGAGGTATGTATGCAGTATAAAAAATGCAGTCTACAAAAAGTGATACAATTCAAAATCTGCATTAAGCCCTCTAGGTGCCAAAGTGTCAAGTTCGAATATCCACCTCATTTCAGCTTGGCCAAGGGTTTTAATTTTGTTTCCCCCTCGCTGTGTCTTAGGTTTTTCGATAGCCCAGAATTGGAGCATAGAGGGGTCTTTTTTGTGTATTTTTAAAAAATGATGTGACAGACTGTGTTTTTCGTATCCATTTCTTATGTTTCGAATATGTTCACCTATCCGAGTTTTTAGGGGTCTTGATGTTCTTCCTATGTAATACAACTCACATGGACATTTGAGCATATATATTACTCCACTCGATTCACAGGTGATAATTTCTTTGATCTTATATGTCTTGTCTATGTGAGGGTTCCTAAAGGTACAAATCTTTTTCTCTTGTATTCTGCTTGTTTCTTTACAGGCTAAGCATATTTTGCATCTATGGAAACCTGTTATGTCACCGAAGAAATTTTTATTATTTTTATTTAACAGTCGTGTCTTATCCGTTTCTAAAAAGCTTTTGCTTATATGGTTTTTTATATTGGGGACACCTCTATATATAATTTTAGGGTGTGGGCCTAATAGGGCTTGTAGCTCTGGATCTTGTCTGAGTATAGGCCAATGGCCAGAAATGGGATCCCAGCATTACCCAGTCACCACAAAAAAGACCAAGAAGTCCCAATATAGAGGAAATAGAGCTGGGACTAGAATCCAACAGAGAAAAAAGAGGAAGGTGGTAGAACCTAAGGGTATCTTCAACCTTAGTACACATACTTTAACTCAAGACGAAATAAAAGCCTTGAATAGAGGACTAAAGTTTGCACCAGCTATAAGCACGAATAAATTTAATACGTACATTGATCTTCAAAAATTTATGCGAAATTTATGTCTGAAAAAGTTTTTTATAAAAAATCCTATTGAAAAAAGTCTTCAGACACAAGAGGACGTTTATGTCCATACCACACTTAAGACTAAATCAAATTTTTTTCCGAAACATATGAAGTCAGACGAAATGAAGACCTTTGAAAAAATGGTAACTAACGACATTAAAAAGATCAAAAATCTCAATAAATTCCAACAAAATCTGTCGATAGGAGAATTACAAGCACTAAAGTCTTTAGAAAATAATGATCAACTAACTATAAAACCGGCAGACAAAGGGGGGGGAATTGTCATATTGGACAAAACACAATATTGTATGGAAATTATGAGACAATTAACAGATAAAGAGGTTTACAAAATTCTAACCTATTACCCAATATACATAATTAAAAGTAAACTGACTAAACTTTTGGACAAAGGACTCTTACTAAAGATTTTAAATAAGAAAGAACATGAGTATCTGAATCCCTTATATCCAAGAACTCCTGTGTTCTACATTTTACCAAAAATCCATAAACAGTTGCATAACCCCCCTGGGAGACCTATTGTCTCTGGAATTAATTCACTTTTATCTCATCTGTCTGAATATATAGACAGACAACTTCAACCGTTTGTGATACAGACTAAATCCTATCTAAAAGACTCGATGAGTCTTATAAGAGAAATTGAGGGACTCACCTGGCAGGATGATTATGTGCTAGTGACTTGCGATGTAAGTTCACTATACACTATCATCCAACATAAAAGGGGATGTGAGGCTGTTCGACATTTCTTGGAGAAAGCAGCAACCATCCCAGAACTACAAATTGATTTTATTCTGGAGGGGATACTCCTTATACTGGAAAACAACTATTTCTGGTTTGAGGATAATTATTATTTACAATTAAGAGGCACAGCCATGGGCACCAGGTTTGCCCCCAGTTATGCCAACCTCTTTATGGCATTTTGGGAGGAAGTGTCCATGTATGGAGGGTATGCCTGGGTGGCAAACCTGGTGACCTATAGGAGATACATAGACGATCTCTTCTTCATATGGAAAGGAGCTGTTCCAACATTAAAATCTTTTTTGTTATACCTCAATTCTAATACATGGGGTATTACCCTAACAACAGAGTATAACAAACAGAGTATTCAATTTTTAGACCTAGAGATATATCACGATACAAAAACAATAAAGACTCGCACTCATTTCAAGAAGGTTGACACAAACAGCTATATACAATCTGATAGCTGTCATTCCTTACCCTGGCTCCTCAATGTACCCAAAAACCAATTATGCAGACTAAGACGCAATTGCAGCGATATCAATGACTACTAAACACAGGCTAATATGATTAAACAGAAATCTATAGATAAAAACTACGAAAGCACATTTATTGATAAAAATATTCAAGAAGTTAAAAATTTAGACAGAAAAGAACTTCTGAAACCTAAACATAAGGGTAGTGAAGAAAATAATAATGGAAAATTGCAAGAAATACCAATAATTACCAATTTTAGTGTAAATAATAGACTTTTCAAAAATATCTGCAATAAATATTGGCCTATACTCAGACAAGATCCAGAGCTACAAGCCCTATTAGGCCCACACCCTAAAATTATATATAGAGGTGTCCCCAATATAAAAAACCATATAAGCAAAAGCTTTTTAGAAACGGATAAGACACGACTTTTAAATAAAAATAATAAAAATTTCTTCGGTGACATAACAGGTTTCCATAGATGCAAAATATGCTTAGCCTGTAAAGAAACAAGCAGAATACAAGAGAAAAAGATTTGTACCTTTAGGAACCCTCACATAGACAAGACATATAAGATCAAAGAAATTATCACCTGTGAATCGAGTGGAGTAATATATATGCTCAAATGTCCATGTGAGTTGTATTACATAGGAAGAACATCAAGACCCCTAAAAACTCGGATAGGTGAACATATTCGAAACATAAGAAATGGATACGAAAAACACAGTCTGTCACATCATTTTTTAAAAATACACAAAAAAGACCCCTCTATGCTCCAATTCTGGGCTATCGAAAAACCTAAGACACATTGGCGAGGGGGAAACAAAATTAAAACCCTTGGCCAAGCTGAAATGAGGTGGATATTCGAACTTGACACTTTGGCACCTAGAGGGCTTAATGCAGATTTTGAATTGTATCACTTTTTGTAGACTGCATTTTTTATACTGCATACATACCTCTATAGACAGTTAACCACTAAAAATATATTTTTTACTTATTTATTATTTTTTTACATATATTTTTTGTCTACTGAGATGCTTTTTCCATTTCTAAGTAAAGTACTGGTTTTAAGATATGTATTCCTATGCCAATCTTATTTTATCTGTGTTTATAAATTGGAATATTTAGGTATATGCTATATAGAGAAATGAGGCAAGTCTGACCTATGTCTGTTTTATTTTATTTTATTTTTCACTTTATCCTATATACATCATTTTTCTCATGTTTCCTCCCCTTTAATTTTAGTTTCATTTTATATTGGTTCTGCACTTTGTTGTTTTTTACTTTACTGCAATTATATATTAATTTGCCAGTTTATATGTAGTGATATTCGTTGGTGATATATGCTATTTTGTCTCTCCATTTCGGATTTACGAAACTGTTAGGGGAACATTGTTTAGTCTGTTTATCATTGCCTACTTTACTTTCGGCATGCTGAAAACACTCCCATTTGTTGATGAACTGCCATGGAAACGGTAGACGGACACTTTAAAAAGGAAACGCCTCCGGCTGAAGCGTCACTGTCTTGAAGAAGTCGGAAACGACGAAACGCGTCATAGGAAAGCGCCGCTTCGCCTGAGGACATTTAAAAAAGAACTTTAAAGACCACGGAAGAGAGGCACCAACAGGGTCCCCGCTGACAGCAGACGGAGGGTGCACACCGCCTGTAAAACACGCTGAACACGGGAGGACTGGTGACCTGCTCTCTCTCTCTTTTTTCCTTTTGTTCTTATTTCCCCGTTTTTAATTACTTATTTTATGGAGTAGTTATATGTTTTTTAATATAAGCCTTACTATACATAGGGGCAAATAAATAATAATTTTTTTACCACTGAATATACTCCATTTAATCCGTTTACTACCAACTCATCCTCTGGATAAAACGAGCTGGAACTTGGAGTTGAGACCTACACACGTGGGATGGTGGGACTTGTAGTCCAACTGCTATATGTACTTAGAGACAGTACTTTTAGGCTCTAGAGTGTGTGAGTGTGTTTCTTTTGGGGGAAAATATACAGCTAATCCCTACCTGTGAATACTACCCATTGTATGTCTATGTTTTTTTGTCTTTTTATGTACAATCCCTTTGGAAGAAAAACAGTTTTGGGTACAACCCGACTGGAATCTATATTTCCAATACTCAATTTTTGACTTGATAAGTATTTCCACGTTTATATTTAGTTTATATATATATTTTTCGTTTATTTATTATTTATTCATCGACTGTTTTACTACATTGGTGTTATTGATTTAAGCATTTATACACTTTTTTGCATTTTCTTGAATTTATATATTCTTTTGAATTTATATTACCGACCTGCGCAACACTTTATCACTACTATTACTTTTGTTTTGTGTCACCCTGGGGGAATTACACTAGTGTTTGCAGCACGTCAAAATTTATTTATTTTTACTTCTATTTTTATTTATTCTTATTATAATAGCGCCTATCACTTAACACGTTTATATTATATAATCCTGGGATATTGAGGGGCATAATCCTGGGATATTGAGGGGAATAATCCTGGCATATTGGGTGGCTAAATTCTGGCATATTGAGAGGCATAATCCTGGGATATTGAGGGGAATAATCCTGTCATATTGGGTGGCTAAATCCTGGCATATTGTGGGGGAAAGTCCTGGCATATTGGGTTTCTAAATCCTGGCATATTGTGGGGCAAAATCCTGGGATATTGAGGGGCACAGTCTTGGCATATTGAGGGGCATAATCCTGGGATAATGAGGGGCATAATCCTGGGATATTGAGGAGTATAATCCTGGGATATTGAGGGGAATAATCCTGGCATATTGGGTGGCTAATCCTGGCATATTGTGGGGCATAATCCTGGGATATTGAGGGGAATAATCCTGGCATATTGAGGGGCATAATTCTGGGATAATGAGGGGCATAATCCTGGGATATTGAGGGGAATAATCCTGACATATTGGGTGGCTAAATCCTGGCATATTGTGGGGCATAATCCTGGGATATTGAGGGGAATAATCCTGGCATATTGAGGGGCATAATCCTGGGATAATGAGGGGCATAATCCTGGGATAATTAGGGGCATAATCCTGGGATATTGAGGGGCATAATCCTGGGATATTGAGGGGAATAATCCTGGCATATTGGGTGGCTAAATCCTGGCATGTTCAGGGGCATAATCCTGTGATATTGAGGGGAATAATCCTGGCATATTTGGTGGCTAAATCCTGGCATATTGTGGGGGAAAGTCCTGGCATATTGGGTGGCTAAATCCTGGAATATTGTGGGGGAAAATCCTGGCATATTGAGGGGCATAATCCTGGCATATTGAGGGGAATAATCCTGGCATATTGGGTGGCTAAATCCTGGCATATTGTGGGGCATAAAGAACTAAATTTGGGTAAGAAACCATGAAGTTGCAAAATGTAGGAGTAAGCAATCTAATACACAGGCTTGTTTCTTTAGCTATGGCTTAAGCTATGGTACTTATTCTCCACCACTCTTAATAGGGGGCTTTATTGCAACATGTAACTCTGTTAACTCTCTTTTAATTTAAATGCTGAGAAAGGGGTGGAACATGTGATGTCATGATATGGGAAAATAATAATGGGGGGGGGGGGGGGGCGGCAATTTTTATTTTGCCTAGGGCGGCAAAAATCCTTGCACCGGCCCTGGTGCCACACAATATGTGAGGAAAGCTTAGGATAAAACATTTACTGCTAAGTTTATGGAGGGAATAGTATGGCTGGTATTTTTTGGAAGAAAAGGTGGCATCCCTAGGCAGGCTGTCTGTCTAATACAATGTTGAGTGAGGAAGAAATGCTGCATGAAATTGGAAAACATTGGGTCATATTACGGCATAGTACTGGCAAAAACAATGAATGAGAGGTTGGGTATTTTGGGGGTCTATTCACTGAACAGTGAACTGATGTGAACTGACACGGGAATGGCAAAAATCAGGTATTAATAAATGAGTTGGAAAGATAGGCGACTTTGACAATTTTTCCAACTAGTCTACGAATGCCTGATTTTTGCTATTCCCTTGTCAGTTCAACACAGTTCACTGTTTAGTGCATAGAGATCAGTATCACCCTTGCTCCAGGGAGTTACTTTATAATATGGATTTATTTGGATTTGTTGTGGAGTTTAGTAGCAAGCTTGTTCTGAAAATCCATTCCTGCCTTATTGTAGCAGTGATGCTGAGAAGGGAAGGGGAGATAACACAGTGATGGAAAGGAAATTGAGTTGAGATGATAATATTAACAGTGGGGAAATATAGAGAATGTTTTTAAAGATCTGTCATTTCAGTGGGACTAACACTAACACGAGAAAAGGCTGTAGTACAATAATTTGCATTCTTTCTGGGCTTTCTTTATTGCATTATTTTCCTCTTTTCATCAGACTGATTATTGTGGTTTGCCAAAACACAGTTCTGCTTTTGAGAGAAGACATCTGGCATTAAACACTAGAAATAACTAACAAATCTAGGGAGAAACAGTCTGAAATTCCAGGCTTCTCGTTTGTGCTGAAACCATTGTTGTCATTTGTGCTGTAAAGTTTTATGACAGTGCTCAGCTTTTGATTAAAGTGGCCACATATGCTGTATTTAATGCATCTAAATAATGGGCTGTTCAGGTTAGATGATGGTAAATTTATGTGATGTAAAGAAGGGGTATGTATACGAGCAGGGCCCTATACCCCATGTATTGGACTGCCGAATAGGCCTAATTTAATCTGTAACTCCAATTCATGGTCTGTAAACTGTTGGCACTATATGCATAAATGTTAATGCAATATAATATCTACTGTATTCAATGGCATTTATGAAGAATTCTCCAAAACTATAATACTATTAAAGATTGTCTTGTTAGAATGCAACATCCATCTTTTTAATTTAACAGTTTATCACTAAACTGCTCTTGAAAGGAGTTAAATAATGCTAGTACTGTGCCCCAGCTTTCTTTAATTTTCTATGTTTATCTTCTTTCAACCTGTCCTAGATTATGTTTTCTAGGCCAGTATCCTCTTTACTACATCAAGGATTAAATCTAATTGAAATTGATTCCTCATAGGGACCTTTTTATTATAATTTGATTAACTGTTGTGCTACTGAATACAATTGTCTCTTTACAAAAAATACCCACACTGCATTGCAACGTTTGTTAGCAGACAAGACCAAATGGAGTAAGAAGTTCTGTAGACTATTTAGATGTTCGACAACCTTACAGTTTATTTGTTTTATTGGCCTTCATAAGGAACACAAGCATTGTAGTCATGAATATATATATATATATATATATATATATATATATATATATATATATATATATATATATATATATATATGCAGAGATATATGTGCACCTTCCTCTCATAATGGTGTAGAATATATATATATATTTTTTTGTTTTGGAATTTCAATTTGAATCAAAAATAGGTGCAATTTTGAATTTTTCTTAAACGTAAGGGTCTACTCAATAAAGAGAAAATTGCAGGGAATTGAGATGGGACTTTCAAACTGCAGGCCAATGAAGCTGAGTTCGAAAAATAAGCTATTCATAGTGAAACGCGTAGACGGAAGGGGGTGGAGCCACAGCACGAATTCCGGAAGGAGACTGAAGTCTTCTGAACAAGTCAACCAACATCACTGAGTATACACACTGTTTTCAAGAAGCCTTAAGCATTACTATACAAGTTTGTATTAAAACCGCTTTGTGTGCTTCTCCTCCGTTTATTCACTCTGCCTGCTTGAGAACCAAAGATTAATTTTGTGTTGCCGAACTGTGGATCATTCTGCAAGTTGTTATCCACTCTATGCCCACTATCCTGAGCCTGGACCTCTAGGCTCCTCCACATGTGAGTGGAACCATTCTGGGGGGTCATGGCTATTACAGGGGGAACATTGAAGCAGCTTACACTATGACTTGCATTGTTTTTGTTTTTTTCATGTAAACGGTGTATGCCAACTAACTAAGTAACAGTGAAAAAAAGTTAAGTCTATTGTCTCTTATTACTAGCCTTTAAACTCTGCTCACCTGCACTATCTTTTTAGAGTTGGAAAATATCCCCATTCAGCTGCATTGGAGATTTTTTCTAACTCGGCTACATTGGCCTAAAGTTTGAAATTCCCATCTCAATTCCCTGCTATTCTCTCTTTAGTGAGTAGACCCAATAGCCTGTGACAAAATTCTGAAACAATAATTAGATCACTGTTTTTATTTTGGCACCAGTGGCATGAAGTGGCTTTTTTCTAGTGCAAATCATTTTATACATAGGGCTGGACAATAATATGGTGCAACAGCACTACATTTGGTTCATCTTCTAGTCCTGGTTAGATGTTAACAAATGAATACGTCCATCTGAAGCAAGAGTTAAATTTTTTCCCTGCACCAGGGTCCAAGGTACAATTCACTTACCTTGAGCAAGTGAATAACATGAACTCACTGTCATTAATGCCCCACATCCTTGGTATACATACAGTGCTAGGCTGTCCATCACACGGTCTGTGACAGTTCATAAAGCATCAAAAAGTCAAGTAAATGTCCACCATGAACAATGTTGGTGCTGATCCTGTAATTGTCAGGGAGCACTGGCAACCAGGGCAGGAGGCAACTTCACTCTGAGCAGTTCTCTAACCTGACTCAATTGTGTGGAGCTGCACCACTTATCACTTCTAAATGCCCAAGTGCATGGCACTACCATTCTTTATTTCCAGTTTTCTTGTTTGAAGGGCCACCATAAGGCCCCTTACCGAAAAAAATTCTGGGCCACCCCCCTCGATAGTTTATCCATTAATAGCCCACTGATAATTTGCTCATTACTAGCTCACTGATAATTTGCTCATTACTAGCTCACTGACAGTTTGCTCATTAATAGTCCACTGGTAATTTGTCCATTAACATGCCACTGATAATTTGTCCATTAATATGCCACTGCTAGTTTGTCCATTAATATGGCACTCAGAATTTGTACATTAATAGCCACTCAGAATTTGTCCATTGATAGCCCGCTGATAATTTGTCCATTAATAGCCCACTGATAATTTGTCCATTATTAGCCCAATGATAATTTGTCCATTAATAGCCTACGGATAATATGTTCATTAATAACCCACTCATAATTTGTCCATTAATAGCCCACTCATAATTTGTCCATTAATAGCCCACTCATAATTTGTCCGTTAATAGCCCACTGATAATATGTCCATTAATAGCCCACTCATTATTTGTCCATTAATAACCCACTCATAATTTGTCCATTAATAGCCCACTCATAATTTGTCCATTAGTAGTCCACTCATTATTTGTCCATTAATAGCCCACTCATAATTTGTCCATTAATAGTCCACTCATTATTTGTCTATTAATATCCCACTCATAATATGTCCATTAATAGCCCACTCATTATTTGCCCACTAATAGCCCACAATCCCCCTCTCCTCCCCCCTTCCCCAGTACTTACCTGGATGCTGCTCGTCGGCCATCTCCTCCGCAGGAGGACTTGCCGTCATTTCCAGCGACTGTGACTAAAAGTCGGGTCCATCTGCCGGCTGCTGCCAGATTGTGACTGTCGCCGCGTGAGACAGTCACACGGACAGAGGGGGCCCACGGGGCAGCTGCTTTGGGCCCCCAGGAATGAATGGGCCCTGGGCAGCTGCCCCGTTTGCCCACATTTTATTTGGGGGTTTATACAATAGTTTTTTTTTTAAAGGACCGTGCCCGCGACGGGTGTATCGACCCCTCCCCCACCCCTCCATCCCCGATGGCGGCCCTGGAGAGAATCAATAACAGGGCCCACAATATCTCAACTCTATTTAATAGCCGTCAATTGTGTCTGTTCCACCAATTCACCTCTGCTATCATTCCCTCTATTTTAGACTGTTGGATCCAGGCTCTATTTATTATATCTGCTTTTCTCCATCTTATTTTTTCCACCCACCCAACCATGGATTTCTAACCCCTTGTAACTGAATTCGGGTTACATCTATTCTCTCCCTTTAGAAAAAAAGGCTAACAATAATAAACGTTTGGCTGAGATAAGCCAACAATTAGCACTGATTTTTTCCCCCAAAATTTCGATTGCAGGCTATGGTATTCTATAACTGAGATAAATTAATTCAGGTCATTGAACAAAGCCCGTTGTATTAGCACACAAGCAAGTAAATGAGCTTTTCTAAGAATAAATAAAACAAATAACAGAATACACTATAGCATAAACACATGGTTTCACATAATAATACACAGAATACATGCATGTTCTAAAATCCACAAAACAATAAACCAGCCAAGATACTGAAACAAAACAGAAGCCCCTTTTTGCGAGAATCTGTAAACAATCAATGCAGTGTGACACAAAATGTAATCAGTCATGCAATAATCCTGTGTGTACTGATATCAGATTGCTTTGACTGTAAATAAGGAAGATCTGTCTGCAGTACACATTGAAAAATACTTTAACTACCTTAAATCCCGGGTGGCGTATAATCAGTTCTTTGCTTTTTGGTTCAACTTCATAAGCCACCCGTTATCATCAGAGATAAACACAATTAGATAGGTTCATAGACAAAAAAACAGACAGTGCCGTGATTGGGACTGAATGTATTTGTACTCCAATCACGGCACTATCTGTTTTTCTGTCTATGAGTTTCCACTGGCCCTTCTCAGATCCCAAAATGCAAATGGAGAGAAATGCTGGTAAAGGGACACTACCAATTACATAAGATGTAACTAGATTACCTGTGCATTTAAAACAAACACATATAAAATACATCTGCCACTGTATATTTGTATCTATGTTTGAATTCATAGCAAATCAAAGTAAAAATAAAATTAGGTGCCTGTCTCCAGCATCCAAAATTAATAATTTTACCCATGATGCAACATTCTCAATGTACAGTGGGTTTCATTAGAGGGATGTCATTGGCTGGGATGCCCAGGGTCTAATAAACTGTTTTAGAACCTGGGCACCCCAGCCAGTGGCACCCCTCCAATGAGTGGTACCAGGGGTGGACCACCCCGTCCCCCTGCCCACCCCTTAGTCCGCCATTGCTCTAGGCAGGGCCGCCATCAGAAATTTCAGGGCCCCCCTCCCCCTGGATTGTTTATCCATTAATATGCCACTGATAATTTTGTCATTAATATGCCACTGATAATTTTGTCATTAATATGCCACTGATAATTAGCGCCTTAATATGCCCCTTATAAATTGCTCATTAATAGCCACTGATAATTTGCTCCTCAATAAGCCACTCATAATTTGCTGCTTAATATGCCACTGATATTCCCCCCTCCTCCCTCTTCACCAGTGCTTACCTACCTGGATGCTGCTTGTTCCCGGCCATCTCCTCCAGTGTTTCCTGCATGCACGCTGCGTGTGAAACAGAAATGAATGGGCCCTGGGCAGCTGCCCCGTTTGCCCACACTTTTTTTTTTTTTACAGATTTTAATTTTTTAAAGGGATCTCCGGCTTGCACCGGTTCAGCACACATGTAAAATACTGGCTGTGGCATATTAGTGGGCAAATGAACAGTGGCATAATAATGGGCAAATTGATTATGGCATATTAACTGGCTGTGGCATATTAATGGGAAAACTAAAAATAGCATATTAATTGTCAAACTACCAGTGGCCTTTTAATGGACAAACAGTGCCACACTGTAATGGACAAACTGTGGCATATTTTAATGGGCAAACTGGCTATTGCATATGTTAATGGCAAACTGATTGTGGCATGTTAATTGGAGAAATCACTTAGGCTCATTTTAATTGGAAAGGTGATTCTGTGGCATCTTCTGTGGGGCAAAATAATATGTACTATGGTGCGAAGTGACACAGTGGCATGTTCTGCAGAGCCAGTTCTGTGAGGGAAAGTGACACCGTTGAAGTGTTGGTTGAAGCGCACTGGTCACGTTTTTCTTTGTATTGTATTTATTTTGCTAGAAGTGAGACACTAGCGGTGCCCGAGTGCTGCATACCCGTTTACATACAGGCGCAGCAGTCTACACTTTGTGTTTTACACCGTCAGGGCCGCCACCAGGAATTTCAGGGCCCCTTACTGAACAAATTTTCTGGGCCCCCCCCCCCCGACAATATCTCCCACTCGCCCCACCTACCCTCACAAGCATGTTATACCAGTCTACTGTATTATGGAGTGTGGTTGGGAGCAGTTGGTCAATATGCCATAATATTTTGCCACTCAATATGCCAGTAATATTTTGCCACTCAATAAGTCAGTATTTTTGCCTCAATATGCCATTCTTTTGCCATTTAATATGCTAGTATTTTGCCCTTCAATATGCCATTTAAAATGCCAGGATTTTGCTCCTCAATGTGCCATTCTTTTCCCATTTAATATGCCAGGATTTTTCCCCTCAAGAAGCTATTTAATATGCCAGTATTTTGCCCCTCAAAATGCCATTTAATATGCCAGGATTTTGCCCCTCAACATGGCATTCGTTTGCCAATTAATATGCCAGTATTTTGCCCCTCAATGTGCCATTTTTTTTTTATTTTTTTTTTATTTTTTATTTTTTATTTTTTCAAACATTTAGACTTACAACAATTACTCTCATTTAACAAGACATGGAGAGACAAGACAAAGTGGCAAAGAGTGGGAAGATAAAAAAGAACAAAAGAAGTATTTGAATGTGGTCTTGTAGGTTGAGTTCGTTACGGTAAAATTTTTGTATATAGAGTTTTTCTATTGGTTTTATTTTACTTTCGAATTGCCCCTATGGACCCTACGATTGGGGGGAATCAGTGGTCTGAATTTCTTTTAAATTTCTTTCGCTTGGAGTCAGGTCAACGTTATGGTGTGTCTGTCGCGCTGCAAGCTCAGGGGGACTCAGCGTTCACTCTAACCCATTCCTTCTTCATGTTAGTGTACAGATTATGTTGGTCTTTTAAATTGAAAAAACCTTCCTCCATCGTACTCTGGTATTCTATTTGTATTAGTATTTCAGTCCAATTAAGGGGTTCTGAATTTTTCCACTTTCTTGCAATGGAAAGTTTTATTGCTAGGAGAATATGGATTATTAAGTAGTGTATTTCCTTTTTGCAGTTAGGAATTTCCAAATGCAGAAGGAATAATTGTGGTGTGAAAGGGCCTATTTCTTTATTTAATTTTCTCAAGAGGAGGTGGGCTTTCCTCAGTATTGGTTGTAACCTATCGCAGGACCACCACATGTGTAATTGTGTCCCCTCCTCTTTCTGGCATCTCCAGCATAATCTGGAATGTTGGGAGGATATTTTGTTACATTTTATTGGGGTTAAGTACCACCTAAATATGATTTTATAATAGGTCTCTTGAAGAGTCAAATTGTGGATGCATTTTTTCATTGTTTTTTGGGGCTGCAGCCACTCATGCATAGTAAAGTTCTTACCAATCTCTGATTCCCATTTTATCCATGGAATGGCTTTAGATATATCTGCTGTGGAGTCTATCAATTGTGTTATCTTACCAAATAGTTTCTTATCGTGCTGTAGTTCTAAGAATTGTTCTATTTGTAAGCTTTGTGAAATCTTAGTAGAATTTATTTTGCTTCTCAATCTTAAGTAGGTAAGATATTCAGATGAGGGTAAATCCAGATTACGTTGTAATTCTGTAAAGGACTTTAGCGAATCTTGTTGGAGAATTTGTGACACTTGTTTTATACCTCTCCTAGTCCATTCTCTGAAGTCTATATTGTCCAAATTCCAGAATATTGCGTTTAGGGGGGAAGAACGTAGTATTCCCTCTGGGACTTGGATTAATTTCTTAAACTTGGTCAGTGTGGTAACTATATCCTTAATAATTGGATTGGCGAATTGTTGTGTTTGGAGATTCTCGCACCAAAACATTTGATAGGGTTCTAGGTTGCCACAATGCTCTTTTTCTATTTTATACCAATTTGTATCTTTCGAGACGTTGTTGCCCCATTTTAAGAAATGGGAGAACATAGAGGTTTCGTGGAGGGTCTCGATATTTGGAACTCCCAGACCTCCATTTTTAGATTTCTTTGTTAATAAGGAGTAAGCAATTCTTGGTTTCTGTCTATTCCATATATATTCCATAATCAACGATTTAAATGTCTTTAATATTACTTTCGGTACACGAAGAGGAATTGATCTAAAGAGGTAGGTTAATTTTGGTACCAAATAAGATTTTACTGAATTTAAACGTCCCGTCCACGAAATCTCCAGGCCCCTCCACCTCTCAAAACTATCTCTAAAACAATTTATCATATTTTGGTAATTAATTTGAAGCATGTTATCTAGGTCTAAATTTAATTCTATCCCCAAATAATCTATAATTTGATTGTCCCATTTCCAGTGGTATAGGTGTCTTAATGTTTCCTTTGTTTCTTCATTTATATAGGCTGTTATTATTTGAGTTTTATTTAAATTCAACTTGTAGTTAGAATAATTGCTGTATTGAGAAATTACTTTGAGTACTGATGCCAATGAATTTACCGGGTTACTAAGTGTAAGAAGAACGTCATCAGCAAAGAGGCTGATTTTCATTTCTTGATTTGCCATTTTTATTCCCTGAATGTTAATTGATTGCCTAACCATGACCGCCAGTGGTTCAATTGAAAGTAAATATAGAAGAGGGGCCAGGGGACAACCTTGTCGAGTCCCGTTGCGGATGTCAAACCAAGGGGAATCCAGGCCTGGGCCTACCACTTTTGCCTGAGGGTTTGTGTAAAGAGCCATGGTGCTCTTCTTGAAGAGACCCACGACTCCAAAGGCCTCCATGACCTCATCCAAGAACAACCAGCTCACCCTGTCGAAGGCCTTTTCTGCGTCTAGAGCTATTACCATTGAAGGGGTCTTTGTTTTGTTGATGTAATCAATTATGTTTATCGTTTTCCTTATATTATCGGCCGAATCTCTACCTTCCATGAATCCAGTTTGATTATTATGGATTAGATCTTTCATGGCTGTTTTTAGTCTCTTGGCCAATATTTTAGAATATATTTTTATATCTTCGTTTATTAAAGAAAAATATTTCGACAGGGTGGCTGGATCTTTTCCCGGTTTGAGGATGGGGGAAATTGTTGCCTGCAGCATCTCTTGAGGGAATTGGTGTCCCTCTGGAATTTTCGTGTAGAGCCTTAGGAGCAGTGGGGCTATTTCCTGTGTGAAGGATTGGTAAAATTTAGTTGTATAACCATCAGGTCCTGGGGCTTTTCTTTTTTTTTGACCCATAATAGTTTGTTTAACTTCTTCTAATGTAAAAGGGACATTTATACTGTCCAGTTTTGTTTTACTTAGTTGAGGGAGGTTTAATTTTTGAAGAAAGGTGGAGGTTTCTTGCCTAATCCCTTCCCCTTGTTTTAAGGAGTAGAGGGTATGATAATATTCTTTAAAGGCTATTGAAATGTTTTTGGGAGATATATGAGTCTTTGCCCCAATTATCAGTTTATTGATTCTGTCTCTTTTCTTTTTATCTTTTAGTTTATTAGTTAGAAGCTTATCCACTCGGTTTGCCCCAAGGTACCATTTTTGTTTAAGGAAACAAAGAGCTTTTTTACTCTTTTCTTCTAGTTTTTTTTTTATTACTTCTTGAACCTCTTTAATTTGTTGTGAGGTATTTGGGTTTGGGGCTAATTTATTTATCCTTTCCAATTTGGCTAATTCTATATATTGATCTGCTATTGGTTTATCACCTTTAATTTTCTTCTCTGTTCCCATTTTTATAAATACACCTCTTAGGAAGCATTTCAATGTGCACCACAGAGTAGAGTCCGAGACTTCTCCGTTGTCATTTTTATCTAAGAATTCAACTATGTGGTTTTTTAATACTTGTAGTGTGTTGTTGTTTATTAGGGAATCATTTAGCCGCCATCTATTCCTCTGTTTGTAGTCTGAATTATTTTTGATTGAGTAGCGGATGGGGGCGTGGTCGGACCACGAGATTGGCCCGATATCTGATGATGTAAACTGCTCAATACTTGACTCTAGGGTAAGAATCAAGTCGATCCTCGAATATGAACTATGTACTTTAGAGTAGAAAGTATAATCCCTTAATTTTGGGTGCTGGGTCCTCCAAATGTCATATAGTGAGTTTCTGTCTAGAAAGGTTTGAAACGCGTTGGCTGTTCTTTTAATTGTATGGTCAATTTTGTTACCGTTTGGGGAGCATTTATCCAGTTTACAATCAAGTACACAGTTCATATCTCCCCCAAAAACTAGAGTCCCCTTCCTTAATTTTTCCACTCTCTCATAAAGGCCCTTTAAGAAGAGGATTGGGGATTGGTTTGGGCTGTAAACATTCGCTAACGTGTATGTCATTTCATTAATTTTGCCAATCCATATGGTATATCTGCCATTTTTGTCTATTTCTTCATAGTGGGTTTCTATTTTTAAGTTATTAGAGACAATTATGGCTACTCCTCTCTTTTTATGGCCATCCATAAAGTTGGCTTGCGTTAATACTTGGAATCTAGAGTATTTCCATAATTGCTCTGCTGGAAGTTGCCAATGTGTTTCTTGTATTAGCGCTATGTCTATACTTTTTTGTTTTAGCAGGTAGTAAAGAAGGCTTCTTTTTATGGGGGAGTTGAGCCCCTGAACATTCAGCGATAACAGTTCGAGTGTCATCTATTTATATATTCTGACCTGTCTATCACCAAGCGAAACATTTTCTCCACCAGAGTCGAGGGTCCCAAGGAGGCAAATTTCATTCGTAACCTCGTAACTCTTACCCACTTTGAAATGCCACTTAAACAAAACATAGAAATATAAAAACATAAACCATATACATTCAACATTTAAATCAAAAAAATTAGGTAATAACCTCACTCTGTCCTGCTGCCGCCGCAGGATACATACAGTGCGGATGGGTAGGAGCTGAGGAGCTAAAACAAAGGTACAGTATTTCTTTTATGGCATCGATAGCATTTCTCTTAAGGCTACTCGTCAAAGGACTAGAGAAGGAAGAAAGGGGAGAAAGAAAAACTTAGTGCTATGTGGGGTGGAAGGGAGTAAGAAGCCGGAGGAAAAGCGGAGAGGAGGGGGGAAAAAGAGAGAAGAAAAAAAAAAAAAAAAAAAGCCGGTGTGATTGTTGTGTTTGTTGTGTGGGTGTATAGAATGGGGGGTTCTTACTGTGCGTGATTTCCGTGAGTTGTGAATAATAATTAGGCAATCGTGATGTAAGTAGTAGGGTCGAGGACGTTGGTGCCCAAATGTGGCACCACCCGTATGTGAAAGTGTGAATATGTGAATGTGAAAGTGGAAAGTGGTAGTGTATTGTGTAAAAAAAAAAAAAAAAAAAAAAAGTGTAAGGACAACGTTGATAAGTGTCGTGTGAGTGGGAAAGTCTTAGGTGCCAAGAAGTGAGTGTGTACAGTAGATGAGTGTTCCTACGATAAGAGCAAAGGTGAAGGGGAAAAAAAATAATAATTTGGGGGAACCGGGAATTAAAAAAACATAACACATTCCTCTAAGGATGTTAAGTAGTTCCCCAGTTCAGTTTGTAAAATAGACTCTGGAATTCCTCTTAGGCGTAGATTTTTCATGCGGGCTCTATCTTCCATTTCTATTTGCTTTAATTCTAATTTTTTTATTCTATTTTCTAAGATTTTATTTTCCTGTTGTAGTAGATCTTGTCTTTCTTGAAGTACCGCTACTTGATTCCCCTGAAGAGTGATTTTCTCACCTAGATCCACGACTTCTTTCCGAAGTTCATCCTTTGTTGTGATAAGGTCTTTTTTGATCCTATCATAAAGATTTTCCATAAGGAGAGCCATGGATTCTTGTGTAATTTGATCTTTCTCTCGTTCTGGTTCTACTATTTGGGCAATCGTATGGTGTTCGTTGCTGATAGAATCTGAGGATTGACTTTGTTTTAATAACTGTCCTGTTGTTTTTGGAGAGCAAAATATGTTGATTGATTTATTTTTTTCATTGCTTGATGGTTTATCATCCTTTTTATCCTTAGCTTTGGGTGGCATTTTGTTATTGGCTCGCTGGTTTCCAAGGCACTATTATCTGTTCCTTTTCCGTCTTCCTCGTTTATACCCCTTTCTCTCTCCTCTCCCTCTTAATGTTTATCTCCAATTTTCTATGTGTGGAGTACTTAGTTTGGTTATATTTGTCAGTTCTGTTTATTTTATTCTGAATTAGCTTAGTCTGTAGGGGTATTCTTAGTAGAGAGGGAGATGCGCTGCGTTTTGTCTGGCAGCGGAACTTTCTCTAGCAGATAGACCCCCTGTTTTTGGGGTAATTAATTTCTATGGTTCCAGTTCCGTACTTGGGTTGGAGAGTTAAAAATTTGAGGAAGGTGCGTGACCCTGTGTGTGGCGTGGGAGCCTTTTGCAGGTGGGGGTTTAATCTATAGCGAAAACAGCAATCTTTTCCAATTTTCCTTTCTTATCTTTTTTTTTTTTTTTATTATTCCTTGCTGTATTTGCTTTTCCCTGAGGCTTTACCCTCCTCACTGCCGGTTGCTGGCTATAACGTTCGGACCGGGGCTCCGCTTTCCCCCTTTCCTTTTCCCCTGTCTCCTCCCTTCTCCTCTCCTCCTCCCTCCAATTCTCCCCTTCTCTCTCTCCCCTTTGCTTTCTTTTCCTTCTCCTTCTCTTCTCTTTTGTTTTGTCCCCCCCTCTTCCTCTCCTTTCGCTTTAGCCCCTCGTTTCTTGTATGGGTGTTATATCTGGGCAGTTTTCCCGCCGACCCGCCAGTAGCGTCAGATATCAAGGTAAGGGGTGGAGAAGTAAATTAGAACTCACGGTTGTGTTTTCCTTCCCCTTAAGCAGCGTTTGGCAGTCTCTCTCCCGACTCCAGTCTGGTGGAGGTCTGAAAAAGTCGTTTAGGCGCTAGGTCCAACGAGCCGCTCGGGGGCCCCGCCGGGAATATCAATAGGGCCGTTAGTTTAAATCCGAAGGGAGGGAGGTTTGGAGGGACGACTCTGGAGAACACAGGTCAATCGTTGCTTCTACTAGCGAGGGTTTCAGAGTCGCGGATCGGGTAAAACGTAGCGATGCCTCACATCCTCCTCAAAGCTCCTACTTCCTTGTCCGCATTAGGCGTGCGTGGCTACGTCATCACCTCCGATCCCTCCTATCCAATGTGCCATTTAATATGCCAGTATTTTGCCCCTCAATATGCCATTCTTTTGCCATTTAATATACCAGGATTTTGCCCCTCAATGTGCCATTCTTTTCCCATTATAATGCCAGTATTTTTCCCCTCAATATGCCATTTAATATGCCAGTATTTTCCCCCTCAATAAGCCATTTAATATGCCAGTATTTTCCCCCTCAATATGCCATTTAATATGCCAATATTTTGCATCTCAATATGCCATTCTTTTGCCAATTAATATGCCAGTATTTTGCCCCTCAATGTGCCATTTAATATGCCAGCATTTTGCCCCTCAATATTTCATTCTTTTGCCAATTAATATGCCAGTATTTTGCCCCTCAATGTACCATTTAATATGCCAGCATTTTGCCCCTCAATATGCCAGGATTTAGCCCCTCAATATGCCAATTAATATGCCAGGATTGTGCCAATTAATATGCCAGGTTTTTGTCACTCAATATGTCAGGATTATGCCAATTAATATGCCAGGAATTTGCAAATTAATATGCCAGGATTTTGCCAATTAATATACCAGGTTTTAATCCCTCAGTATGCTCGTTATGTACCACCCTCCTCCCCCCTTCCCCGGTGCTTACCTCCTTCCTGCTCTGTCTATCTCCCGGTGCTCTGCAGGTCTGTGGCTGTGAGGGAAGCATTGTACGCTCCCCTCCAGCCACGCGGATCAATAAAGTTTGTTAAAAAAAAAAATGTGACCAGAGTAACCCCGGTTGCATTTTTTTTTCTTTAACAAACTTCATTGAAGCCGCACGGCTGGATGGGTGCGCAGGACGCTTCCCTCACAGCCGCAGACCGGCTTAACGGAGATTTTTTAAATTTTTATTTATTTATTTTTAACCTGGCGTGGCCCGGGACGCCAGTATCGCTCGTCACCCCCTGATGGCGGGCCTTGACACCGTGGTATGTTCTGTGGGGCAAATTGACACTGTGGCATGCTAAATATGGGTCCACTATGAGTTCAAGTCAAGTGCTGTGGGTGCAATATGAGTGCATGCCAAGTGCTGTGGATAATGTATGGTGTTGTGTTAAGTCCTTTAAGTGCAATGTGAGTGCAGAAAAAGGGAATAAAAACAAGAAATTTAATTTTTCAATTACATGTTTATTACATATACAAATAGTTGAATGTGATATGAAAAATAGTTGGATATAATATTAAAAAGTTTACATGTACATATACCGTATTTTACGGCGTATAAGACGACTGGGCGTATAAGACGACTGGGCGTATAAGACGACCCCCCAACTTTTGAGAAGATTTTATTGGGTTAAAGTCATCTTATATGCCGCAAAATAGTATCTATATTTTAACTTTTGAGCTACGGCTGCCACTCTTATCAGTCAGCATGATCACCCAGTCCTGTCACACGCATCTGGGAGCAGTTCTCACAGGTACTAACTGATCTTTACCCTCTATGGCAGGGGTGTCCAAGTTTATTCTGCAAAGGGCCACTTCACTAGAAATGAATGCGTGCGTGGGCCGAATTGTTTTTTATTCATTCAGAGAATAATATATATTATTATATACATGTGTATGTATATAAACAGAGACAGATATATAGACAGGTATATAGACAGAGTCTCCATTCATAACTTTATGAATGGAGACTCTGTCTCTGTGTAGTGAAAGCCAATAGTACTATTACATGCATTACAAATGCCGAAAGTCTATAAACCGAACGTTCGGTTTATAGACTTTCGGCTTATGGATTACATGTAATACTATGGGCTTTCTATAAACCGAACTAGAGTTCCCATTCATAAAAATGTATGAATGGGGACTCTGTTTCGGTTTATAGAAAGCTAAGAAGTTGAACGAATGAACGATTGGTTTAATATAAACGAAAATCATTCGTCCATTCCTGCTATAGTACTATAAACCAAAATAGAGTCGGTTTATAGAATGCCAATAGACTTACATGCATTCCATAAACCGAAAGTCGTTCATTATGTCGGTTTATGGAATGTAGTGTACTATGCTATTGTATTCTATAAACCGACTCTATTTCAGCTTATAGAATGCCAATAGTACTACGAATGGACGAATGAACGAATGATTTTCGTTTATTAACCATTCGTTCATTCGGCTTTCGTTAGCATAGCATTTTCGTTATTCGTTTTTCGGACGAATGGACAAAAATGCTATTTTTGGACGAAAATGCATTCGTCCGAAAACGAATGCACATGTCTACTGCAGACCCGTATTCAGGCCTATTTGACATGCCACATGAAACCCAAACTCACCTCTGATTGCACGGATATGCTGGATTCCCCGATAACGGCGGAGGAACTAGTGGCCGCAATCAAAGTGTCGCCTAACGGGAAAAGCCCGGGGCCAGACGGTTACACAATAACGTATTACAAGACATTCCAAAACATATTGGTCCCACACTTACTCCAATCGTTCAACAATTTAGCCTCAGGTGAGAAACTACCCCAACAAGCCCAAGAAGCACATATAACTGTTTTACACAAACAAGGCAAAAACACAGATTTCTGTTCTAGTTATAGGCCCATCTCGCTGCTTAATGTCGACATAAAACTTTTCGCTAAGATTTTAAGTACAAGACTAAAGGCGGTAATGCCTGAATTGATACATAGAGACCAGGCAGGGTTTGTGGTAGGGAGGGAGGCTTGAGATAACACCACTAGATTGATAAACCTTATACATCATGTCTCCACACATGGGAGACCGGCCTTTCTTCTCTCAACGGATTCTGCTAAAAAATATATTAACGCACGTCGGCATTGGCCAGGCAATATTTAACTGGATAGATGCACTGTATCACAGCCCTACGTCTCGTGTACGAGTCAACGGTGTGCTGTCGGATCTTTTCACCCTATCGAACGGACCTGACAGGGCTGTCCCCTCTCTCACCTTCTCTTTGTCCTTACATTGGAACCGCTTATAAATGCAATTAGAACTGATCACGACATACATGGGATACAAATTAAATCACGGCACCGCAAGGTTGCGGCATTTGCCGATGACCTTCTCTTTATCCTCACAAATCCAGGGGCCTCCATCCCCAACTTGCTTTGCCAACTGACTGAATAAAGCAAATTGTCCAATTTCAAGATAAATATGGACAAATCTGAAGCATTAAACCTCACAGTACACCCTGATCTGCTGGGGACACTCCAACGAACATTTCAGTTTAAATGGTCGACAACCTCAATTAAGTATTTGGGAATTTACCTCACATCAGACACCAAAGACCTATTCCCAAATAACTATACCACAATATTGCGGGCTATAAAGGGGGATTAGGAGGGTTGCAACTGCCAAAATGAATGTCCTGCCCAGAATTTTGTATATTCTTCAGACCCTACTAATTTTTATTCCTAAAGTATTTTTTACAGAAGTCAGACAACTGATTATGAAATTCGTCTGGAACACGAATCCCCCTAGATTTTGTTACCAATATCTAATTAGAACTAAGGAACAGGGGGGCCTCGGGCTCCCAGACGTTGAAACATACTACAGATCCACACTGCTGGCGAGAGTAGTAGAGTGGTCTAGACTGGCCCGTAAGGCATGGATACCCATAGAGCAATACTCCTTGCAGATTACTATTCCTATGGTGGCCTGGGTCCCCCGTACTCAAGCGGTGGACACCGACTCTTCACATCCGACGGTACCGACTACATTACACATGTGGAAATGTCTTCAGGATAAACCAGGCCTCCTGAACCAACCATCCCAGCTCCTGTCGATGTTGGCCATTGCCGATTTTCCCCCAAGCAATGAGTACCACATGATCCAAAATATGTTCTCTGAACGGGTTACATACCCCAGATTGGGCCAATTTTTATTCAAGAGGGTGTCATGAAACCACTCGCGACCCTGACAAGTGACAGAACCCCTTCCCACCAACACGCTTACTTGTATACACAAATCAAACACTACATAAACACTATACCAGAAGTACATAAACCAATCCCAGCATTAACTCATTTCGAATCATTCTATCTGAAGGCACACCATCTAGGCTGATCTCGAACATACATAGTCTTCTTATCGAGCTGGACTTTCTCTGTAAACCATATTTCATATAAGCATGGGAAACAGATTTCAAGATCGTCTAAGATAGCATTACTAGCACATAAATGCTCAGCTTCTACCAGGATCCAGGAAAATGCATATAAAATACTGACTAAATGGTATAAAGTTCCGACAGCCACACACCATATTTTTCCCAATGTCCCAGACATATGCTGGACATGCAAAAAGGCAAAAGGTGATTACATCCACATATGGTGGACATGTCCCTTCAGCTGACGTCATCGCGATGATCCTACCATTTGATCCTCTCACACAGGGCCGATCCTGGGCGGGTGCGCGGGGCGCACTGAAGCAGGGAGCTCTCTCCCTGTCGTCGTCCTCCTTGTTAAACCAAGCACAGCACGACGGGTGCAAGCTCCGCCCCCGTCGCATTCTGTGATTGGCTGCTGCAGGGAGGAGGACGTTCTCTAGAGTATCTGCCTCTACAGACACCATAGAGAACGTCCTCCTCCCTGCAGCCAATCACAGAACGCGACGGTGGCAGAGCTTTCCCCCCTTTGCGTTGTGCTTGGATTAACAAGGAGGAGGAGGTGCAGGTGCTAACAGGCTGGGGGGGGGGGTTAAAATAAAAAAATAAAGAAAGTGTGGAAGTGTCTGTGAATGTGTATAAGTGTGTATGTGTGTGTCAATGTGTATAACTATGTGTGTGTTACTGTCTGTGTAAGTGTGTGTACATGAGTGTCTGTGCAAGTGTATCCTGTGTCTAAGTGTGTAAAGGTGGCTGTGTGTGTATTTATGTATGTGTGACAGTGTGTATAAGGGTGTCTGTGTAAATGTATGTCTGTGAGGGTGACTAAGTGTGTAACTGTGTTTGTGTGACTGTGTGTATTTATGTATGACTGTGTTTATTTATGTATGGGTGACAGTGTGTATAAGGGTGTCTGTGTAAATGTATGTCTGTGAGGGTGACTAAGTGTGTAACTGTGTTTGTGTGTATTTATGTGTGACTGTGTGTATTTATGTATGACTGTGTGTATTTATGTATGACTGTGTGTATTTATGTGTGACTGTGTGTAAGTGTGTTCTTGCCCGGGGCCCTCACTGCGCTCATCAATTTATCACATGGAGGGCACCAGCCCCCAACCAGCTGGCGTCTATTTCCCGCCTCCTGCACTCAGTGTGCATAGAGGGAAGACTGTGCGGAGGAGACGGCCGGGGACGCGAGAGAGGGTATGGGGTGAGTGGGGGGAAAACGATACACATGGGGTTATGAGGAGGAAGAGAGAGACATGGGGAGAGAGATACATGGGGGTTAGTGAGAGAGACATGCGGGAGATATACATGGGGATATAGGAGGAGAAACAGAGACATGGGGAACAGAAAGATAGACATGGAAAAAGATATAAGGGATGAGGGGAGAGACAGACATGGGGTATGAGTGGAGAGAGAGAGACAGACATGGGGTATGAGTGGAGAGAGAGAGACAGACATGGTGTATGACTGGAGAGAGAGAGAGACAGACATGGGGTATGAGTGGAGAGAGAGAGAGACAGACATGGAGTATGAGTGGAGAGAGGCAGACAGACAGACATGGGGTATGAGTGGAGAAAGACAGACAGACATGGGGTATGAGTGGAGAGTGAGAGACAGACATGGAGCATGAGTGGAGAGAGAGATGGACATGAGGGTTTGGGGAGAGAGAGAGAGAGACATGAGGGAAAGGGGAGAGAGAGACAGACATTAAGGTATGGGGGGAGAGAGAGACAGACATGAGGGTACAGGGAGAGACAGACAGACATGAGGGTACAGGGAGAGACAGACAGACATGAGGGTACGGGGAGAGACAGACAGATATGAGGGTATGGGGAGAGACAGACAGACATGAGGGTATGGGGAGAGAGAGAGACACGTGAGTGACTGACTTGGTGGAATATTATTTATCACTCCTTGTGTACTTCTTTTCCAATGATGCTCAGCCAGACTAATGAGAGACTTTGGCTGGTTGGGAATCATGGGAACGGTAGTTAAAACTCATTCTGCTAGCCAGCAAAAAGTCTCCCATGTTGCTGGCTGAGCATCATAGAAATAAATAAAACCCCTACACAGTATTATGGCAAAATATAAATCTTTTTTTTTTAATAAACGATGGACCTTTACATTAAAATAAAGTTTTCTCCCTCCCCTCTCCCCAATGTTGAAATGGGCATGTCTGGAACAGAAATGTCTAAAGGGGAAAAGTTCATAATATAGCCACGCCCACCCTTGGGCACCAAAGGAAAACCTGCACCCAGGCACCCTAGGATCGGCCCAGCTCCTCACATTCCTACTACATCATAACACTCAATCACAAAATACAAAAACTCCCTAACGATCCATCTACTGAACGCTGTCAAATTGTTGATCCCGAAATTATGGAGGAAGACTCGCTCCCCCAGGTTGAGAGAGTGGATTGTCTCGTGGAGGAGATCAGGGCGGCAGAAGAACTTTTATTAACTTCACAAGGGCGTGGAGGTAAATATTTACAGCAGTGGTTCTACTGGTCTGAATTTGTACTTGGAGTTCAATATGAGGAAGTATTTTCTAAATACCCATTTTAAAGTCAACCTCCCCCCCGCCCCCCCCCCCCCCCGCCTTTTTTTTTTATTTTTCCTCTTCTTTTTCCTTTTTTCTTTTTCTCTACTCCCTGACAAAATCAAGGTATTTCAATAGGTTTACAATTTTGGGGGAAAATAAATTTGTAGAAATGATTCGGGCTCCAATTTAAAGGGAGCACTTGACTTACTCCTGAAGAAGGGCAATCTTCGGGAATGTCTGGCGTCATTCCCAAGGGATGCCTCAGGAGTCTCAGGGGTCTTGTGGTTTTTTTTTATAAATATATATTAAATTACATGTGTATATGTCTGTATCTATGATGTACTCATTCCTATTTTGATGTACTTCAGCCACTATGATGTGCCAAATGTTTTCAGTACTACTCCTCTATTGTTACCCCCCTTTCTTTTTTCTGTACTTTTTCTTTATCGGATATTTGTAAAATCAATAAAAAGATATTATATATAAAAAAAAATATATATGGGGTTCTGCAGGATGCAAGGGAAAAGGGAAGAGTTTGTATTATTTGTTAATAATGGTTCTATAGACTCTATCTTACATTAATTTAACCCCTAGGGCATAAGATCTTTATACTAGTAAATTAATAGTCTTAAGGGACCCACATCGTTTTTATTTGCATTTGTCTGTGTAATCCTTTTTAGGGATTATCAGTTCAGTGCAATGTGTCTCTTTCACGGGCAACGGAATATGTCTAATTATATGTCATCCTGACGACAAATTGCCATATTTAGAGCAGAGATAAACTGCAGTATGGTCTCAGTCTGTCCATGATAATATAATGCTTTATAGTCTCTACATTTCTTTGTTAAATAAACAAAGAATTCCAGGCTGCTAAATTAAACTCAGAAGCAGCTCTAGAACCATGCAAAATTTACAATTAAGTCAGAATTCATCAGTGATTACATAAACTACATCTGACAACTTCATCTTCAGTTCTTTCCAAACAGAGCTCTTTCCTCTAATTTCTGAAAAATGAAATGTTCATAGTGAAGTAATATCATATTCAGAGGCAATTTGGCTTTAATCAGAAACTATGCCCAACTCTCCCAAATGTTATGTAACGTCATTTTAAACATATTAAGCCAATTCTGCTCTGTAATGACGATCGGTAAACACTTTGGTTAAACTAAGTTCTGAAATGTATGTGTCAATGTCATTGTTAGCATTTTTAGTGAAACAATAAAGTTGTAATTTTACATTATTCTGAAAAAGTGTTTCCCATAGGGACATTCATATATCTCTCGATCTCTCTCTCGATCGAAAAGACAGGAGAACCTGACAAAAATCTTGCGCGGTAAGTGTTCGGGGAGGGGGGGGGGGGGAGGTAAGAGTGGTAAAAAACTAACTATGGCAAGGGAGGCTGACATAGCTTAACTGCTAATCTACCTCTCACCCTCAATGTGTGGGAAGGCCCAGCATAATAATACTATATGGTGAGAAGCGGTGATATTCAAAATGGCAAAGGCCATAGATATAAATTACAAATCCGTGTTGCAGAGACCAATGTATGGAACAACAGTGTCCCTTGGGTAAACACAGTGAAGGAGTTTAAGCATGCGTGGGATAGGAACAATGCTATCCTAGATATAAGAGAGGGAACCGTGGACTAATAAAGGTCTGCCGACACATTCTATGTATCAGCCGGGCCCTTGGCTAGCTGCTGCGACAACAATGGGTTAACAATAAAAAAGTGACTAGCGCTTTAAGTGAAAAAAAAAATGCGACAACAATGGCACTAAGTCCAATGCTTGTAAGAATTCAGCTGTGTCTCCTGGATCTTCTGCCGAAACATGTGTACCGTTGTGCTGAACAGAGATTGAATGTGCTTATGTCCATCTTAATTTCACTTAAAGGTTCCTTAAATGGGATGTCAAAGCTGCCATCGATCTTCTCCACCAGATCGGGGCCCGGAGGTAAATCTTCAGAAATCTGAAGTGTGAAATTATCAAATGAAATCTCTCAGTTTCTGCAAGAGATGGAGAGAAATGATAGTTTATCCCCAGTTATTTAACCACCCCGTCCATAGATGAGTCCTGGGGTGCCTTTGCTGTCCTGCATACATGAAAAAATTTAGTATAATATGGTTAGGAGAGTCAGCTTTTGGCCGGAGGTAGGCCAATCAATCTGGACAGGAAATCTCATTTGCCTAAAAAAGTTGTAAATTTGTTGGGCCATCAGTCCCACCTGTGTCTTCAGTTCCATGTGAGCCTGAGATGTGTCTACTTGTTTTGCCTCTAGCCTGGACACTTGCATGTCCAGTTTGTCATATCAGTTTTTAAGGCCTCTCTGAGGTCTCGCAGCAGGATACACATGTCCATTTTTGAGATTGGGGCATCTTCACCACCTTGATCTGCCAGTGGATTAGTCTTCTTGGCATGTGAGGCTGTATCAGACTCCTTTGACAAGTTCTCACTGTCGCTTAGGGTATTTTTAACGGTCACATTCGTTGTGCCAGTCGGAATGTCCCAAAATATTTAGTAGTGTATAGTGTTGAGCGAACCCGAACCGCACTGTTCGGGTTCGTACCGAACATTACGGTGTTCGGACCCCGGACCCGAACACTGACATTTCATTGTATGTCCGTGTTGGAGTTCAGCTATAAACCGAAACTCTATAAACCGAAAGACATTCGGTTTATAGACTTTCGGTTTATAGAATAGCATTACATGTATTGCTATTGTATCTATAAAAAGAAAGTCTATAAACAGAATGTCTTTCGGTTTATAGACTTTCGGCTTATGGAATACATGTAATACTATTGGCTTTCTATAAACCAAACTAGAGTCCCCATTCATAAGAATTTCTTATGAATGGGGACTCTAGTTCGGTTTATAGAAACATCCAGGTGTACCAATATCTTGACCAGTAGGACATTGCGCCTTCTCTCTCTTCTTACCCTTGTGTCCCATCTCATAGGCAAATGTTTGGACAGTTAGTTTGGCGATATTTGCAAGGGCAATTAAAAGCAGTATTTCCAGTTTCTGAGTGGTAGCTCCGCACAGATGCGACTTCTTCCTCAGCTGGCTAGCTCGACCCTCAATATTTATATTTTAAAAATATTTTTAAGGTTGTTTTACAATCACCTATGGCCAGACAAAGGTATTTCCTTCTGGCCATGTTTACCCAATACAATATGTGCTATTACCATTGCAAACCACACTTTAATACTTTATTATATTTCTTCTCTTGTTTTACTGTATATCTTTCTCTTTAAAGGGACACTACTACTTACATAAGATGTAACTGGATAACCTGGTCATTTAAAACAAACACATACATAAATCATATGCCACTGTTTTTTTTTTTTTATATGACTAAATTCATTGCATGTAAAACGAAAAATAAAATTAGGTGTTTATCTCCAGCATCCATTTTGTGAATAATTCATAATTCATAATCATCCAAAATCTTCCAGCCAGTCTCAATTTGCCAAAGCAGTTGCCAAAGCCTGCACGATGATGTCACAGGTGCGTGGCTTCGCACCAATGGTCAATAGAGGCAGAAACGGTTTGCAGAAAAACAGCACTCATCAGGCAATTGCAGTAACAAAAAGGATTTTAATGTGAAAAAATCTCAGTTGAGTCAAATGATACACAGCAGCAAGTGTGAAAAAAGGTGCACTCCAATCAAAGATTAGCTTGACGACTTTCGCGCACACAGTGCTTAATCATAAGCTAACAACGATGCAGGTGCATGGATAGGAGTAGGTGTAATACCCTGTGCAAAGTGATCACTCTCAACCAAGGGTGGAGGCCCAGGATTTGAGTGGTCACCAGGGCGTCTTTAATAGTGATTGGACCCTGGGCAAGCATTTGCTTGGGCCCCCTGGACCCTGCCCCCTCCCCTGCATGCAATCCCGCCATCCATCGCAATGTTACCCCCCCACACACACATATGCCATAATTGTTGTGCCATTCAGATGCCAGTAATATTGTGCCTTTCAGATGCCAGTAATATTGTGCCATTCAGAGTGCAGTATTATTGTGCCAGTCAGAGCCCAGTAATATTGTGCCATTCAGAGCCCAGTAATATTGTGCCAGTCAGATACCAGGAATATTGTGAAATTCAGACCCCAGTAATATTGTGCCAGTCAGATGCCTGCAATATTGTGCCATTCAGAGCCCAGTAATAATGTGCCAGTCAGATGCCTGCAATATTGGGCCAGTCAGAGCCCAGTAATATTGGGCCAGTCAGAGCCCAGTAATATTGGGCCAGTCAGAGCCCAGGAATATTGTGCCAGTAAGAGCCCAGGAATATTGTGCCAGTCAGAGCCCAGGAATATTGTGCCAGTCAGATACCAGGAATATTGTGCCAGTCAGAGCCCAGGAATATTGTGCCAGTCAGATACCAGGAATATTGTGCCAGTCAGATGCCTGTAATATTATGCCAGTCAGATGCCTGTAATATTGTGCCAGTCAGATGCCTGTAATATTATGCCAGTCAGATGCCTGTAATATTGTGCCAGTCAGATGCCTGTAATATTGTGCCAGTCAGATGCCTCTAATATTGTGCCAGTCAGATGCCTGTAATATTATGCCAGTCAGATGCCTGTAATATTGTGCCTGTCAGATGCCTTAATATTGTGCCAGTCAGATGTCTGTAATATTGTGCCAGTCAGATGCCTGTAATATTATGCCAGTCAGATGCCTGTAATATTGTGCCAGTCAGATGCCTCTAATATTGTGCCAGTCAGATGCCTGTAATATTATGCCAGTCAGATGCCTGTAATATTGTGCCTGTCAGATGCCTTAATATTGTGCCAGTCAGATGCCTGTAATATTGTGCCAGTCAGATGCCTGTAATATTATGCCAGTCAGATGCCTGTAATATTGTGCCAGTCAGATGCCTGTAATATTATGCCAGTCAGATGCATGTAAAGCCCCCCCTTCCCTAGTACTTACATGAACCTGCTCCGTGTCCCCCGCCGGATGTCTCCTCTGTGCATTCTTCCCTCTTGCACGGAGGAGGGAAACAGTCACCGGATGTGATGCGACATCACATCTGGCAATGCGCTGTGAACGCGGCAAGCAGGGGCTGGGGGCCCACGGGACAGCTGCCTTGGGCCCCCCAGGAGTAACTGGGCCCAGGGCAGCTGCCCCGTTTGCCCCGCGTTAAAGACGGCCCTGGTGGTCACAAATAGGCCTCCCTTTGGTTATTTTTAATAAACAGGGATAAACGGGCAAATCCAGGAAACATATTTGGGGTAACAAGCCAAAGGTCAGGAATGGAGAAGGATGGAGAAATCAGGGTACAAGCCAATGTCAGGAGTGGAGAAGGATAGAGTTGTCAGGGTACAATTTTTTAACAATAAAATAATATAAATTTATGTTGATGCACTAAATGAGAAAGACAGAAAACTCTGAGACATAATGGCATTATTAGTCTTGTAAAATAAAAAGGATAAAAACAAAAAAGAAAAAGATTTAGCTTAAATCAAGCTTCGGTTCATTAATCCTCAAATGAAAAGGCAGCTCCCAGCTTCTGCCTCTAGACTCTTTCCATATAGAGATGTTGGAAGTGTCTTATTTAGCTCAGACATTGATGGATGAGCCATTTTTCTGTGTACTTAGCCTCAGTGGATGGCAATATTTTTTTGTTCTGGTTGTTAATATTGAAGTGTCACACCAAGTTATTTACTTGTATTTGTCTTGGACAACAGATAATATAAGAGACACAGAGAATAATTTGTTATGAACTCCAGAAAGGTAATACAGCAAACACTGAGCAGAGTACAAGATTATTTTGCTTACACTGAAAATCATTCATTGCTGATCATTGCCCGTTTTGGTCTTATGTGAATTATCTGATGATCAGCTTACTATGCTGTGTGTGACATAACAAAATAGGGGCATATACCCCATTGTGTGTAGAACTCTGGAATGTACAAATAAAATAAAGAGACCAGCATTTGTCATCTCTTCAGCATCAGGACCACAATAATACAGTCAGTGGCTAAGCCGTAAGTTGTCACTTCTCTGGCCTGTTGGGTGTATTGAGATCACTTATCAACTTAATTTGCACATACATGTCTTAATTATGGTGGCGGCAGATCAATACTGAACATTTAAGGCCTTTTAGTAGTTATAAAAGACATGTTAACATGTTATACCATTAGACCCAACATCACGTAAACAAATAGCACGCTAGTCTCTAATGAGGAGCATTTCCACTTCGAGTATCATCAGGCAGATTTATGCTATGGGTCTGCATAGGTTCTTGTTCCATTTGGAGGTTTTGGGTGGTGAGGCTGCTCCAAACAGTTGGCGTTGTCCTGTTGCAGGGGGATCAGTGGTAAGTCCAGGTTTTGGAGGATTGATGTTTCCAGGACTGTCAATTGACTGTATTCTGTTATCCTTGGTAATAGATTGCGTATGAGAAAGTCCCCATCGATATTTCACCCCAAGCTGGTGAAGGTGAGCCATACTAAGTCTCATGGACCAGCACCACAGCATGGTTGCTGGTGAAATTTTATAAACAAATTGTACCATGAAACCTTTGCATTGAGCAATGTAGTCTCTCTGTTGAAATCACATACCTGTTTCATAAGCAGGTCTGTTAAGTCATTAGTGTTTATTTGCTGTAGTTGGAAGTTTAGTATTTCCCAGGTATTTAGTCTAAAATGGAAAAATGTCACTCCTGTTCCAAGTACCGCCATATCTGCCTTCCAAAGTCAACAGTTTTTTAAGGTCTTCTTAAGTAGCGTTGTCTACTGCATAACCACACACGGATTTCGTTCAGGCAGAGTCTTGTGGTGGATATTCCTCTGAAGGTTTCAGACTCCCCTCCAGGAGAAGCATGCACTGGAGTCTTCATGGTAGATTGCGGCCTAGTCGACTTGAATAGAAGAGTCTCTATATAGAGACTTTGGCTCAATTTGAGGTTTTATCAGATTTGGGATTTCTACCCCACACTAATATTAGGGTCTGAATGTAGTTTTTTTTTTTTTTATAGCACGTTTAATAAATAATGCCATGTAATTCCAGATGTTTTGCAGTCTTTTTAGACTCGGCGTGGACACACCTTGCCCCTTCGGCAGTTAGCTCTGCCCCTCTCACTGAGATATTACTGTCCACCATGCCACTGTGCAGGAGATCAGTAATAGGCAACTCTTTCCACCCCTCTTACCATCCTTAACTTACACCTCCTACCTTAATCCCCTTCCTCCCAACTTTATTTATCTGTACTATATGTTATTTCTTTCATTCTTACTTTTGTGTTTATATTTGTTTTAGTTTGTGTAGAAGAACATTTCATGAGGATTTATGTTCCAGTGATCCCAATATTTAATTTTAATTCTGATATTTTGATGTCTGTTTGCATTATCCTCTAATAAACACAGATTAAGGGGGGGGGGGGGGGGCATTTATGATTTCAAATTGTTTTAAGTATGTTTATTTGAAGTGCCAACCCTACTTCTTAGGTTTGTGAGTTCAATACCAAAGTGGGAAAAAAGGGGCTGTATATTGTTCATGCTGTGTTTATATCTTTATGTTTTTTTTTTTCATGTATAGTACTTTGAAAATTGCAAGTTTACATCTCATCTATTATACTTCAGGTTGCATGTTTTACACCTTATTTGTCTGATTAGCAGTGAGCGAACTTTGATTCACTTTACTATTATAACATGTAAATACTGTTAAAGTTTATTATCTTTGCAAAATCCACCTAGCTTTGCTAGAGCATTAGTCTCTGGGAATCTAAAAAGCTATATATAGCCAAATAAGGAAGATTTGCTTGGGTTTTCATTTTACGCTTTCCTCTTTGGCTTTTCCTAAGATGTTCCTGTTAGAATTAAAATACTTGTAATGTCAAACTAAACCACTGCAGGAGTGTCTGGTATATCTGCATAGAATATCCTCAAGAGCACAGTAACCTATAAAAGATTGCCTTGGATCGTGATCTGCCTGTAAAAGACAAAAAAACATTGTGCTGTCCCTGTAAACACTTATGGTGGCCAGTGATGTAACAAAAGAATATGTCCGCTTAGACACATGCAAATATTAATACTGTGCAATGCCATATAAAACTAGAACTCACATTTTAACTCTTTTATTTTAAACTTTGTTACCATAGCACTGTTGTTTTTTTGCAGTTAGTTTGTATCCAAAATAAAAGGTATTTACAACTTGACTCATGTAGCAGGGTCACAGTACGACATTCCCCAGTAATGTAACGGTGCAGTGCTTAATGTACAGGTTGTAGCTCAATCTTAAGAGCCCAGATGACAACCGGTGTCGTTCATGTGGTTGATACACTTCAAACACAGTCCACATAGCTGGAGTGCTTAAAGGACAACTGTAGACCTGAAAAAAATTTGTAATAGAGTAAATACCTTTTTTCCATGTCCTAGTGTCCCCCTAGAGGATCCATAATGGAGAAAATATTGGCCGACCAAAAATATGCATCCCTGTATATGGCGGTTTCTCGTATGCGTGGCGGCCACTCCCAGTTTCCAAAATGGTGTCGCACATACAGAAAACGCCGGTTGCTCATGCGTGAAACGCCTGTAGCAAGTGGGGAGGCACATCCAGTTTCCTCTATGGGCAGAGGTGAGACCTGAAAAAAAGGTTTTTACTCTATCCTTTCATTAAACATTTTCAGCACTGTTGTTGTTAACAATGTGACGAAACCCTCCGTCACTGGGGTACGTGGAGAGAAATAATGGCCCGTCTCCTCCCAATAGACTATGGACCCTCTCTTTGGATATACCGTATTTGCTCGATTATAAGACGAGGTTTTTTTCAGAGCAAATGCTCTGAAAAATCCCCCTCGTCTTATAATCGAGGTCTCTTATAATCTGACCTCAAATTGAGGTCAGATTATAAGACATGGATCCAGGTCCCCAGCAGAGCTGCAGGGGACCTGGATCCCCCTCTCTAGCAGCAGGGGATGTCTGCGCAACGAGCGCAGACTCCCCTGCTTCCGCCCGGCACGACCGCCGGGGCTTCTGTGAAGAAGCCGGGAACTTCCGCTTTCGTCACAGAAGTCCCGGCGAGCGTGCCGGGCGGCAGCAGGGGAGGTCTGCGCTCATCGCGCAGACTTTCTCTGCTGCCCCACTAGGCACCAGGGACAATCGGGCAGCTGGGGGATGTCTGCACTATACGTGCAGATATCCTCCATGCTGCCCGACACGGCAGACTATTATGACGGACAGCTGTCCGTCATAATAGACTGCCGTGTCGGGCAGCATGGAGGATATCTGCACGTATCGTGCAGACATCCCCCGGCTGCCCCCACTAGCCACCAGGGATCAAGGTAAGGGGAAGGGAGTGAGGGGGACAGAGAGACAGGGGGAGGGGGACAGAGAGACAGGGGGGACAGAGAGACAGGGGGAGGGAGGGAGACAGAGTCAAGGGGAGGGAGGGGGTTAAGAGACAGAGACAAGGGGAGGGAAGGAGTTAAGAGACAGACAAGGGGAGGGAAGGGGTTAAGAGACAGAGACAAGGGGAGTGAGGGGGTTAAGAGACAGACAAGGGGAGGGGGGAGAGAGAGAAAAATGGGGGCAAGGGAAAGAGAAAGGCAGCATTGGCACATAAAAAGAAATAAAAACTAGAAATACATTTTTTGATATCATAATTTTTTATTAAAAAAGCAATTTACATGTGAATATATACAAGTTTAACTTTTTTCCTATAGGGTAGTCTTATATTAAGGCTTTTAGTTTTTTTCCTAAAGGAATATCCAAAGTTTGGGGGTCGTCTTATAATCAGGGTCGTCTTATAATCGAGCAAATATGGTACTAGGTTTGGGGATACAAACTTTGAGGGCACCAGCGGAACCCTGTTTTCAGCTTGACTTCAAACACAGGCTCACTCAGAATGTCAGCCAGATCAAAATTAATCCTTTCAATGTGTACCCTGCGAAGGCCAAACCTTTTGTCCCATTCATTGTGTTTCCTCCATGTTAAGATTGTACCCTATCCTGCAAACTGCTGTCATTTTGTCACTTTACCCATGGTCTTTATGTAAGTCATTCAGTGTCCTGTTGTACAATGATGTCCTTCAATTAACATATTACTTTAATTTAGTGTACTCTGTATGTAGCTGAACTTGACGATACACCTGGGGAGAGGCTACTCTGGGGTTCCGTTTCGTCACAAACAGTGCCAAACCTATTTAAAGAAACCATTGGAAAGTCACTTGTTGTGGAACAGATTTTATGATGATGTCCAGCACATCAGCAGATTGGTGAGCATTGTGAGAAAGGAAAGTCCACAAAGATAGATGCTTTTACCATTGTTGGCTAACCACTGGCACTACAAGAGACCTGAATTATTTCTGCCCTGCCCCTTCCTCCCATGTTTTGTTCTACCACACAACTTAAGTACACAGGGTTTTTTTTTTTACAGTTTTATAAAAAAAATCATTACATTTCTCTCATTAATGAGTCATGCCTTCACACATCTACCTTCACACACACACACACACACACACACACACACACACACACACACACACACACACACACGCATATGTGATGCTGTTCCACCAGGAGTCTAGTTATAACCCACATTATTATGTGACATTTGAGATTCTAAGGGGGTTGATTGAAGAATCCACTGTTTGTTTACTAAATATCAATATTTTAGCAAACCTGCTTTCTGTAAATATAGTCTATTGCTACCCAAAACCTGTCATATCTGATCTCATGCACATAAGTCTGCTCCAGTCAAACATCTTGTTACACCATGAAAGATTGTGGTTAAACCCTCAACTCACAATAGACATCTAATAAAATCAGCAACAAATTGTAACAATGCGTCTCTCTGGGCTGAAAGAAAAAAAGTCTAGAGCAGCCTTGAAGGGGAGAAAATTAGTAGAACTTAGAAGGTGTGGAATAGAAGAACGGAGGCAGGTGAATAGCATATGTCAGTGATGGCGAACCTATGACACAGATGCTACTTGTAAGTCTCTGAAGTGGCACTTGGCTTCTGGGTGCATTTAACTCACCATCATTATGGAGTTAAATGGAGTACATGGTGGGACATTGAGATGGTGCAACAAAAGGAAAGAGAACATAACAGAGAGAAGGGGAAACTAAAATGAGCAGAGTCTGCAATGGAAATGGGAAAGGGAAGTATAATCTCAGGAAAAATGGCTCTCTGAGATTTTTTTTAATTTAATTTTTTTATTGAAAATATCAAGAAATTACTTAGAAACAAATATATTTTTTGCTTTATCAAAAAAAAAAATCATTAAAATGCTTGTATAAGCAATAAGTTACATAGTTTTGGTTCTGCGGACTTCTGAATATTGAAAATCAACAAATGGAATTGAGCCTTTGTGAATTTCAGAATAAGTCAAACAAGGTAAGGTTAGGGTTAAGGAATTCAAAATTTAGACGAATGAACTAGATTTTGTCCAAAAATTAATTTGTCTGAAAAGGAATGCCAAGTCTAGTTAGGGGGTAGGTGTACTGGCAAGTGTTATTTCTGAGAGTGTGTTTGTGTATATTAGTGTGAGCGTGTTTTAGTGAGTGTGTTTGTGTGTATTAGTGAGTGTTATTTCTGAGAGTGTGTTTGTGTATATTAGTGTGAGCGTGTTTTAGTGAGTGTGTTTGTGTGTATTAGTGAGTGTTATTTCTGAGAGTGTTTTTGTGTATATTAGTGTGTTTCAGTGAGTGGGTTTGTGTGTATTAGTGAGTGTTATGTGTGAGAGTGTGTTTGTGTATATTAGTGTGAGCGTGTTTCAGTGAGTGTGTTTGTGTGTATTAGTGAGTGTTATTTCTGAGAGTGTGTTTGTGTATATTAGTGTGTTTCAGTGAGTGTGTTTGTGTGTATTAGTGAGTGTTATGTGTGAGAGTGTGTTTGTGTGTGTTAGTGTGAGAATGTATTAGTCACTGTTACGTGTGATGCAAATGGCATCTAAATGAACTAATGAATTTCATTAATTGTGCATTCAGCAATGCGTTCTTTTATTCAGCTTTGCATTCGGACAAACGGACAAAGTGCCAATTTTCATTCGACAATGAATGTGTCCGAAAATGAACGCCCAAGTTTAATAATCAGCAGCTTTCCTAGTGTACTGGCTTAGCCAAGCAGGAAGCTGAATAAGGATACAGTTTAATGTTTTACCCCCCAATTTGTTCCTATGGCTCATCATGTATTTATGATTATTGCTAATATATCTGCTATGACAAGGGCGTTCAAGTTTTTTCTGAAGTGGGCTACATAATAAGAAATGCATTAATTTATTTTATTTACAATAATGGTGGAAAATAACTTTTAGCAATAGAAAGATGTTTGCTTATTTAGCAGTAATACAAAAGAAGTTCAAAACGATTGTGGACTCATTTGTATACATACTAGTAACATAGTAACATAGAAATTTAGGTTGAAAAAAGACACAAGTCCATCAAGTTCAACCCTTCTACCTATCATTTCAGCATTTTGTGTAATGTGCCACTTAGTTTTGCCCAGAGTCTAGAGGGTTAAAAGAATTTTGAATAAACACAAGCAGGGAACAATCTATAACGTTTTTATTTTGTTGCTTATTTCCCTCATAATACTTAACAATGTGGAGAAACACTTTACATGAGGAAATCTTGTGGACCTGCAGACACGTCCTAGCGGGGAGACGCGAGCTGCAGAATGAAGATGCCGGCTGATGAACGCTGGACAGATGACGTCACCACACGCGACACCCGGAAGTCGCGTGTAGCGGGAGATTTAAAAGTGCTAATGCAAGTATGGAGACCGCACACTTGAAAAAGCCCATTTTTACTGGGCGAAATGCATTGTGGAAAGGAGGAGACTTGCTGGGACTATCTTTGGACACTGGGACTTGTTTAATTCTACATTTACCTGTTGGATCCTGTATATTTGAATGTAAGACTTTTTATACTTTGTCTATAATAAATTATTTCATCCTTGCTAAAGGTCTCTCCTCTGCTCTCTTATTACTGTGGAACAACCTTCTGGGATACTGTTGGATCATCTACCCAGAGTGGGCTTCCATGATGCACTTTGTACTGAGCAGAATTCTGCTCAGGGATATGTGAGTGTATTTTCATCTTTCAGTCACATTTCCTGTATTTGCACTAAAATACTGCACTATATTATCATTATTTTTTTTCTGCTTTTCCCATCATGCATAAACCAAGCGGATTGCCTCATATCTAAGGTTAATCGACTTTTTTGTTTTATATGAAGTGTTGGTTAAAGCGCACTTTTTCACTTTTTTATAGTTAATGCACTGCTATAGTTACTGCCTTCAGGGCCGGACTGGGAACAAAAACCAGCCCTGGAAAAAAATTGTATAGCAGCCCCATAGCATAACATTATTAAAACAGCCCCATAGAATAATATTATTTTTTTTGTTCATAAAAGGGAAAACCAGGCATTTTGAATGCACATCTGAAGAGTATGTACACAACGTTATATGAATTGCCCTGTGCAGAGCCAGAGGTGTATATCAGGGCAGTGTGTAAAACATAATTTTCTGTACATACTGGCTGGATATATTGATGTACCCTAGCACCCAGTTTGAACTCAAAGTGCTTGACACAGCACCCAGAACTTACCTCAAATTGCCCTCACAGGACTTGACCAGGCACCCATATTGTACTTACAAGATTTGACCCTGCATCCAGAACTTACCACAGCACTCAGATTGCCCTCACAGGACTTGACCCAGCACCCATATTACTCTCACAAGATGTGGCCCAGCACCTATATTCCACAATATTTGACCCAGCACCCGTATTGCACTTACAAGATTTGACCCAACCCCCAGGACTTACCCCAGCAGTGAGATTGCACTTACAGAATTCATCCCAGCCCAGCACTGAGATTGCACCACAGGAGCGGATCCATAGTCTTTTTTTCAGGAGAGGAACTGCACATGTTGGTCTGTATTTTTCTCATATCTGTAGTGTATGTCTGTTTCTCTCATATCTGTAGTGTATGTCTGTTTCTCTCATATCTGTAGTGTATGTCTGTTTCTCTCATTTCTGTAGTGTGTCTGTCTCTCTCATTTCTGTAGTGTGTCTGTCTCTCTCATTTCTGTAGTGTGTCTGTCTCTCTCATTTCTGCAGTGTCCGTCTGTCTCTCTCTCTTTCTCTCATTTCTATAGTATGTCTGTCTCGCTCTCTCATTTCTGTAGTGTCTGTTTCTCTCTTGTTTCTGTAGCTTCTCTCTCTCATTTCTGAAGTGTCTTCATTTCTCTACCTCCTCCCAGTGTCTGTCTCCCCCCAGTTCTCTTTCTCCCCAGCCCTCCTCCGTGTCTCTCTCTTTCTCCCCAGCCCTCCTCCGTGTCTCTCTCTTTCTCCCCAGCCCTCCTCCGTGTCTCTTTCTCCCCAGCCCTCCTCCGTGTCTCTTTCTCCCCAGCCCTCCTCCGTGTCTCTCTCTTTCTCCCCAGCCCTCCTCCGTGTCTCTCTCTTTCTCCCCAGCCCTCCTCCGTGTCTCTTTCTCCCCAGCCCTCCTCCGTGTCTCTCTCTTTTCCCCAGCCCTCCTCCGTGTCTCTCTCTTTCTCCCCAGCCCTCCTCCGTGTCTCTCTCTTTCTCCCCAGCCCTCCTCCGTGTCTCTTTTATCCCCAGCCCTCCTCTGTCTCTTTCTCTTTTCCTCCAGCCCTTCTCTGTGTCTCTTTCTCCCAGCCCTCCCCGGTGTCTCTTTCTCCCTAGCCCTCTCTTCCTCCTCCGTGTCTCTTTCTACCTAGCCCTCTCTTCCTCCCCGTGTCTCTTTCTCCCTAGCCCTCTCTTCCTCCTCCGTGTCTCTTTCTCCCTAGCCCTCTCTTCCTCCTGCGTGTATCTTTCTCCCTAGCCCTCTCTTCCTCCTCCATGTCTCTTTTACTGCCTGCCCTCCCCGCGTGCCGAAATGCTGTCGCTGCAACATCCGGCGGCAGTGGGGACAAATTATTTAATCCGGTGTGGCCGCCGCCGAGTTCATTATGGCGGTGGCGGCCGCTTGTGGTCACAAGTGGCCCCAGCAGCCCAAGGCAAGGCAGCCCACCGGGATTTCATGATTATACATTTATAGGGATAATGAGAATTTAGGCAGTTAAGTCAGGTGGGCTGCACCTTGCTGTCAAACAGGCCACATGAGCCCACATTGGACTTCCCTGTGCTATGATCTCTCTTCCTCTGGGGAGCTCTTGAATCGTTACAAAGATTAATACTGAATTATTTATTGCAATCTGTCTTGGTCTTTTAGGATATTTTTGGTGTTTTGTGCACAAATGAGACAGTTTACACATTGTCCTGTTGTGCAAATGCGTTTAATGGATCGTGGACATATATTAATTTTACATTACATCACCATTTATTTATATAGCGCCAACAATTTACATAGGGCTAAAAGGTTATGTTTTAATCTATGCCTTGGTATATGAATAGGGAAGTTTAAACCCATGTTTTGTTAATCCTTATACAATCTGGGATTTAATACCCTTGTTTGGTTTCGCTGTCCATAAAATCTGATCTAATTAATAAACATTTTGAGTGTTAGTCAGTCTAACTCTCTCCATATATCTGTTCTAAAGAGCTTGCAGTCTATTAACATTTCCCTGCCCTTGAGTCTGTGTTAGGGTTGCCACCTTTACTTCAAATAAAATACCGGCCTTGCTACTGTCTCCATAGACTTAACATTGGCCTTTGGCCAAATTTTTACCAGCCTGCCTTTAAAATACTGGCCAGGTGGCAACCCTAGTCTGTATATAATGTGTAAGTCACCAACAGACATTTGTGAAGGGCACCTTTGGTAGTTACAAATTTACAATAGCCCTAACATATTAAAACAGTGCAGCATTATACCAACATTAAGCAAGTCTACAAGCTGATCTGCTGTAGCTATTTTAATGACTTGTCCATGGAATATAAGTACATTTGAGTGAGTGTAGTTAAAATGAAGCTAAAAGATTTGGAAAATGTATTACTGATCAAAACAGCAGGTCTCTGTACTCTATTTCAAAGAATGTATAAATGATACCCTGGAATGTAACTTGCCATAACAATTGAACAGACACTGAAGAAGACATTTTGTAAGCCAGACTTTGATATTAACTGTTCTCTTGACCACACAGCACAGAGAGCATTTTTAGTAAAACATTTGAACAAAGTGGAGCTCAGGGCACAATGAAAACCTTTTCAGCTTTTCACAGACAACAGATAATAGTCTCTTTTGCTAAATAACTTTACCTATCTATTTTTAGCTTCCAGTTATTTTTTTTCCCATGGGGAAATTATACGTTTACATCAAACACTGCAGCTTGAAGATGTTTATTGTCATCCTTTCACCTTACAAGGCAATGGCAGCTTGTTCTCTGGAACATTTCTACCTGTGTCGAAGCAGTGTGCATAGGATGGTAAAAATATTGCTGTTAGATTGACAAAGTTCACTTACAACAAAATAATCATCGGAAAGGCACCATTAGTTTCCAATTATTGCAGGTCTTTTCACTTGGCTGACCACATTCAGGGACGCTTATAGAAAATGTCCATTGTAGTCTGTCATGTAGCCATGAAGTATATATATATATATTTCTAAATACAACTTGAATAATAAAAATGACTGTTTTGCTGTAGATTTGCCTGTATTTAACTCTATTTGCAGATTTTAGAGATACGAACTGCTGATTGCAAAACTGAAAGGCAGAATTCTATGTTTCTTTTGTTTCATTATTTACCGGCCACATATAAGTTTTGCAGGCTGCCTTGTAGTATGTAGAAGTTATATGTGACAGAAGGAAATCAATTAACTAATCCACGTGTGGGATCCCCTACTTGATTAAGTGATTGATTGCCTTCTGGTGACAAATGACTTCTGCAGAAGTCATATGTGGTTGGTAAAAAAATGGCTTAGGTGGTAACACTAACTATAGGTGGAACTGCGTTTTTAAGATAAAATCCAATAATTATAATCAATTAATAATAAATCATAAATACAGTAATATAGCTTTAAGACTGACAAGCATCATGGGATATGTAGTCTTCAAACTATTCACTCTCTTTCCTTTGACACTAGGCAGACTAAGCTTCTCTTGGTGCTGGTCCATGTAACAGTTACTGATGACCCTGGATGCAACTACACTTGTATTTATTACAGTAGTGTGGAAGAGAATGGTCTCCTTGTTTCCTCTGCACTACCAGGAGCAAGAATCACATAATTGTATAGTGCTGCTGCAGGGCCAGACTGGGAATTAAAATCAGCCATGGAAAAAAGATTACACCAACCTAATGCTGCATTGAGACACCTTAATGACTTCAATAGTGGTGCATAATGAAAGGAGTCTTTGTGGCCTTATTTACCTCATTTATGTCAAAAGTTAACCCACTCCTTGCTCTTGTTAATCTGATTGGATATAAAACATAATTATTATTTTTTACCCCATTTAAATAGTACACACAAATATAAATTAGCAATAAAGGGAAAATAACAACCTAACCAAAACAAATATAGACTATTACAAGACTTAGAATGAACTTAAGAAGCAGTTCAAATCAAACTCAATATTAAGTCCAAATGGTGAGAGTTTTTGTTTTTATTAAATTTTTATTGCGTTCACAGACAAATCAACATTTGTAAAAAATTGATATGCATTTCATCAAATCATAGTACATATAGTTAATAGCGTACGATTGGCCACAGAACATAATCTTTTGTTATTTAAGAAAAAATGTTGAAAACAGATAAATGTTTGAGAAGGGTTTATATGCATTTCACATCAGGCTCATACATTCCTATAGTAAGAGAACTGAATAAAATAAAATAAGTTATGCATTATGTAGTGCCTTCTAATTAACCAAAACAAGACAACCATGAGCATTGAGGCAGTATCTGGCACTGGTTGAATGATAAGACAACCTGCGTCTTTGACACCATAAATTACATGAAGAGCTGGACGTAACAAACTTGTCCACTGCAGGTACCTGCTTTGCTTATCAACACAAGTAGTATTGTCATTTGAAGCCTTTCAACAGAACAAGCTGCATAATGTGAGTTACCTTAGATATAAGGATCAGCAAACTAGCTAGTGCTGAATAGTGTTGTCGAAAAATCGCAACAAGTATAAGGCACATTACACCAGATTAGAACTGTCTAAACTATCAGTTTTTGCAAAAACAGGCCAAAAATCATTATAACAATAAAAGAGGAACTATAAGGTGGAAAAGGGAAAAAGAAAGTGGGATTAGAGAAATTTGCAAAGAAAAGGAAAAGCAAGCATTCCAGGAGAGGGAAGGCTGGCAGTTCAAGGGGGAACTGCTCGAAAGGTTGGGGCTAACGTCTTATGGCTAAAAAACAGGTGCACCACTTAACCAGCAGTGGTGCCCTTGGGGGCGGGGGGCGGGGGGCAGGTAGAAACTGGGTATATAGTCGAAGAGGAGCAGTCTCATTAAAGAAGAAATGTCAATTTTGAGAGTGTGGAGACCTAGGGAAGAAGGTATCTCCAGGGAAGTTCTCGGAATCTGTTTCAGGATCATAAGTCTGGAGCAGGGTCCATATTTGCCCCACCAGAGTCATGTGCCAAAGGTGGAAGATTTAAAGAGGCCCAGAAATTTGGTATATCTTCAGGGTCCTCAATCGTGAGTTGTTTACTGTCTTTGATTTCTGTCAAGGACTGCACAGGGCCCCACTTATATTTGATACCATTCATAATCAAATGGGTCGTCAGCTGGGACATACATTGTCTCCATTGTGGTGTTGTGGGTGATAGATCTTCATAAAATTGGAGATCTGTGTCCTTGTAACTTACTTTCTTCAGGTTTCTTGTACCCACTTAGTAACTGTGCTTGGCAGAGGTCAAGGTCAATTTTACCATGACATCTCTCGGAGATTCCGGGGGTGTCCTCTGTGCCTTTCAGAAATGGAAGCTGTCCAGGATAGTAGTATTGAAATTAACAGGAGTTGGTCTGAGGAGAGTGAGGAGGCCTTACAGGTAAGGTTGGAGAGCGGCGGGCCAAGCCGCCTCCAGAATACTGCGGATCCGTAGATTTCCCTGTCTGAGTTTGTTCTCCAATACCAGTACCTGGCGGGACAGCAGGTAAATTTGGTGAATGAAGATGTAAGCTCATTCAGTAAGGGTGGTTTGTTGAGTGCGGATCAATATTAAGTCTGTCTCCAGGCCAGTGACCTTAACCTGCGTAGCTCGCACCTCTTTTTTAATGCCTTCCGCTTCTTGCTTCTACCTTCCCTGTAAATCCAGTAAGAGAGCCTTGTTATCACCTCTTGTAGACGGAGGGTCATCAGTCAGAGAGACTCCTGTCAATTTAACCGAGTGGGTGGACTGTGGATCAACATCTTCATCCGAGGAACTATGTGATTCTGCGTACTTGATGTCTAGAGTGGGCTTCGGCGGGACAAGTTGTGGCAGTTCCGATGTCTGGGTTTTTTGGCTTTTTTGGTTTATCGACCCGTTTCCCCTTCTTCCCCATTTCACCAGCTTTGTGGGGGGTAGTAAGTCTTTGCAGTTTGGCTGGATTTGCCATGAAATTCTGAGTTGTAGTAAAATATTTGGAGGAGCTCGTGTAGCGCTCCTGTCCGCTGCTTCCTCCGCCCCCCATGAGAAAGTTCTTTAATGTGTAAATCCATCAGTATTCTTTTTAGAATAGACTTTTAGAAGTATCACCTCCGTACCCATCCTATTACCTTTTCTATACACACAAATTGTAACCCTTTGGGATCTCTATTAAGTTTTAGTTGGACGTGTTCAGATAGACTGTATGATTTACCACCCTTAATTATATTAATAATGTGCTAATGTCCTCTAGTTTGACGTTCCCTCATGGTTCTGTCGGTATACTGTACATTATACAGACATTCCATAAGGTACACTACATTCTTAGAGTCTCAACTTATTGTATTAACCTAAAGTTTCCTTTCATTATTACCCTTACTTTTTCACAAATTGTTTAGATGTGTTATGTTTTAGAAATTTCCGAACTGGAGAAGAAACACGTGTATGTATGGAGGTCTGTTTTCTTCATTACTCAGCTGATACTCGTTCCCATCTCTGAGGGCACAAGTGCCTTACCCCCCATATTTTTCCTATTTTGTTGGCTGATTCTAGTCAGATGAGGTAAGCAGCACTTATCCATGAAACTTCCTTAAATATATTCAAAACAAAGCATCAGACGTACGGTACAATAAATAGCCTCTTGCACACACTGCATGCTTCATTGAATTACATAATAAAGATAATCAGTTTTAATTACCATTATTAACGAAGCCAGTAGGCAGCTGAAAACATTAGAGGGAGAAGCACAGAAAATATCTCTACTGACTGAACAAGCTTTATTTTAGAGCAAGTAACATGCAGTTTTCAACGAGCTAGATATATGATCTGTGTATTATAAAGAGCAGTCAGGCTATAGGAAGCTATGCAGAAGGTGAAAGTGTGAATGAATATATGTTTAGTCTTACTAGTTGGCATTCAGACTTTCTGGACACGTTGTCCTTCTTTAGTATGCCCTTAAATTCTTTGGATGTTTTTAAATAGTGTTTTGAAACTGCCAAAAGAACAGATCTTGTTATTGAGAGTTGGAGGATGAGGCTTAACCCAGCTGCCATTCTGACATTTTGAGTGGTGAATAGAAAAACCATGCCTGCCTTGGATCAACCCAAATTTCCCAAATTTCATAGTAAACACATTTAGATGGTTTTCACCCAGCCAGTTTTTACTGTCAGGCTGGAAAAAGATTGGCTCGAGGTCACTGTTAAGTGTTCGGTGGCTATAACATGGCTGGTATTATTTGGGGGGAAAGGTGGCAACCATAGAGGTTCTTTGGCTTAAATTTAGCTCCATTCACTTAGCTCAAACACTGTTTACTTTTGCAAGCAGAAATAGTCAGGGCTCTTGGATGACTGGGTTAGTGGATTTGACATCCTTTTTTGGCTGTGGTCCATTTGTTCATCTGTCCCCGTTCGTGGCAGTGGAGACGTATTCTCGGATCACTTTCAGCTGTTTTATACCTGTTTGTCCAGTGTCTGCATCACTAACATCATAAAATATTTGTTAATCTACTTTGACGCATGTAGTTTCCTTTCATGGTGCGTGTTTTGCTCCTTTCATTCTAATGGAGCCTTTCTTGTGATCTTATTCTACGTATTATTTTTTACATATATTTTTTGTAGTTATTACTACACTATTGGTTGTTTTATATTTTATGTTTCAGCTTTTCCAGCATTTCATTTACATTGTATTTATATAAGTATTTTAGCACATAGCACATTTTGGTGCTTTATTCTGTTATCCTTACATGTGGTTTACTCCTTTTCTTCTCTGCACTCTGACTCTTTTGTGTGCTAGTTTCAACCCTTGCTGCAGGGGGATTTTACTCTTTTGGCCACCTTATTTCTCATTTGTTTATCCCCAAATACTACATGGCTGCACAACAGTGCTGTATTTACCGCGAGGCATCCTAGGCGGATGCCTAGGGCGGCAGCGCCCCCCAGCACTGAAAAAAAAAAAAAAAACCGCGGCCCTTTAAAAAAAAAAAAAAAAAAAAGACCGCACTTGCAGGCAGAGACGGAGGTGAGAGGGGATCGGAAGATCCCCCCTCACCATTGCTCTGCCTGCTAGGCTGCACGGGGAGCCGAACAGGCAGCACAGAGAAACCTCCGTGCTTCCTGTTCGGCTCCCCGTGCAGTGTGCCGACACGGAAGTGCCGACAGTCACGTGGCCCGGTCACGTGACCTGTCGGCACAATCGCCGGGAAGCCGAACAGGCAGCATGGAGGGACCATGCTGCCTGCATGCCAGGGAAAGGTAAGTGCTGATGGGAGACTGTGTGTGTGTGTGTGACTGAGTGTGATGGGAGTCAGAGTGTGTGTGATGGGAGACAGTGTGTGTGACTGAGTATGATGGGAGACAGTGTGTGTGACTGAGTGTGATAGGAGTCAGAGTGTGTGTGTGTGTGTGTGTGTGTGTGTGTGTGACTGAGTGTGATGGGAGTCAGAGTGTGTGTGTGTGTGTGTGTGTGTGTGTGTGTGTGTGTGTGACTGAGTGTGATGGGAGTCAGAGTGTGTGTGATGGGAGACGGTGTGTGTGACTGAGTGTGATGAGAGTCAGAGTGTGTGTGATGGGAGACAGTGTGTGTGTGATGGGAGTCAGAGTGAGTGTGATGGGAGTAGTAGTGTGTGACTGAGTGTGATGGGAGTATGAGCTTGATGTGAGTCTGAATGATGGGGCATGTCTTAGGTGTGTAACGTGGGTGTGCAGCTTGGGTAGGGGGGTGCCCGGATTTTGTCTGCCTAGGGCAGCACAAAATCAAGATACACCACTGCTGCACAATTCTCCCAAAATAGCAGCATGGCATGCCCCAGTCTCCCAGATCTGTTGGGCAGATCTGGAAAATGACCTTCTATGACCCGATAGTCTATCAAATTACATTTGGCTACCCAAGCCTTACAGACCCTTTTTAAAAACACTATGCCCATCGATCCTAAACTCTCTCTGAAAATGGGACCACAACACATGTAAATTCTCACTAACCACCATGTCAGGGTTCTACACATTCTGACTCATGCATTTATATATACCTCCTTCCACCTGTAAAGGCCTCCCTGCCTTACTTTGCTTGTATTTCTTCCCCTCTTTTTGGTGTCAGGTGGGCTCATTACCGTTTGCCACACACCGAGGTTAAATAGCTGCAGTTTATTGCAAACAGTGCTTTTGCATTGAAGTTGGATGCCTGACTTCTGAGAGCTGCTGCTTCTGTCCCTGATCCTCTGCATAAAGCTCATTTGAATTGTGAGCCTGGATGGCTCAACCAGCCCAGTGGATGATTTTCAGCATCTCCTGAGACCCTCTGTCTACAGCAAGATTTCTTCAGCTACGTTTCCCCCTTAAAGTCACCCTTCTCAGTCTTCACCTTCTCTAGGGTGTTCCTCCTGCTTAGCTACCCTTCTCAGTCCTCACCCTTTCTAGGGTGTTCCTGTTTAGCTACCCTTCTCAGACCTCACCCTCTCTCGGGTGTTCCTGTTTAGTTACCCTTCTCAGACCTCACCCTCTCTCGGGTGTTCCTGTTTAGTAACCCATCTCAGACCTCACCCTCTCCCGGGTGTTCCTGTTTAGCTACCTTTCCCAGACCTCACCCTTACCGCAGGTCTACAGTCTGTTCTATAGCTCTCTGTTTATACTGCAGTTTCTTCTCAAACCCTTTTCCTATACTGCAGTTCTTTGCTAAAGTTCCCTTTGCTTCTCCTTCAGTCTTTATTACAATCCCTATATCTTTGTTTCTTTTTCAGTTCTCACTCTGCACAATAAATAACATGCAACCAGATACCTCCACTATCCCTGCACTGAAACTCCTACCTGACCTGGTAAAGGCCCTGACACACCAGCACATCTCCCCTCACCCCAATACCGTCAGTTTATGCCAGGAATGGACCCACATATTTTCTATAAATATGATCAGGGAGATATTTCTAGGGTCTCAGATCTTTACTGCAATAATCATCTCAAATCCTTTCAAGATCTTAAAGCCAGCATACCTCCAACTACTTTGGACTACTTTAGGTATAGTCAACTACGTGACTTCGCTAGCTCCGTTTGCTAAAACCGCAGTACTCACCTTACCCACGTGGTTTCTTCTTTCGCCAAGTAAAAAAGGTACTATTCCTCATTTGATACTATGACTTTACAGTTAGAGGCACTGGACCACAAATCCCCTACATCAGTGTTTTTCAACCTTTTTTGGGCAAAGGCACACTTGTTTCATGAAAAAAATCACGAGGCACACCACCATTAGAAAATGTTAAAAAATTTAACTCTGTGCCTATATTGACTATATATAAAGTAATTCTCTTGAATAGGAATCAAATAAACACAAAGAAAGTATTTTATAATTACTTTATTATGAAATAGTAAGTAAACAGAAATATGAAAAATGTATAAAATTATTGTGCCAGTAAGATACCAGTAATATTGTGCCACTCAGAGCCCAGTAATATTGTGCCACTCAGAGCCCAGTAATATTGTGCCAGTCAGATACCAGGAATATTGTGTCATTCAGAGCCCAGTAATAGTGTGCCAGTCAGATGCCTGTAATATTTTGCCAGTCAGAGCCCAGTAATAGTGTGCCAGTCAGAACCCAGAAATATTGTGCCACTCAGAACCCAGTAATATTGTGCCACTCAGAGCCCAGGAATATTGTACCATTCAGAGCCCAGTAATATTGTGCCACTCACAACCCAGTAATATTGTGCCAATCATAGCCCAGTAATATTGTGCCAATCATAGCCCAAGAATATTGTGCCACTCAGAACCCAGTAATATTGTGCCAATCATAGCCCAAGAATATTTTGCCACTCAGAACCCAGTAATATTGTGCCACTCAGAACCCAGTAATATTGTGCCAGTCAGAACCCAGTAATATTGTGCCAGTCAGAGCCCACTAATATTGTGCCACTCAGAACCCAGTAATATTGTGCCACTCAGAACCCAGTAATATTGTGCCAATCAGAACGCAGTAATATTGTGCCAATCATAGCCCAAGAATATTGTGCCACTCAGAACCCAGTAATATTGTGCCAATCATAGCCCAAGAATATTGTGCCACTCAGAACCCAGTAATATTGTGCCACTCAGAGCCCAGGAATATTGTACCATTCAGAGCCCAGTAATATTGTGCCACTCAGAACCCAGTAATATTGTGCCAATCATATCCCAGTAATATTGTGCCAATCATAGCCCAAGAATATTGTGCCACTCAGAACCCAGTAATATTGTGCCAATCATAGCCCAAGAATATTGTGCCACTCAGAACCCAGTAATATTGTGCCTCTCAGAACCCAGTAATATTGTGCCACTCAGAACCCAGTAATATTGTGCCACTCAGAACCCAGTAATATTGTGCCAGTCAGAACCCAGTAATATTGTGCCAATCAGAACCCAGTAATATTGTGCCAGTCAGAGCCCAGTAATATTGTGCCACTCAGAACCCAGTAATATTGTGCCACTCAGAACCCAGTAATATTATGCCAATCAGAACCCAGTAATATTGTGCCAATCATAGCCCAATAATATTGTGCCACTCAGAACCCAGTAATATTGTGCCAATCATAGCCCAAGAATATTGTGCCACTCAGAACCCAGTAATATTGTGCCAATCATAGCCCAAGAATATTGTGCCAATCAGAACCCAGTAATATTGTGCCAATCATAGCCCATAGCCAGTCAGAGCCCAGTAATAGTGTGCCAGTCAGAACCCAGTAATATTGTGCCACTCAGAACCCAGTAATATTGTGCCAATCATAGCCCAAGAATATTGTGCCACTCAGAACCCAGTAATATTGTGCCAATCATAGCCCATGGCCAGTCAGAGCCCAGTAATAGTGTGCCAGTCAGAACCCAGTAATATTGTGCCACTCAGAACCCAGTAATATTGTGCCACTCAGAGCCCAGGAATATTGTACCATTCAGAGCCCAGTAATATTGTGCCACTCAAAACCCAGTAATATTGTGCCAATTATAGCCCAAGAATATTGTGCCACTCAGAACCCAGTAATATTGTGCCAATCATAGCCCAAGAATATTGTGCCACTCAGAACCCAGTAATATTGTGCCAATCATTGCCCAAGAATATTGTGCCACTCAGAACCCAGTAATATTGTGCCAATCATAGCCCAATAATATTGTGCCACTCAGAACCCAGTAATATTGTGCCAATCATAGCCCAAGAATATTGTGCCACTCAGAACCCAGTAATATTGTGCCTCTCAGAACCCAGTAATATTGTGCCACTCAGAACCCAGTAATATTGTGCCACTCAGAATCCAGTAATATTGTGCCAGTCAGAACCCAGTAATATTGTGCCAATCATAGCCCAAGAATATTGTGCCACTCAGAACCCAGTAATATTGTGCCAATCATAGCCCATAGCCAGTCAGAGCCCAGTAATAGTGTGCCAGTCAGAACCCAGTAATATTGTGCCACTCAGAACCCAGTAATATTGTGCCAATCATAGCCCAAGAATATTGTGCCACTCAGAACCCAGTAATATTGTGCCAATCATAGCCCATAGCCAGTCAGAGCCCAGTAATAGTGTGCCAGTCAGAACCCAGTAATATTGTGCCACTCAGAACCCAGTAATATTGTGCCACTCAGAGCCCAGGAATATTGTACCATTCAGAGCCCAGTAATATTGTGCCACTCAAAACCCAGTAATATTGTGCCAATTATAGCCCAAGAATATTGTGCCACTCAGAACCCAGTAATATTGTGCCAATCATAGCCCAAGAATATTGTGCCACTCAGAACCCAGTAATATTGTGCCAATCATTGCCCAAGAATATTGTGCCACTCAGAACCCAGTAATATTGTGCCAATCATAGCCCAAGAATATTGTGCCACTCAGAACCCAGTAATACCCACACACACCTAGACACCCATACACAGTCACACTTTTTTTTTTTTTTTTACTTACCTTACACTTGGTCCGTCATCCAGGACCTTCTGCCGGATGTCCGTCCACCTGACATCCGGCAAGCAGCTGACACAGCGAGAAGGGGGCGGAGCTTGCACCCATCACGCTGTGATCTCTATGGCCAGGAGGAGAGGCTAGGGAGCGAGCTCCCTATAGCAGCCTCTCCTCCCGATCGGCCCTCACCCCGCGTGAGGTTAATCCTCCGATTCTGGGACTATGTCCCAGACGGAGGAAAGCTCACCGGGGGATTTTTTTTTTTTTTTTTTTTTATATATTTTTCCCACGGCACACCAGGCAACCTCTGAAAAACACTGCCCTACATCACCGAATGGGAAACTGATGTAGGCCACTCGATAGACAGGGAAGACTGGATAGATATCTGGGCATACACTTCCAAAATCTCCATACGTACCATCCATAAAGAGCAAGCCTATAAGATGCTCAGGATGTGGTACACCACACCGGTCAGATTGACGAAGATGTATACGCTGCCCCTTCCAACCCGTTGGAAGAAGTGTGTCAGTCAAGGTACATACTATCACACCTGGTGGAATTGTCTGCATGTTCAATCCTTCTAGAAACAAGTCCACAACTTGGCATCCCAGAGCTTAACAAACCTATCACACTTGACCCCCTGACTTCTCTTATATCAAAACCTCAGGCTACACTGATGAGGCAGGATAGTTACTGGTCTCCAGAGTTGCGCTAGTGGCTCAAAGAGTGTTGGCACAGCTCTGGAGCCAGCTGACGGTCCCATCACTGCTATAAATTTTGTGGCGGAAGTCATTGATATGGACTAATTGGTGGCCTTTGTTCACGATTCTCCTGGACATCATACTTCCCAAGTTAAGGGAGAACCCTGCTAAACATAGCTAGTCCAACCCTGTTTGTGTTAATGCACTTATTGCCATCTGCCATGTCAAGATCCAGATTTTACCCCTTTTTTCTCCAATTAACCTTCAGTGAATGTGAAAGCTAGGTGCACCCTATCGGCACATGCTGGTGGGGGTGGTGAGGTTGTGGTCTTACAGTATTTGGGGATTATACCCTTTCACTGCATTTAGAAAAGACAATAGCATAATCGTCTCGTTTTTCCTCAAAAACTGGACATCCATATAGAAAAGTATTGTAGATGGAGTTTTTTGTAAGTTGGTGTCTTAGTAATTCCCGGCACCTTGTTCCAAAACCCATCAAGCTTCTGCCTATCCATGACAAGAATATCGGGAGCCATCTGATTAAGTCTTGTTTAATTGCTCCCAGCAGTGGGCCAGTGTTGGCTTGCACTATAGTACTCAGGTTAGGGGTCACTCGGATGCCTAGATATTTCACTCTTATCTTATACTCTTTATCTTTCCAGATGAACGGGCACATGGGCTTTACCTCCTGCATAGTGTCAGTGCACATAACCTCTGATTTACCAAAATTAATACTGAAGACAGTTTTTCCAAAATTATCAAAGTCAGTTAGCAGGTGGGGGATAGAGACAGTGGGTCAGGTGATCATTATCAGCACATTGTCTGCATACATTGCTAGCTTATACATAGTATCGTGGACTTGAACCCCATGAATATCAAATAGGCCCTGATTTGTGCGGCAAGTGCCTCCACCACCAGATTGCACAGAAGGGGCGACATTGGACATCCCTTTCTTGTCCTATTGGTAATATATATTCGGTCAGACAGTTCATTATTGATCCTAATATGGGCATTAGGGTTAGTGTATAAAGCCACCATTTGTACAAAATTGTAGTGCAATGTTGCCAACTACCTCTAGATGCAGTTTAGCAACGGCAGTGATCACTGATCACTTCCAAAGCTCTTACCACCAATAGGGCATCACCATATTTGAGTGGCATGCTGGCGCCTGTGTTCGCACCATTAAGAAATTTCAAGTGATTTCAGCAGCAAATTTAGGTGCTGCTTAATGCTTTGACATTGTAAGCTAAATACCTAACTTACAGAAAATCTGGAAATGGACCCCTGAATGAGGAACTATTCTATTTTTCATTAGCCAACTGTTGTCACATCTCCCTGCCTTAACTGACCATTAGGCCCCTAGTCCCCTAAGCCTCTTGCCATGTCACTATGGTTTTTTTGATAGTACATGCCAGTTTATCCTCTGATCAGCAGCTGCCATGGGAAGCATGCAGCCTTGTCTGGTTGGTGACTGGCTCACTCTGCTAGAGCAGAAAGAGGCCCTAATTTTTTCGTAGGATAAGCAGGGAGAGATCAGGCGATACATGTCGGGTTTAAAAAGCGGGACATGTATTTTAACCTTTGCTTCCTTGAAAGAAGCAAGGGCTAAAAAAAAAAAAAAAAAAAAAAAAAACAACACACATTTGTTCTTTAAAATGTAAGCCAACATTCTTGCAAACAGCACACAAAAGGAGCTGTGCACTTCTGTTGACATGAGCTGAATATTCCATCTCTCCATTTAATAAAGCACACTTAAGGAACTATTAACAAAAAGGATCTACAGAACTCGCTGGAATTAGCCCTGTACAATGTGTAGTTAATTTAGTGAGCTGCAATACTCGCCTGCACCTGAGTGAATAGCTCCTTTAATGTGCTCTATATGTTGGCAAGCTGGAATGTTCAGCTCACCTCAACTTCAGTTTTAAGGAATAGCTCCCTAAGAGAAACATTCACCAAACAAAACCACACGATTCAGGAATTGAGTCCATAGTAGAACAAACTTTTATTTACCTGAAAACATAACGTCTGGATGATGCTTATGTCAGCATTGAAACAACTGAACTTATTTACAATTGTCTAAAAGGCAAAACATGCGTTTGCATTATCTGACATTTTCTTTTAATTGAAGCATCACAATATTCGTATTGCACCAGAAATCTGTTATAATCATTTTATAATTTAATAACTTACATTATTACAGTGCAAAAATGACATTTGCACACTGGAAATAAAGTTTAACAAAAAAAAAAAAATCAACATATGAAATGGTGAACTGAAGGTTTAACATTTTAAACATTCAACAACTGCAGTTTTTTCCAATGAATTTATAAATAGAAGTGCATATTGTACATAGCTGTTTATAATGGAAATGGTACAATACAGACATCTGGCTACTTACATCTGAAAGCATGCACTAAAATGAACATGAACTGATGCCGTTTTACATGGTGGGAAACATGAAAACTTGGCTTTACTGCTTAGACTTGCTCCAATTGATGCTACAGGGACAAGACAGGGGTGGGACACGGGTACACCTTTCACCAGCAAACATTTTTAAAGATAAATATTGCATCTTCTCTTTGCAGCAAACAATCTGAACTCCTTGGTTGAAGAATCCAACTGTTGACTTCATTTTTTTTTTTTTTTTTTACAGTATTTACTTGACACATGCAGAGGGTTTTTTTTCTTAATTTTTTTTCCTTTTAATTTTCTTTTGGTAACTCTCTAAACACACACATGCACGCCACAAAGCAACCTTACATTTCTGCAATATTGTTTAAGAGGATTACTCCAGTGGTTCTGTAAAGGAAAAGAGAGAGCACATCAGTATTTACAACAGGGTTGAATGTCAGGTTTACAAATGGTATTAAATGAACTGAACAAGACAAGCTGCACTAAATTACATATGTAAAGCTCAGGGTCTGCAGAAGGCATTATATAAAAATCTGCTTGTAATATGGAAAAGGTACATTTGAACACTTAAAGTAAACAAATATTTGGTCAGTGTATAAAAATATTTTTTAGTTTGTTTCTAAACCACAATTTCACTGGGATTGATACGTTTAAAGTTAACCATATTAAACCTGAAACAAAGTTTTCAGAACTGGTAGTTACATTAATGGATGACAGGAGTATAGAACATGTAGATTTTGGTGCACAGCAAACCATCCCGTTAGCCAGTGTGATGAAAAGTGTGTTAATTTGTGTGTTAAAGCAGTGAATGTTAACAAATAATTAATTGAAGAAAAAAATGATGAGATGGATGGAAAAAATAAAAATAAATCTCGTGCTGTCTAAGTTGGTTTAAAAAGAGTGTCCACATTGCCAGTGTAAAATTTTAATCCAGTACATGACTAAATAAATGGAACCTAGTCTGCTTTAAAACAATTTCCTCATTTAAATTTGGACCATTACCATGCTTTATGTGCAAGTAGCTCGGGCTTAGACATCTATCCTTGCTTCCAAATGTATTTTGAATTATTGGTCTTATTTAACCCATATGCATAGCAAAATATAAAGCCTGTTATTGCTGGTCTTGGGGAGGGGGAGAGGTTTGGGAAAGGATCACATCTTCCCATATACACAGTGAGTGTTGCTCAATATCACAGCCAATCGACCAGCATTCCATATGAAGCGTATTCTACATTTGCTTCAAGTTTTGACTGAAAAGGTTCATTCAAAATATACACTACAATTCAAAAGTTTGGGTTCACTTTGGAATGTTCTTGTTTTCCATTAAAACATCCATCAAATGAGTTGCATAATAATTAGGAAATACAATGACATTGACAAGGTCAGAAATATTTTTTCATTTAATAGTTCTTTACTTTTGTCAAATGATCTTCCATTTGCAGCAGGCAGCACCAGCCTAACAGATCTTTTTCTAGTTGTCAATGTTAGGTAATCTGAAAATATTTCACCCCATGCTTCCCGAATCACTTCCCACAAGTTGGATTTGCTTGATGAGCACTTCTTCTGTACCATACGGTTAAGCTGCTCCCACAACAGCTCAATGGGGTTGAGATCCATTGATTGTCCTGGCCACTCCATTTTAGACAGAATACCTGTTGACTGCTTCTTCCCTAACTAGTTCTTGCAGTTTGGTGGTATGCTTTGGTTCATTGTTCTGTAGGAGGAAATTGGCTTCAATCAAGCGCCGCCAACAGGGTATGGCATTGAAAAATGGAGTGATAGATTTCCTTCAAGATATTGAACCTATTGACCATGTACAAATCTCCCACTTTACTACCAAAGCACAACCCAAGTCCATCACATTACCGCCACCATGCTTGATAGATAGTTAAGCACTCCACCATCTTTTCATGTAGTCTGTCTCACGAACGTTGTTCTTTGTGGTCCGAACATCTCAAAACTTAGATTCATCTGGCGATATCACTTTTTTCCCCCAATCTTCCACGGTCCTGTTTGTGTGTGTCCCCCATATCTTTTCTTTTTATTGGTCAGTCTGATATGTCGCTCTCTTTGCAACTCTGGTCAAGTTTTTACTGTTGACTTTCAGAATAGACACTTTCTATTAATTTTTATTTTTTTTGCACTGTTCCGAGCCTGTAATTTTATTGGCTCTTTAAAAATAGCAAACCGTTTTCAGTTGCACTAACAAGTACAAAAGGAGTTTTCTACTGATCAATTAGCCTTTTAAAATGATAAACTTGGATTAGTCAACACAACGTACCATTGGAGTGATGGTTGCGGATAATGGGCCTCTGTAAGCCTATGTAGATATTCGATTAAAAATCAAATAATGTTTCCCGCTACAATAGTCATTCACAACATTAACAATGTCTACACTGCATTTCTGATCCATTTGATGTTATGTTAATGGACAAAAATTAAGAGTGACCCCAAACATTTGAACAGTAGTGTACAAATGTTACAGGAAAAGTGAATGCCTTTTCTTTAGAGTGTGTTGATCCAATATTTTTGCCATACTTTTATGGAGTGGACATCCGGATGTCAACATTTTAAGCTCAGCATCTCTTTATGAAAATATTTGGTTTTCTTGTATTACTTTAGTGAGATAATGAGGTGAAAGATTTTAGGAAGAATATTCCTAAAATCTTTTCATAAAGCGCCTAAACCCCGACCCCCCCCCCCCCCCCCCAAAAAAACAACAACTCACTAACAAACATTGTGACACATCTAACACCCCTTATATCTAGGAGAACAAATATTTTATCAGTGTTTGTATGCTTGTACAAGGTTGGTTGAAAAACATTTAAATTTCAAACTATGCCTTCAATTAAAGTGACACTCCCACCAAAAAATTAAAAGGTTTTTTTTTTTTTCATTTTGTATTGTGTATGTCAGATAGGTCTTGTTTTTGTTTAGTTACATACTTTATTAAAATAGTCACATAACAAGTGTGACTGGGCGCCGCCATTTTCCGATTGTGTGCCCTTTGCATTCTGTGTCCCCAGCCCCAAAAGGAGATACTAGTGCTGTAGTCTAAGTCAGAATTCCGATCATAGACTTGCATTGAATGGGAGGGTAATGTAACTATTCCATCACAAGGGGCGGAGTTATGATCTTGTTTGATCAGGTTAATCGCCTCTCTTTGGAAGACAGGTAAAAATAAATAAATTGTACACAGCCACCTAATCCTGCCAACTACGATACACAGGAGCATGTAAGAGAGCATGTTAAGAAACACAAGTGGTTAATTTACACATGTACAGATATTTTCACAACTTTGGGTATGTTTTAAATCTAGGGAATTTTTTTTAAAGATGTGTAAATTTAAAAAGATGTACACTATTGAGTCAGTGTTTAAAACCCCTTAAATTTGTTGATCTAACTAAGCAATGTAAAAGTTTTTGTGGCCTTGCAATAGGAAGTCATGGAATCCGTTATATCTTCTGCTTGGGAATGGTATTTGGAGGGTCATTTTTAAGTAGTCCTCTTAATTTAACCCCTTTGTGACGTTATGATGTTCTGTGCGGTCCTAATTTGAAGGTCCCAAGACACTAAGACGGCATAGAATGACCTTTACTTAACAGTTCATTTGTGGCCCCCTGCCACGAGCTGTGCTTCGGATCCTGTTACAGGGTCCTGCAGCGGGCTCCCACATGTCAGATGAGGACACTGAGTGGCCTCGGACTGACAGGAAAAAGTAGCAGACATTCAAAGCAAGAACCGTCTACATTTTACTAAAATCGAGATGTGTCCAAACTTCTGGGTTCGTATGCCTCTGTGATGTCACAAGCGACAGTGCGATATATTCAGCAGGGACCCACGGGTCTCTGGCTACAGATTACCTTGTAAACTCGGGGCCAGGAACACAATCTTCGTTTTGGTGTTTGCGTTTTCTAAAATGCAAGTACCATGTGTCGTGAAGGGGTTAATGGCCAAATACTTTCCGATCAAAAAAAATAAATGTCTAAATAACAGAAAATTCAGTGGACAAGAAAAGTAAAAATGTAATGGTAACCATCTGTACAGGCAGAGCTCTTGGAAAATGTTTTGACCACTAAAAACTACTTACATTCAACATTCCAAATTTACAGATCAGGTCAACATTAGAAAGATATATATCTTGTTCTATATTAGTGGGGATATACATTTGCATTTTTTTGGCCCAACAGCTTACAGATCAAATAAGTACTACATGAAAGTAGTCTGGTAAATTCCTGAAAGAAATTAAAAATAATCCAGCACTTTACAGCTAAATATACTCCGTTGCAATTTTAATTAAAGTCTCTCTAACACACTGCGTTTCAAACCTTACTTAGTCATCTCTATGAAATGTGATAGGAGTTTTTGTCTAAATGCGGACTTTCAATATACATGCTGACTATGCCTGGATGACTCACACCCCACAGGTTAGGTGGCACAGCAATGGCTACAGTAATTCTTCAGTACAGCTTACTCTTCAACAATGCGAAATGAAAGAACCTAGCACCTTTTCAAATACTGGTATGTCATAGCTAAACACACGGTCAACATTCCTGACTGGACCAGTGGTCTAGTGTGCAACTCAATAAGTGCAGACTACAACGACAAATATTCCCCATTTTGCAAGCATAAGGTTGGTCAAAGTAGGACAACCTTAAAAAGGACAATTCAACTTTTCTTATTTTAAAACTCCTTAGAGAAACCAAGAAATAAAAAATGGTGTCATCCCAACCCCTTCCATCAAGTAAACCAGCCGTATCTTCACAGACAAGAGGGTTTGCTTTTGGCTCTGCCTCAACTGTGAGGCAGAGCCGGTGTTCTGACAAATTTCTGGAGCAAATTCTCCTGCGCAATCGCAGGAGAATTTGCTCACTGCGCATGCGCATAAAGTTACAGCTGATCACTCAGCTGTAACTTTGTGACCACCGCGCATGCGCCAGCTGCGCAACCCACATCCCGCACACCCCTTCTTACCAGATGCATGCGCGCGGCTATCAAGCCGTGTGGGAATGCGCGCGTCCGTGGCTGGATTCAAAACGCTGGTAAGTAACACGGGGCGGGGGGGACATAAGGAGCCAACAGAGAGGTAAGCACCCTGGTGAGGGCTGCCTTATCTTGATAGGAGTTGTGATCCCCCTGCTGCATCAATAATACAGCAGGAGGATCACAACTCCCATGAAGATGAGGCAGCCCTCACCAGGGTACTTACCTCTCTGTTGGCTCCTTATGTCCCCCCCGCCCCGTGTTACTTACCAGCGTTTTTAATTCAACGGACGCGCGCATTCCCACACGGCTTGATAGCCGCGCGCATGCACTGTGTACCGCCGTTGTCCGATCATCTGGTAAGAAGGGGTGTGCGGGGGGCGGGATGTGGGTTGCGCAGCTGGCGCATGCGCGGTGGTCACAATGTTACAGCTGAGTGATCAGCTGTAACTTTATGCGCATGCGCAGTGAGCAAATTCTCCTGCGATTGCGCAGGAGAATTTGCTCCAGAAATTTGTCAGAACACCGGCAGGGGAGGCTGTTGCGCATGGACATTGCTTGCACACCCCATCAGTAGTCTGGGTTATGACATCACTTGTGGCTTAACATGCAAATTAACTACTTTTTAATAAGAAATGTGCAATTTGCATATCAAGCCACAGGTTGTGACTTCACAGACATTTTTCTCCCAGTATGTGCATTTTGCTTGCATTTCTGCGTATAGATCATTTTTTATTCCCTGCAGTATAAATAATTTAGGTGGCAGAGTACCTTAATTCATCCTTAAAAACAAACAAACAAAAACTACCCAATTACACGTCAGGGAGTTTTGATATCCACATGTCCCAGACATGTAAATATACTTATATCCTCATGGTAATTGGCACATCAATTTCAAAGAGCCCCTTTAACCATGACATCTTCTATGGTCACATATACTGTAGATCCAATACCATAGTATTACAAGTACTGCTACAGCAAAATATTGACCCATTTAAAATTTGTGATACAAGTGGCTAAAGCCAAACACAGCAATGATCTGGTACAAATGCAAGATGCCTACACATATCCATGCATAGCAAAAAAAAAAAATCATAAGACTGTGGCAGAAATCCCCATTTTTGTCATAGCTTTATACCCAGATCTACATAAGCAAATTGGGTGCAAACAAACTGGGACGGTGGGGGAAATGCCAAACACATAATGGTGACGTATCCCTGCCAGTCATCTTTATACTGTATGCAGTGTTGTATACACTAGATAAGATATATTGAAGCAGTTAACTAAATACCTGAGGTACCCATACAATCCCAAGTAATAACAGTTTTAAATGTAAGCAGGACACATAATAGTGAGCATATGGTTACTGGATCTGCAGAACAGAAACCCTTGTACGGTAGAACACTAGAAACAATATACCTAGGGTACTGTGGCAACATAAGTGGAACCAATGTCCAAATATGAGCCAAAATCATAAAGCAGGGCAACAGCAGCAAGGTCTATTATCTATCCCTAAGTAAGTCATGGAAGATGCACACAGATCTGAGTACTGTGCTTTATGGACCCAAGTTCAATATAAGTTTCCCTCAATATTAAGGAAACTCATTATAGATTTAACTAGTTGGAGTGAACTATGAGCAGATAGTTTTGCAGCAGCTAATGTGTATTCAACCAACACATCACTTAAATCACTAATACCAAATATAATGCTGACAGTTAAATATTTCTTGTATCGATCTCTGCATTATTGTGTAAATTTTATTCTCAGGTGTTTAACAAGCGGTTTCAATCTGTAGTAATTCTCAGTTAGTTCATCCAGCACACTTATAACTGTCATAGGCTGTCAAATAGCCTAATAAGCTAATATTTATGTGTTTCTTTACAAGCTTTTCTCCCATTTCTTTATTAATCTCCCAAAATATATAACCAACTTTAACTTGATAGTACACAGATTGTAATGTCAGGCTTCACTTAACATCTAAGTGATGCAATATTTATTTACACACAAACTCACTGCCACTACATCTAGTAATTTACATAACATCCCTGTATTTCTAATAAATCGAGGAGAAACCACTGATGTGTCAGAATAATCTCATATGAATCGGAAGAGCACGACAAACTCATTACGAGGTGATTGAAAACGTAACCATTTATTCTTAAGCATGAATACAAACTGTAATTTCTTGCATCAATTCATAAACTGGCTGCGATGGAGTGTTTAAAGGCAATGAATACTCACTTTAGTTGATGAGGGTTGGAAGGCATTTGGAGAAAAAACACCACAGTTAGGACGGTTAATGACCAACATTGGAGGTTGAGGAAATCAACCTAAAACATGCTCTAACAGTTATAGTAGAATGATGTTCATTAGTGTTACTTAAATAAAAAATAGTTCTATACAATATGTTCATTTGGTCATGTGCTATTTACAGATTTTACAAAAACGCACAAAAATCAAGTTATGTCCCTAACGCTGGTTACTACAGGTCAGTAGAATAACTTGCAATAATAATTACATTAAAATACCAAAACAGTAAGATGAATGGTTATTGGTTTTCTAAATAATGAAAAATAATCCAGCCTTTAATTTAGCAGTGCAGGTTTGGTCTTTGTTCACGCACACATTAAAAAAGGTTTTCTAATATAGAAGAAAAACTCTTGAAAAGGAAATGATAAGGAACTTAGGTGATAAAGCAGTTGTAAGACAAGACATCAAGGTTTCTCTCCATCTGTTTAAAGGTTTTATTTTTGACTAGGTTGTGAAGTATAGCCCCTGACAGGGGCAACACTGGCAAAGAAAGAAAAAATGTCTGTTACAATAAAATACATTAGACATTCAAATAAATAACCTTAAAAATCTATTGGAGGAAAACATGATTTGAACTTATAAAAGTGTGATTATTATGTATTTCTGCACAAGCAAGAATAGGCTTACCTCTTACAGAGAATTGTGTAAACAGAAAAGCAAATAAACAGTGAAATGAGAAACTAGATAACAAAAATACTGACTGAGGTAGCAGTACTCTGCCAAGTGCAGAAAACAAAAACAAAAAACAAACTGGCTTATGGCTGACACAGACCATTCATACACACAGCATAATGATATCAACTCAAATCCAAATCACCATGCACAAAGACAGATCATGCTTTTTTAGTTTTTGAAAATTAAATCACACGTTCCCTAAATCTGCTGCCAATTTTCTGCAGATAATGTCCATTGAATCAATGTAATTTCCTTTTTGCTTCCTTTAGTATATTGTTTTTTTTAAATGAGGATGAATATTATGAAAGTACACTGTACATGCTTTAATCCCCAACTACAAAAAAAATATTTGAATAAAATAGTGTTAGTTCTCTGTACATGTCAATGAAAACCAAGTGAAATTAAAAAAAAAAAATAAGGGGGGGGGGGGGGGGGGAGGGCACGGGACCTCTTGTCCTTTTTTTAATAGGTGGCGTTGGGAGAAGCATAATAAGGTCTAGTATGAAAACAAAAACTTGCCTTCCCCAGCACTATGTTCATGTGAAAATTCAGCAGAAATAGACAGTTGCTTTAAACAATAAAAAAAAAAAAAGTAAAATAAAAAAAAATATGAATTGGTTAAGTTAAACATTTCCATTCTGTAAAACTGTCAGTCAAGACCAGAACAATTCAGTAAAGTTAGTGTCTGTGCTGTAAAGCCAGGTAATCAAAGGTAACGTGATGAACACAAATGGCCAAGAGATGCCCTCAGTGCATGCTGAAAAAGAGCATGGCTTGGGTTCAGGCTTTTCACACTCTTTACCAGGTTCCAAGTAGTTACGGGCAATAAGTTTAAGTGTCTCATCCAGAAGTATAACTGGCAATGAGAGTTTCAGCACCATGAGCCACTGAATCAAGTTCAACGGTGTGATCTGGAAGATGAGCTGTATGAGAGAGGAAAAAAAAAAAAGTTAGTCTGGCCAAAATTTGCAAACTATTTTTCTTACTACTACTAGGTTCTAAATTCTGAAGCAAAATAGTCGTACCGGTAATGGCTCAACATAGAGAATGAGGAAATGAAGGGACATCGATAAGCAGATGGACCCCAACAGCCACACATTTTCCCATGGGGGCATCCTCATTAAAGACTGGTTCTCGGACAAGCTTAAGAAGGAACAAAAAAAAAATATATATATATATATATTAGCCAAGCAAACAAAGGATCGAATTTATATATGTCAGAAGCATACATTGACTTAAATCGCCTGAAATTAATGACTAAGCATGCCAAAATATTACTCATTTTAAAATATGGTGTAGGCACATCTCAAAAGGAATACATTAATAAAGCAAAAGCTTTGCAAGTCTAAATTGTAAGAAGGGCTCTCCTCACCTTAGGTTATATCAGTTTGTGTTGATTTGCATAATAGAGTGTTTGTAACTTATCGATCAAGTGCAGCGTAAAAATTGTGGTAATGTCTGAGTAAAATAATGGCTTAATCAATTTCTACCTGACTAAAATGTAGGATGTTCTATTAACCACATGACTAAATTCAAAAATACAAATAAAGCTGTATACAGATATTGGTTATTAAACAATGAATTGTGGTAAGTAAGGGAGGGAGGGTAAGATAAAAAAAAATAAGTTGTTAGGGGGAACATTTTTTTTTTTTTTTTTAAAGCTTTTTGTGAATAAACTCTCATGTTCAACCTATACTTTCTCCAGGTGTTCAACATTTATAGTATAACATTGTTTAATTTGTTAAATAGCATTTACCTGTTCAGGGCATTGCACATTTCTATAGTAACAAGTACAGAGAGTGCCATTGTCATAGGATAAGGAGATTCAAAAATAGTACACGTGACGCCTTCAAATTCTGGATTGTCTTCCTTACATTGAAGGAAATGACTCTGAAACAAAAGTAGTTTATTAATTACACAGAGGTTCATCTTGTGTGGAGATATCAAAGAGTAGAATTTTGAAGACTTAATTATGCATGTGGTGCCCTGTATTCATACGCAAGAAGTGCCCACTGACCACATACATACATACACAGCGCAACTATTCATACAGTAGTGTAGCAGAATAATGTAGGAACTGGAATACCATGAAACCAAGAAGACAACCACTGATCTACAATATGCTGTGAAAGGGGTAACGTGACTGCAGTCATTTTAGACTATAACTGCCTGGGAAGCAGACCATTGTTAGCATATGATAATTACAAATTACACTATAACAATAATTGTGTAATGTAAGTTGACTAGAACTTGCTGTCCTGTACTACATAATGTTTAAAAGCATCTGTCACTACTTTAAAGTCGCATATACCCAAAATGCTCACACCACAATATACAATGAAGTGAACATACCAGCTGGTAGTAGGTGATTCTTGGCCCATCTTCAGCAGCAATGAACCACCAGGCAGCTGCACCAACTGTAGCAGCACCAACATAGCCTATGGAAAAAAAAAAGTATGTTATAAGGACGTGTTCTGCAACATACTAATTAAACAAACGTTTTGGACACAGAGCTACAGAAAGGGAAGACGAAAAGTGAGCATACTATACTTACATCCAATAGCTAGATAACGAAAGAAAAGCCAACCACTGATTAAAGGTTCCTTGGGGTTACGGGGTGGCTTGTTCATGATGTCCAAGTCTGGAGGATTAAAGCCCAGTGCAGTCGCTGGTAGACCATCAGTCACCAGGTTGACCCATAGAAGTTGAACCGGTATTAATGCTTCAGGAAATCCAAGAGCAGCAGTCAGGAAAATACTAAAAAGAAAAAAGGGGAGGGGGGGGGGGGGGGAACTAAATGTCAGATAATAATTTAGCATATACACTAAATATTACAAATGCTGCCAAGACGAATGCAGTAGCAGAAAATCTGTGAATGGCATTTGCTGTTTTTTTCCCTTTCAGTCAAAACTCTGGACTAAGCAATCCTAAGCATCCAAAAAAACAAAACGAGCACTTTTAGGTACAACATTCAACTCAGTTTGAAGTAATAATAATAAAGTATTGTTTATAAGCATAAGACTAAAACACGTACTGCATATATTTTACAGCAGGTCATTAATTCACCAAATGCTTTATAATATCTGTCCAGACTCAAAATTGGGTCGCAAGCTGGTGTGGAGCGGGTCACAGATGTGTGCTTTGGCTTAAAAATTTTTTTTTTTTAAAAATGTGCATATATATTGTGGAATACTGTACAAATTGATTTGTGGAATAAGTTAGAATTGTTTAGGAAATTGAATTATTTTGGGGTTGTGACAAATGTCAGTCTTGAGCGTAGACCAGTTGAGAACCACTGTTCTAGATCATACAATGACTACTAAGCAGGTGATAAAAGGTTACTGTTATTTCATGCCACTGAGCCATACATACCAAACAACTTCTCCAACATTAGAGGAAATTAGGTATCTAATAAACTGCTTCATGTTGTTGTAGATAGCACGGCCTTCCTCCACAGCAGCCACAATAGTAGAAAAGTTATCATCAGCAAGGACCATTTCTGAGGCAGTTTTTGCAACTGCAGTGCCTGATCCCATTGCTATTCCAATCTCTGCTTTTTTAAGTGCTGGTGCATCATTGACGCCATCACCTGTCTGTAATGCAAAGAAAGTGCGTTACTTTTGCATTTTCATTTTTAGGTAAACCGAGCCAAAGATCATCAGAAAGAACTTGCTCAAAACTTTTTTGAAACACCTATCAAGTTTGACTGTTGGATGTATAGGACATTATAAGCATGCAAAAGAGTAAAAAGATGAGCATATTACATTCCCAACCTCCACCTCAAAAGTCTATACAGGGTGAAAAAAACACTACAACATTAAAGTCAATCGTTCTGCTGTTCAAAGTACATTTCTTAACCAGCCTTTGCAAAGTACCCACATTTCAACAGATCTACTTTCCTAATATTTGTAACTTCTGTTTTGTGTATTTGTGAACCCCAAATAAATTGGACGAACAAGTATCACATTTCTTACCATGGCAGTGATTTCATCAAATGATTGTAGAAACTCTACAATTTTCGATTTATGTGAAGGTTCCACCCGAGCAAAGCAGCGTGCTTTCATACAAGCATCCCTCTGCGCAGCCAGAGACAGCTCGTCAAATTCACGGCCAGTAAAAGCCTTTTCAGAAACATCTTCATCTTCACGGAAGATACCAACTCGACGGCAAATTGCAACTGCAGTTCCCTTGTTATCACCTGTAATCATGATCACACGGATGCCTGCTTGCCGGCACATCTTTACAGAGGCGGCCACTTCTGTCCTTGGAGGATCCAACATTCCAACACAGCCAACAAATGTCAAATTAGTCTGAAAGAAAATGGCAATCATAGTAAATTTACTGAGTTTGTACAAATGCAATACACTTGAATTAAATATTGTTTGCATTTAACTCAAGCCATATCTACAAGGAGGTAACAAAATCCATGCTATTAATACACATGACAAAAGGAAAGAAATAAAATCACAGGAGAGGTCTTGGAAATATTGATTATAGGAACAGTTTATCGTATGTGTTTTAATGAGCCTTGGTGCACATTACCTCATAATTAATGAAATTTGAGGATTCCTCAAGATTCATTTCTTCTTTTCTTAGTGGGCTGTCGTGTGTAGCAAGAGCCAAGCAACGCAGTGTGTCTCTGCCAGAGCCCCATTCCCTGATCACACTCGTAACCTTCTGCTTCACTGCTGCAGACAAAGGCACTTTTGTGTTTCCAACACGAATGTGGGTACATCTGTCAATTAAGCCTTCTGGAGCCCCCTATAGGATCAAAGCAAAACATCTGTATCAATACTGTGGCATGTCGAGAGAAATAAACTGACAATTTGTGCCAAGGTCCTGTAGCCAACTTTAGCTGATGGCATTTGGGTGGGAACCAGAGTTGTTCTTCCAGTGACTTTCCATAGCTATTTGGTCATGACCCTTCCTCACCTTTTGTTACTGTATAGCCATTTGTTAAAATCCCCTACTGTGTGTATATTTTATTTAACCCAATGTTCTAAAATATGTGGTTTTTAGGAGGCATAGCTTGTTGAAAATATTACCATGGAGATGGCTACTATAGAAATGAGTTATAACTAGAGCTGTAATGCCATTTCATTGTTAAACTATAACTAAAAATTAAAAACACATTAAAATAAAAACAATTAAGTAATATTCTCCCAACAAGTCTGCAGCACCCAACGAAGTACACAATTCCAAGGAATGGCGCATGTCTAAGCCAAAAAAAAAAACAAAAAACCAGAACATAGTATAAAAAAAATAAAAAATAAACACAAAGGTATGTGGTGAGCTGTGGGTTATTATTTTGAGATGGATTGCAATTTTGTAATTCAGGAGTGCAATAATACTGGAATCAGCATTACAGTTTGTTTTTATACAGAGTTATACTACTGATACATTATTCTGTTTACCATGTGCCCCTCCTAGGAACTGGTAAACAAAATTTGTCCACCTAAAAATAAAAAGCATCTAATTATGGTATACGATTAAAGTACAGAAGAGCAATCAAAAACCAGTGTTCAATTTACAAGCACTGGCTAACTGAATAATACAGTGTAAATCAGCTGGTGAATGTTTTACATACCTTTACAAACATTTTGCTCATGGAAGTGCGGCTTGGCTTATTTGGAGTACAGTATACAGACATAGACTTTCTGTCTCTTGAAAACTCCAATGTGAATTCCTTCTTCATAAGTTGTTTAATGACCTGAAGGTAAAATTGTAATAGCATTAACACCACCGATTCTAAAAAAAAAAAGGTATAATAAAAATTATAAGTAGTAAACTATGTGCATTGTAACTCACTGAATTGCAGGCATTTGCACGTTCAATTTTGGTAAGTCCTTTTAGATCCGTATCAAACACATTCATTTTTTCGACCAGACAGGTAAGCGCAGTCTCTGTCGCTTCTCCAACTTTCTCATAAACTCCCTTTGCCTGTTAGGAAAATACAGTATTGCAGAAAATATTGAGGTTGATCAAATTATACCTCAGTATTTAAAAAAAAAAAGGCAACAAAAGAACGGTTACATTAATTATGACCATACAGGAGCTTTTTTTTTTAAAAGATTGAAGACATTTTGTACTTTAAGCCGCTATTCCTCTTGCAAATGAGACTATAATTTATGCTACACGTTTATGTGGAGCTTGTGTTAATATTAAATAAATTTACGTCCAAAATGATTCTTCATACAACAAGTCCAACGAGGTTATTTCAGATACATATACATTTAAAACATTTAGTAGAAAAGGCATCAGGTAGAATTTTTATTTGTAATAAAAATTGCACAAACCTCATTAAAATCCAAAGAAGAATCATTACAAAGTGCACAGATTGTAGCAAGCTCTACTAGGCCATCATACTGGTGGCATTTCACAAGTTTATCATCTTTCAGCCTGTAAATAGAAAATGGAAAAAGAAAAATGCTCAGTAGGTGTTTACATTAACTGGTCACTAAATATAAAGATCACGAAAAATTAAAAGGGGTTTATTAAAATGAATACCACTAGAAGGAAGGCAATTTAAACCAATATTGGTTTCCCTTCTGCTTATTTAATCATTCCTTGTATTTAAATGCATCCATTCCGATACAATGTGAAAATACAACAGGACTGCTCATAACCAGATTTTTAAGCAAACATGGCACGTGGCATTAAATTATTATGTACTTACACTTCTCCAATGGGGGCATATGTAGATCCGGTTATAGAAAATTCATTCAGAAAGCAGTTATCACCTTCTACTCGATCCACAACGAACATCTGAAGGTAAAGGGATGGTATAGGTTTGTTAGAGAGAAGGCAGTTTCATTGTAATTGAGAATTCTCAAGAACATCTAGTTGTGTATTTTACCATTTAAAAACAAAAACAAATCATGAAATACAGTACTGCAAATCATCATCATTACACATTTAATAACTTTACTAGCAAATAACAGTTAAATAAATTTGTGCAACAGTGTACATGCCACTAAAAACATTATACTGTAGCTTTCTGGGAAAACTTGGATGATATATCCCAGGGCTCGACAAACACCGGGCGCCAGGTCGCCATGGCGACCAGGAAATCAGACTTCGCCCGGGTATCGTGAGCCCCGCGTGGTGCCCTCGGCAATGGGATCCATTTTTTTCCATTTTCTTTATTTCAGCAGCGGTGCGCAAGGGAGCAGAGTGAGTGCACCGGCTGCACAGACTTCCTGCTCCGCCACCTCGCGCACCGCATTCTAGCGCTGATCACCAGGGAGCATAGCAGGGAAGCTGCTCTGTGCCACCAGGCTGCAACAGAAACCCTCCCCCCTCTCTGCATTGAGGTGTAATCGCAGGGGAGGAGGGACATTGATAGGTGAACTTTTTTTTTTCCTCTTAAAAAAACGACAAAAAAAAAACCCTGCTGTCTTGTGTATGTCTGCCTGGATGTGTTTGTGTGTGTGTGCCTGGATGTGTTTGTGTGTGTGTGTGTGTGTGTGCCTGGATGTGTTTGTGTGTGTGTGTGTGTGTGTGTGTGTGTGTGTGTGTGTGTGCCTGGATGTGTTTGTGTGTGTGTGTGTGTGTGTGTGTGTGTGTGCCTGGATGTGTGTGTGTGTGTGTGTGAGTGTGCCTGGATGTGTGTGTGTGTGTGTGTGTGTGTGTGTGTGTGTGAGTGTGCCTGGATGTGTTTGTGTGTGTGTGTGTGTGTGTGTGAGTGTGCCTGGATGTGTTTGTGTGTGTGTGTGTGTGTGTGTGTGTGTGAGTGTGCCTGGATGTGTTTGTGTGTGTGTGTGTGAGTGTGCCTGGATGTGTTTGTGTGTGTGTGTGTGTGTGTGTGTGTGTGTGAGTGTGCCTGGATGTGTGTGTGTGAGTGTGTGTGTATATGTAGAAAAACAAGGTGTAACAGGTTTTGTGTTCAGAAGTGGAGGGTGCACAGAGAGGACTTTCACCCTAGTCCTCCAAATCAGAATAAAGGATCCTTTATTCTGTATGTATATGGGACAGACTGTATCTGTGTGTGTGTGTGTGTGTGTGTGTGTGTTTGTGTGCCGTTGTCTGGCTCCTAGATTTTTTTTTTAGCTGGCTCCTAAAACTCAAATAAATTTGTCAAGCCCTGATATATCCTACTGTGGAATATCTTACAAGAGTTTAAATGCAACTTTAAATTTCACATGGTAGGTTCAATAGAAAACCATACGCTGCACAGTCTATAATTTGTTTTACTAAGAACTAATATACTAAAAACGTATCTACTAGCCAATGAATGGTCAACATTTGCATCACTAACAGCTTTGTTCATTGCAAATCAATGCAGTGATACTTACAAATAGAAAACTATCACAGGTCACCCGAAATGTTGAGAGGTCAGCAAATACCTCAACACTTACAGAATACAAATGCCGTAGGACATCACAAATTCATGCATTAAAAATTTTTTTAAAAATTCACCTTCTATGAATGTACAGTGTGTATTGCCAGTCTGAACACTGTATTAAGTACAGCAGCAGTTTTATTTGGCACATACAGTGGTATGTATTGTTCATGTCATGCTTCTTCTATCCTAAATGGGGAAGGAACGTTGCATGCATGATAATGACATGCATTGCATCCCCAATGAGCACATTATAGTGGACATCTGCATGTACATCTTCATTATCTCTTTGAGAGCTTTACACATTATGCCCACGTTTTAAGGACCAGTATCACAATCACTTTTTTCAAAAAAAGGGGGGGCACAATGTACATTTGGTTTGAATTGATAAACAGGTTCATGTTTTGGGGCTAGCAGTCCTTTAAGAACAGCCAACAAACATGTTGCTTTCCAAAGCAACCTCACTGCCAAACTTCTGTATAAATAAAACCTCCGTTTCTAAGTCTATAGAGATTATGCAACAGCACTGCAAGTAGTCTCCTCTTGAATACTGAGCAGCATTTTCTATTTCTAATGTACCATTTCATAGTAGTCCACATCATTAAGTCATTTGACTGGGAAACCCGTTATCCCACAAAACATTAAATAAATGCAGATCAAAAGGTTTTTCACCATTAGAAATTCTTTTCTACTGCAGTTCAGGTGAATAAATATCAAGAGCTTTGGATCAAGCAACAATCTATTAGTCACTAGGGGTTATTCAATCATTGTTAAAGCTAAATAAAAAAAGATTGTTATTTGAAATGAAATCCAAAGGAGGAAAAAGCAACTTTATTTTACGCTTCTATCAATAGCTAAATCCCATTTCTATTTAGAATGCTGTGAGGGATTGAAAGCAAGTCACGGATGAACGGTCAATTTAACAGCAAGACAATGCACCACAGGCTGGACTGACTAGCACTGTAATAATTGAAGGAAATAACACTTTAAAATACCAAATCAGAAATATAGCTATACTGCACAAAGACTCAAGGTGACATTGAAAATGCAGGCGAACCATACTTGGAATGGAATGATCAATGCGCTGTTAAGCTAAAATATCAAACGTACTCAATAATACAACACAGTCTTAAACAAAAGATCAAGCAAAATGTCTTCAAGTCTCCATTTTACAAGGGCCACAATGATTTGATTCGTTATGCAGGAAACATAGAATAGGTATTAAAAACATGCATCCAATCTTTCTCTAGTGATGCACTTTACCAAAAGTGGTCATTCTTCGTACTATACTCTCCAAACACACAAGGAACCGAAACTCAAGTTAAAGGTGACCTGCTGCTCTACAACATGGCAGCTGAAATAGTTTATGTCAAAGTCAGCAAAATACCACCCGTTATGATTTCAAGTAAAATATTAACAAAACACAATCCTAAATTACATACATTTAGGGTTGGATAAATGACTATCTGAAAAGAGAGGATGGGTTCTACCCAGAGATCAAAAAAGGTAGGCACCAGTAAAAATATTTTGAGCCATAGATATTTCCCCAGACCAACCCAGCAGTGTGTATTCATACAAAGGTCTGCTGTAAAGTCAGAAGAAAGGTTCTAGTCTGGAGTCTAACTTAATTTACATCATACAGATTTCAAGAGTTCAGGGAATTAGGTTCTAAAAATAAAATTGAAAAATAGATTAAGGTTTCTGTGCCTTCAAAATTTAACTAATCAAATACATTTTCTGGTTCATCACAGACAAGTGGTTGATTTGCAGTTTCTATCCTGGTACAGACACATGATAAGCATCCCTGATTACATCCCTAATGTTATCAAGGTCTGGGCAACTAGGTGGTGAGCTGGAGTGGTATACTCTGTTTTGGAATTTTTACTGTGGATAATTTTGATTTCTTGCTTACTAAAAAGAGTATGAATTAACTTAGTTTGGAAACATAAGTGCCACAAACAGTTTGGTGATCTGGAGGAGGATTTGTTTTCACTACACAACCCATGGGACAGAGAAACAAATATACTATATGTAATAAAAGATATTCATACTACTGAATAGGATTGGTTGAATTGTTAAGTGCAAGAAAGAACACCCTACATGACACTGCATTTTAAAGGAATAAAAAAAAATATAAGCATGGTTAAGAAAATAGTCTTACCCTACACACAGACATCTGGTTGGTAGTTAGAGTACCAGTTTTATCAGAGCAGATCACAGAGGTACAGCCCAGCGTTTCCACGGATGGTAAGCTCCTAACAATTGCATTCTTCTTTGCCATTCTTCTGGTTCCCAAAGCCAAACAAGTGGTAATGACTGCAGGTAAACCCTCAGGTATAGCAGCAACAGCAAGAGCAACAGCAATTTTGAAATAGTAAATGGCCCCTCGCATCCAAGAGCCCCCATGTACTGGGTCATTGAAGTGTCCAATGTTGATGATCCAAACAGCAATACAGATCAAGGAGATTACTTTAGAAAGCTGTTCACCAAACTCATCAAGTTTCTGCTGCAGAGGAGTCCTCTCCTGCTCAGTAGCAACCATTTCATCACGGATTTTTCCAATCTCAGTGTTTACACCAGTGGCTACCACTACTCCAAAAGCTTTACCAGCAGCAATATTTGTACCCTAAAATAGTAAAAATCAGCAGTGTTATGCATTTTACACAAATCATCTTTACAGAATATACAAATTTTGCATAACAGCTAAGAATGTTGGAGGCCGGGTTTACGATGAAGGGGCATAGCTTTATAAAAATGGATTGGCCAAGACTACTTCATACTAAACAGGATCAAAAATGTTTGACTGAATATAAAATAATGTGGAATGACTTAGTTTCAATTGCACTTTACAAGTGCAATTTTCTCTACAAAGAAAATGACTAATTCTGAATACAAATTCATAACTTTTCCAGGAACAAGAAAAGGTCTTAAAAAGTGACACTAAATCTTGTTTTTCATGTGAGCTACTAATATAGAAGCACAAGTGAAAAGTTAGTTGTCCCTGGTGTGAGGATAAACTGGCATGTACTTCTGATAGAACATGCCAGTTAATACTCTGACCAGCAGCTGCTATTGAAGCAGGCAGCCGTCTGGTTGATGACGGGCTCTCTGGTAGCACACCGAAAGATCCTCGTTTTTTCATGGAATCAGGGGCTGATCCCATGTAAAAACTAGCATCTCTCTCTGTGCTAGCAGAGAGAAAGCCTCACTATATCCAGACCCCAATAAGAATAGTGGGACGGGCCCCTGCTCAGTATGGCTAAGCGCATGCTGCCAGCCCTGAGAACTGCGATGTCTCAGTGGTGAGACAGCAGAGAATAAACCCGCGTGCATCTATTATGATCCATGTCGGGTTTACTCTGGACAAGCAGAAAATCTTTAACCCTTGCTTCCTTCAAGGAAGCAAGAATGTACACATGTCCGAAGATAAATGACTACCATGCATTTACAGATTTGCTCTGCAAGTGGGGCACTTCAAGTTTTTTTTTTTTTTTAAATAAAGCTTTACGGCCACCTTTCATTTTAACTATACATAAGATTGAAACAAGAATATTGACTTTAATGTTAGGCCTTAAAATGTAAAATAAAAGCCTCATTTTTGTAACAATTAATTCAATGCAAGACTTCTAACTGATAGTATATCATTAAAAAAGTAGTTAGCCCTATAACAAAATCTCTCTTCACATTGATGTTAGTTTAGCTTTTTCAGTTATATGTAGCAACGGATTAAAGTCGCCAATAACCTGCAGTCTGCTTCAAAAATTAAAGATGTAACAAGAGATTATACATTTTATACCTCAGATTTAGTAATTGTTGCATTAACCTAAATTTTAAATTTATTTAGTATAGTACCAGCAATTATGCATTACTTGGAACAGAGTATAAAAGCAAATTAAAGACTACAGTTAGAGGAACAGACAACTCAGGTCAAAAGATTATAAAGAATAAAAGTATTCAAAATATATAACTATCAGTACCAGAAGCACTGCAGATTTTAAATTCAAGGTTACTTGCAAAGACAATGCTAAACATATTACTGTACTTACAGAAAAAAGCATGTTCTTTTTGTCCTGATTAACAGCACGAGGGTCAGGGACTGGGTCAGTGTGTTTGATTACAGACACAGACTCTCCTACAAAAACAAAAAAAAATTATGCATAAAATGGTACTAAACATCACAAGTTCATGTAAATGTAAACAAAAGGAAACATTGTATTAAGAATTGCATTGATGATAAATTTGTTTGCAAATTAAAAAAAATTCACATACCTGTGAGAATAGACTGGTCTACTCTTAAAGTTGTAGATTTAATAGATGTTAGGCGTATATCAGCCGGTACTTTGTCACCAACTAGAAATAATATAAAATAAGAAGCGTTACACATTACATTTTAAACACATTTAAAATAAGAACAAATAACTTTTGTATTCAGGAATGTAGTGAGAGATCATATTAGTGTAATAAACTGAATTAATTTTTTTTTAACAGAACCCACCAATAATAGATAATCTACTAACCTTTAAAATACAAGAATCACAGGTGTTCTAAACATTCCAGGTAATGGGTATTATACATTGTTACAGTAAATTTGTGTAATCTTTAATTTGATGAACGATGTTAAATAAGGCATAAATTACAGGACTTGACAATGTGTGTAAATGTTAAGAGCCAAGAAAAGGAAGTCCCATAGAGTTCTATGTAAAAGAATCAAGAAATCTACAGCATAGATTTTAGAGGCCATGGCTACCTGGTTTCTGTGATTCTTGATTACAGGACCAATTCTATGGTTAAATAACCATTGCAGGTTCTGCTCTACCATTACAATAGGTAGACCAAGTTCCACATGCTGTCAAATCAGTACATCAGGCTTTGGAGGAACAAGTAAGTGTTAAATTATATATATTATTTATTCCACATCAAAATCAACAGCTGGTAAATATAAAATCATGCAAATACATTAGCCTCTTATCCAAACAAAGATCAAATGTACATACAAGGTTTATATAAACCTATAAAGGGCATGAAAGTAATAAACAAAACTAGCTATACCCAACAGAATCATACTCTATCCCTTGAACATGCGTAGCCCACACACTTATTTCTCTGATTAGGTCCAGTTACTTTAAGGGGATTGAGCTGCTCCTATTATATGCTAAACTTTGGAGGAACTGAATAAGCACATCCAGACAGTGAAGTCAAGCACTTGCCTCATGCAACTCTTGGCTTCAACTACTATAATTTGAGCATCCAACACATGCATTTGCTCTCCACAGGGCAGATTCACTTTTTTGTGAGGACATTGAAAGCCAGTACTTCTCATCTGTCTTCACAAAGAGAATCACAAGTGACTTTGTTGAAGTCACTTGTATTACTGCAGACAACAAGAAATAGGAAGTGGGTCAGCCAGCCACGTTGGAAAGGAGGATAGAAGTTGGGTATCCTTTAGTCTCAGGGCATAATATAGGCATTTTAACTCATTAACTGTATGTTATACTCTTGGTTGCACTGGATGTCAGTAAAGTGAAGGCTCTTCCAGTGTTCGTGCATTAAGGCACCTTGAAAATATTACTACTCACACTACTCAATTCAAGTGTGAAGTTTTAGCAAACAAATCATTACAGTTCCCAACCTGGGTAACACGAGTATTTGATGACCACACCTCATGCCATGTATATTCAACAGGGATGATGCTCCCGGGCGACAGGCAAGCAGCGCGTTTAAACTTGGTGCGGGGCTTGCTGGAAATGGGGACTCATCCTCAAGGATGAGAGAGTGACAGATAAGAGATGAGAGAGACAAATATGACAGGGTGGAGAGAGACCGACAGAGGAAATGGAGGAAAGACAGAACAACAATGCAGCAGCAGAAATTCTCCCCTACCAAAAACTGATGCCTTGTGTATGGACAAGTAGATTGGACCAACGCATTATTCGCTAGGACAAGCAGTAAAAAAAAAAAAAAAAAAAAAAAAAAAAAAAAAAAAAAAAAAAGGAGGACACCCCTTTTTAATTGACAGGCTAAATCCACAAAGAAAAAAGAAAGAAATTAAATGGGAGTTAAAATGAGGCATGAAATAGTTAAACTGGAAGGAGACAGGTACCCTGTTCTCTAAAAGGTGTAATTTCCTGCTTTATTTAACACAATAGTAATTTTCCTATAAAATATATATTTTAAGACATTCCTGTAGGAAGCCTAATTTTTAAAACCTGCCATTACATTCTGAACAATATGACAAGACGACCCTTTATGGGCAAACTAGTAAGCATAATGAATGGCTTTGCAGAAAGAAAGAAAAAAGACCCACCTTCTACAACAATGGCTTTTGCATTTCATGTTTAATCATGAACCATGTTTCCAGTAATCTAGCCTATCTAGCAATGTTTTACTTTATATGGTTAAACAAAAGTTATCAGATTAGCTGTATATGCACACAAACTTAAAATTAAAAAAAAAGTTTAGCTCCACTTAAAAAATAAAATAAAAATGACCATACAAAAAAATAAATAAAATAAAATGTATTCATTCCTGCAGTCAATTGAAAAATAAAAAACGTTATGGCTTTCCAATGTGAAATAGATTTTATATGTGGACAAAAACTGAAAGCGTTTTACTGCAGTAAGCCAAGTGTGCATTACATCCCTAGTGGTACAGCTTATGCAATTATAAGCAATAGCCTATTTGAAGTATATGTTGTGAAACACTTGCATGGTATCTGTACAATGAAAATAAAAAAAACCTACCAGAAAACATTTATGCCATTTTGCCATCTTAATACCTCTCTAAAACTATTTTTAGCAAGGGTGCCCTTCACCACCAAAAAGGTATTGGCTGAACAATGAAAGCCAAAAATGGTAAAGTATTTGAATACATACTCTGGTTGGTTTGCATGGAGACATATTATAGCAGCTGGTTTCTCACCTATCAAAACAGCGCATAATCAGGCTGACACTAAGAAACAGAGGAGCACCTGTCATGCAAAAGAGGATGGCTGTGTTTTGACAAATTCCGAAGCCAAAATATATAAAACCATTTTAGCTTACAAGGTTTTAAGTACTTTGGTGAGGGTGTGAGTTTTCTTCAAATCAGGTAATGTAAAGCACATTGTAGGATATACTTGTACAGGTATGGCCCCACTACAAAGTGGTATTAAAACATTATATAACCATGAGAAGTGACAGGTCCATAATGTTGAATGCAGGCTTGATCCCCCTCGCTAACAGCCGGTGATGTCTTGGCAATACCCGGAACTTCCGCCAGGACTTGTATGATGAAGCCGGAAGGTCCCGACGGACGTGCCGGGCATTGCCAAGACATCCACCGGCTGTTAGCGAGGGGGATCCAGGTCCCATGCAGCTCTGCGGGGGACCTGGATCCCAGTCTGATCTCGATTTGAGGTCAGACTATAAGACGACCTCGGATATAAGACGAGGGGTCTTTTTCAGAGCATTTGCTCTAAAAAAAAAACCTTGTCTTATATTCGAGCAAATACGGTACTTCAACAACTAGAACTCCATTTGCGACCTCTCCTAAAGTTAGAATTTCTAAACATTACACTTCCAGAAATACTGGTATATCTACCACAACATGCAAAATGGGCACTTGATAAAAAGGTTTTTTTTTTTGCTTTTTATACCAATTTAGTGGCTGTCTAGCACCAAAATATTTTTTCAAATGTATTATAAAAAGGTGAATTTTTATCCCATTAATGCCAAACTGGGTTTTATATACACACAGATTGTGTACTTTAAGTTTAAAAATAAATTGTTTTACACGCTTATTACACACATACACGCACAAAAAAACCTAAAAAAAACAAACAACCCACCACCACAAAAGAGGTCCGCATATACCTCGTTAAGAAGGATCTGTGACAGTCACTCATTTGCACCACTGTCACTAAAGACAAATTGGCTTGGACATACAAGTCATTGGCATAATGCCTAGAATTCCATTTTGAGATATGCATCCTATGTGAGGTGCTCTTCCATTTCCCTACATGGAAATCTTTATACACATTCTATGGCAAAGAACATGCAATACCAAACATAAAATTATTAGCTATGTATTCCAGTAACATGAACACTGCATCACAAGTACAGCAGGGATGCAATACATGTGCTTTTACTTTAAGAGGTCTTTAAAAGATGGGCTACTTTTAAAACACACAACTTGTTTTAAGAGAGGATCTCTATATAGCTATGTGCATCACTACAACCCTTCTGGAGGGCATTTATAAAGTGTGTATAATCTACCATGTACACCAAGGTGAAGATAATGTATGAAAAAATTGTCTCATGTGCGCCAGTACATTGGGGTACCAGTATGTTTAAAAGCTGGCACAACCCATACATAAATTCTAATCTTACTTAGATTTTAAGATTTCAGTGATTGCTGTCCTCCTCTTTTAACCTTCCTGGAATTTTACAGAGCAGCTTCTTTATAAAAGTGCACCCTTGCAAAGATTTCACAACTATCATATCAAGTACTAAGAAAAATATATGAATGGAATACAACACAGGTACTGAATTAATCTAACTTCACAAGAGTAACTGTAGTAAAACAAAATACAACTCCCATACAATTGAGGTTTGCTATATAGTTGTATAAAGAAGCAACTTAAGAACTTAGGTATATTTGGTAGGCATATGGGTTCTACAACGTAGTTGTGCCTACGATTACATCAGGGCTTGACAAATTTATCTGAGTTTTAGGAGCCAGCTAAAAAATCTAGGAGCCAGACAACGGCACATAAACACAAGCAGTCACACACAGACACAGTCTGTCCCATATACATACAGGATCCTTTATTTCACTAGGGTGAAAGTCCTCTCCTTGCAGCCTTCACTTCTGAGTGCAAAACCTATTACACTTTGTTTTTCTACATATACATACAAACACACACACAAACCCAGTCAGTCAGTCAAATACATACACACACACACACAAACACATCTAATAACACACATACAAACACACACACAAACCCAGTCAGTCAGTCACATACATACACACACACACACACAAACACATCTAGTAACACACATATATACACACGCACAAACACATCTAGTAACACACATATATACACACACACACACATATACACACACACACACACACACACACACACACACACACACATCCAATCACACACATATATACACACACACACACACACACAAAGACATCCAGGCAGACACATTTATACACATAAACACATCTAGTCACACATATATACACATCCAAGCAGACATATGTACACACATCCAGGCAGACACATACACAAGACAGCAGGTTTTTGGGTTTTTAGTTTTTTTTAAGGGGGAAAAAAACAAAAAAGTTCACCTATCAATGTCCCCCCTCCCTGCTATTACACCTCAATGCAGGGAAGGGGGATGTTTCCGTTGCAGCCCGGTGGCACAGAGCAGCTTCCCTGCTATCCTCCCAGGTGATCAGCTATAAGGCGGTGCGCGAGGGGGCGGAGCAGGAAGTCTGTGGAGCCGGTGCACTCACTCTGCTCCCTCGCGCACCGCTGCTGCAAAAAAAGAAAAGGGAAAAAAACGATCCCATTGCCGAGGGCACCACGCGGGGCTCACGTTACCCGGGCGCCAGGTCTGATTTCCTGGTCGCCATGGCGATCTGGCGCCCGGGGTTTGTCGAGCCCTGGATTACATAGTATGTAATAAACCAAGATAAAGATCTCCAAGAGTCATTTCTCCATTTGACTCATCTCCCATTTGTATTGCAAACACTGTCAGGAGTGCTTCTACCATAATACCCCTTTCCCCCTCTCTTGCACCCCTGCTAGGTTTTCAGAAAATCAATAAACCTGAGTTGCAATGTACTTGTTCCAGTACATTGTGTCAGAGCAGAAAAGTAGAAGAAAAACTCTTTCTGTGGCATTTTTAAAAAAAAAAAAAATTGTATGGTTTAATTAACGTATAAACCAGTACTTTACCAACCCTAATAAGTTATGGCTCTGTGCTGATTATCTGATATTTACGCTAAATCCCACTGTCATATTACCTGTCTACAGGTAAACCTGAAAAGTTACAAAGATCTTGGGGGGGGGGGGGGGGGGGGGAGGAGGATATTGGTATGGTTCAATTTGGGGATCCGCTAGAATTCTACTTACCAGCCACTTCAACAATATCTCCTGGCACGAGATCTCTTGCTTTAATTCTTTGTACACTCTTCCTGTCCTGTCTGTAGACTTTACCCATTTCCGGCTCATACTCCTTAAGAGCTTCAATAGCATTTTCTGCATTTCGTTCCTAGGTGGAAATAGCAAATTAAAAATATTACATACAAGAACAATTAGGCATGTTCTTCAAAATGCTTCAGGTGAGAAATAAAACTACTTAGATCCAAATAAGGGACAAACAAAATAGAAACCACACTGTAAATAAATTAAATCAGCTTGCAAGACAGAGTACTAATTTTTGACATTAAACAAGCATGCCCCTTACAAAAATCCCCCAAATCTTCTTAACAACTTACTGATGATCGTAAGCAATTTGCCCTCAAACAAGATGGGATAAAATGTCATGTTGTTTTCTCCAGTACCTCTAGTTTGTCACTATAAGCAGCCACCACAAACAAGAGCAGGACTACAAAAGTGACTTTAGTGCCATTAAAAACTATTATCTACCCATAAACACCATCAACCTTAATATAAATGAATGAGAATCTATCCACACTAGCTAGAACTGGCAATGAAGTGTTTTCTTGCAGGGAAATTAGATTCCTAACATTGCTAGTTTACCTGCACTCACAGTAACACCAATAAGCAATAATTAAGCCACACCATAATGAAAGTTGAAAAAGAACAGCATGTTTCAGAGCAGTGAAGAAAAATATAAATTAAGCAACAGGATGTTGCAACACAAGGACATTTGAGGACCAAGTAACCTTGCACAATAGGTCAGTTAAAAACATCAAGACGTAATGCCATTTTAAAAGTGCGTTTAAAAATATGAATAGCCTAACAATAATAGCATATTATTGTTCATTAGAAATGGTGCTTAAAGTGGAAGTGTCATGCACAGAACTGTGGATGGGAAGGTCACATCTAATACATAATTTAAACATTGTGCTGGCACAGTAACCATAAATGATATATTAAGTATGTACCAGAACTTTGCTTCCTGATCATGTGAATTGAAGAGTGTGAGCAGAATGCTTAGTGGGCAGCTTTGAGATACAATTTGTACACACACCATTGCACAACTGTAGTTAAATTTGTATCAATATGCCAAAAGCACAACGACACTGCAATCTTCCTGTACAAAATAAGCCACTGAATAGATTAAGCTTTCTTTAAACTGAAAGCTTGCATGTTTTGCATGGAAAACACATCTCCATGTCTCCAGGTGGAAGTGAAGTCAAACAAATGCTTTTAGAATTAAAAACCAACCTGTAAGACAGGGCTTGACAAATGTATCCGAGGTTTAGGAGCCAGCTAAAATATCTAGGAGCCAGACAACAGCACATAAACACACGCAGTCACAGACAGACACACAGTCAGTCAGTCACATATATACACACACAGACACATAGTCCATCACATATACATACAGAATAAAGGATAATTTATTCTAATTTGGAGTACCAGGGTGAAAATCCTCTCCGTGCACCCTCCACTTCTGAGTGCGAAACCCGCTACACCTTGTTTTAATACATATACATACACACATACACACACAGTCAGTCACATACATACACACACAGTCAGACACATCCAGTCAGTCACATACATACACACACAGTCAGACACATATATACACACAAACACATCCAGTCAGGCACATATATACACACAAACACATCCAGTCAGACACATATATACACACAAACACATCCAGTCAGACACATATACACACACACACAAACACATCCAGTCAGACACATATACACACACACACAAACACATCCAGTCAGACACATATACACACACACACAAACACATCCAGTCAGACACATATACACAAACACATCCAGACACATATATACACACACACACACAAACACATCCAGACACATACACATCTAAACACAAATATACACACACACATACATCTAGACACAGATATATACACAAACACATCTAGACACATATATATATATACACACACATACACATCCAGTCACACACATATATACACACAAACACATCCAGTCACACACATATATATATACAAACATATACAAGGCAGCTGGTTTTTTTTTTTTTTAAAGTCAGACACATATAGGCACACACATGCACATCCAGTCACACACATATTTACACACACAAAAACATCCAGTCACACACATATATATACACACACACACACACACACACACACGGCAGCATGGTTTTTTTTTTTAATAGAAAAAAAAAAAAGCTCACCTATCAATGTCCCCCCTCCTTGCTATAACACATCAATGCAGGGAGGGGGTTGCGTTCCAGCCTCAAAGCAGGGAGGGGGGTGGGGGCGCGTGTTCTAGCCCAGTGGCAGAGAGCAGCTTTGCTTTCCTGCTGAGCTCCCCGGTGATCATATCGGTGCGCGAGGGGGCGGAGCAGGAAGTCTCTGCAGCCGGTGCACTCACTCTGCTCCCTCGCGCACCGCTAGATTAAAGAGAAGAAGAAGAAAAAAAATCCTATTGCCAAGGCACCATGCGGGGCTCACGATACCTGGGCGCCAGGTCTGATTTCCTGGTCGCCATGGCGACCTGGCGCCCGGGGTTTGTCGAGCCCTGCTGTAAGAGATACTAACTTTATGCGAGAACTTATTTCCAAAATTTTTTTTGCTTTCTTAAGAGATTTTCCTGAACACCCAGTGAATGTTTATGGTCTTAAAAATACTCACTAAGAGGCCAATTTGCATCTTAAAAGTTGATACGTATCATGAAAAAAAGGATCATCCTTTCAGATGCAACCATGCCTCCAACTGGAGTTGTGAATATTGAAATAGTGGGAAGTAACTGGGAGAGCAACTCTTTCTACAAATCACAGATGTAGAAGAAAATGCTGCAACAAAACAAAAATTAGCAATACTAAAAAAAAAAAAAAAAATCAAAGTAAAAAATGTATTTATTTATCTAAAGAAACGTTTCGCTTTTGCCTTTACCACTGTTTTGGCTATGTTTTCCTTACACAAACATCAAGCAGAAATGAGTTGTGTTACAGTCAACATAAATATTGCTTATACTGGGAATATGAAAAATAATGTATAAAATGTTTACATTAGCTTACAATTTTTCTAACAGAAATGTATGTTTTAAATGAGTCTGTGGTGTCTCTGGTTCATGACATCACCTTGTGTCATGATCTGCAAATTACACATTTACCATTGAAAAGTAGTTAATTTGACCATCAAGACACAAGGTGATGTTATAAACAGGAGACACCACAGACATGCTTAAAAAAAATCTCTTTTTTTGTATTTGCTTGCAATTATGATGGTACAATGTATGGATCATTTCTTCAGCTTTTGGTTCTTCTTTCCAATCATAATATAAGTAATGTTTAGGTTGGCAAAGTTCATTTAGCCAAGGGTAGGCAACATGTGGCCCTCCAGCTGCTGATGAACTACATCTCCCTCAATGCTCTTTCAGCTAAGAGACTAAATGGGAAAATTTAGTACTGCAACATCTGGAGGGCTGCAGGTTGCCTACCCCTGCTTTAGGCTGTACTTATGCCAGAAAACATCTGGAGGCAGAAGGAAAAACCATGTTTTTGAATGCCATCCAGCTTTTAGGACCCATGTCTCAGATGGAATTTTAGCCTTCATGCATGAATAATTTACTAAGCTCACAATTTATATTATACACTACCTAAAAAACAATGTGACTGAATTTATATTATTTTCCATAGTATTATGAAAAACAAAAAAAGACATATACAGCAAGTCCACCATATATAAAATATATACACATTAGAACATTCAATATTCCTGTAAAATCATTGCCATACCACAAAATATTTGCTTACCTGCCACACACCCACAATGGCATTTGCTACCAATATAAGTAAAATTACAAAAGGTTCTACAAAGGCTGTAATTGTCTCTTCTCCTTCTTCAAACCATGCCAAAGCCTGAAAGAGAGCAAGTATAAAAAAAAAAAAAATTGTATATTACCACAATATAAACATGATCTTGAACTTTGATCTAGTATACACTGCAACACTTGTCTTGAGTCTGCTTTTATTTGCCATGTACTAGGAATACTTGTTAAGAGTAGTTATATCTATATACATATCTAAATCAAATATTGCAGAAAAACAGCATACATAGCTGTATTAAATGCAGAGATCAACCAAGAATGGGATGACCTTTTCCCAATAACATTTTGTACACAAAAATATAAAGTATCTAAAGCTTCCAAAGAGTCAATAATATACACACATTAGAATAATAAAACATTTAACAATTTTCTATTTCTGGCTGGGGATAAATATGCAATTAAAACTGCCGATAGCAGCTAAAACCCTAATTCCCAAATATTGGAAATCCCTAACGGCCCCTCCTATAACTGAATGGATGGCCAGAGTGGAGGAAATTAGAGCCATGGAGGAACGGATGGTCTCTGTTTCAGACACGCTGTCTAAACATTGGAAGACCTGGTTCCATTGGATAGAACTATTAGCAAAAAACTGTATAAATTGATAATATAAAAAGGTTTGTTTTATTTATGCTGTGCACTGTAACTGAAATCTCATGGATTTGAGTTACAGTGTTAAAAGGTATTCTGGTCCATGTCGCTTATCTGATGATGTTAATAACAAATGTGTTACACTATGTATTTAGATGTATTAAGGCTCTTCTCTCCCACCCCCACTCTTTCATAAGAACCTGTGCTACAAATGGTCAACTGGATATGCACGATTCACAATCGTATGCTCAGAACTTTAAGATGCAAGGAGTGGAAACATCTCAAATTGTTGCATGCCCAGTTATGCAGAAACTGTTCATAATTGAATTTTTAATGTAGCATGCTGCATGAAAAACAAAAGTTCTGGTGGTCCTTTGCAAGTTTAAAGAACAACTGTTCTGTCAGACTCCTGACAGAGAGGTTCCTGTATTTTTTCATCAAACCATTTCTATAGAAAACACCTACACTTGACGCAATCTTTTGATTAAAAAAATATATATATTTCTTGCCAACAACAGTTGACCTTTTAAGAGGTCAGGGCTCTTTACGGGCTCTCTAAAAAAAGTAGATCAGTAACAAATTAACTTTTACCCCAAGAAAGAAAATGATTGAAAAATAGAACATGTCCCAAAACTAGCACTTACGTTTATACGAGATCTAGTTTTACATACACAGAAAGAAATGTTTATGTTCAACATTTGGCAGGTTTTACTTTGGAAAGTGGATTACTGTTTTTACATGAGGAAGGCACATACAAACATTGTCCCATGCATTAAGCTGATACCCAACTAGCAATCCGCAGGCCGGATTTGGCCCTCAAAGGCTTTGTGCAGCCCTCTTAACCAATAGGCCCATATGTTCTATGGCATGTTCTTATGAAATTAGAGGGACTGGCAACCTAAATATTGTTTATGTGAATGCAGAGAATAAAAAAAAAAATGTACATTGTATTCGTAAAAGCAAATGCATTAACAATAAAAACACATGCTTCTGATATATCTTTGGTGCCTTCTGTTTAGGACATCTCATTGTGGCTTAATGTGAAAATGCATACTTTTCAAGGGGAAATGTGTAATTTGCATACCAAGCTACAAGGAGATATAAGCAGAAGCCACCACATACACATTTCGGAAACGTATTCCTCTTATTTTTTTTTATTTGCTTGTAATTACAAAGTATAGATCATTTATAATTTTTATTCTCTACATTCACGATTTGAGCAATGTTTATGGAGTAACTTTACCAATCAGTGTTGGTACAACTCTCCATATGAAAAACATTGAACAACATCAGGGGAAAGGGATACACAGTGTTTTTAGTAAACAGGGTGCAAGCTGTAAAATATGTCCTATGTAATAATCTTTCACTTAGTAACTCTTCCAGCACCAAAGGCTGTTTACCAAGTTTGGTCAGTCACAAATATTCTGCCATCATCTGTCACATAACACAGCGAAATATACAATAGGGACTGTGCAAGAACACTGTGGTCTCAAATAAGCCATTTATACATATGACACCTTGGGATGATCCACGAATAACATTTTTCTCTAAACATTTTGCCACACACTTCAGTTTTGGGATATTGCTTATGAACAGCCTTAAAACTAATCTGCAAAAAAGTATCACGCTAGAAAGAAGGCCAAGAACATCATTGAACAAAGTTCTTATCCAATAAACTTATGGGTGTAAAAATTAGCTAGAACATTTGATTTCACCATTTAAAATGACTAAATGATTTCACAATTAAATATAGACATTGTATAAAAAAAATAGTATACTTACAAATGATATACAAGCAGCAAGAAGTAAAATTCTAACTAATAAATCTTCAAACTGTTCTATCACCAGCTCCCATAATGTTTTACCTATGGAAAAGAGAGTTGTCAGTATAGGTTCAAAGAAAAGTTACACATTCTGAGCATTGAGAATTAGGCTTACCTTCCTCTGCAGGTAATTCTGTTTTAGCCAGGAACATGAGAGGGAGAAAAAAAAAAAAGTTATAAAATGATAAGCACAATTTCAAATTCAATCATATAGATTTAAGAAAAATATATGAATGCCTTGTTTTGAAACACACTACCTAGACAGCTAAGGTGATAAGTGATTCTCTTTCATGCTAAGTCATCCTTCTAAAAGGTCTTTGTTTGCATAGTGTAAAATGTATGCAATTACTATTCTGAATAAAATGGAAGATTCTTTAGTTCAATACACATATTTAATTGAGCCCTCATAGTGTAAATGATGGGCAGCTGTGTGTACCAATTCATTTTTAATGAATTATAATACTGCTACAAAAGGTTTGTCAAAAAAAAAGAAAACATTAAAAAAAAAAAAACCTTAGGTTTGCCATCAAAGGTCTAGATGGAAATTACCTCACACAATCATTCAAGAAAAATTGCCTAGTTCATATAATGATATGAATGCAATTATCTTGGACATTTAAAAAAAATGTTTTATTTATCAAAATGGAATAAATGAAATGTAGCATGAATTCTGCAGACGAGGAGAGGCTGGCGATTGTGCAACGGATTAAAAAGAAATGTTCCAAAGGCAAGAGATTACAACTAATATCAAAGGCAGATGTTAAGTAAGTGGAGAGACCGGTTATTGCATGAAAAAAAAAACCACACACGAGGCTGCATCCAGGCAGCCATCTTCTCTACTCCGAGTATCATGGAGATGCCGGCTAGACGTATACAATGCCAATAACGGCTCACCTTTGGATGTCAAAGCTGTCGGACTCCATTTGTCATGATACCGAGTCAGCCACTTGGCTGGCTGAGCATCATAGTAAATTTAGTCCACGACATCTAGGGCGTGAAGGGTTAACTACTAATAGAATAGGCCTTGCAGGAAGTGTTCTTTAATCATATGGTAACAGAATACTTCACTATGTTAACAAAAGGGCGTCCACAAGAGAAACCAGATACCACACGTTTCTTTTAGGCTATAATATGTGCACCCCTCTCCTTGATATGCGTCCTACATTATTACATACGAATGTAAAAATATAATTAGGGATTGCAGTCTTTTCGTGGTCATCTTTCATATCCATTTGTACAACAGCTCCAGTATATGGGAAAGGGATCACTCAATGTAAAGCACCTTGGAGAAAGCGATTTACACATAGAAGCTGATACATATGTAGTCAATGAGATGCCCCACATCCCCGATTAAACGCACTGCAGAAACAGATCAATAAGCGTTACCTCCCAGACTCCCTACGTACCATTGGGCCCCCATCTTTCCTTCTGTTTCTTGACCTGTTCCAGGCCGAGTCCCGTGCTCTCATTCACGTTAAAATGAGTCAGGACTTCCTCCACCGTCTTGGTGTGCGCGTTCTCCATGGCTGGACCGGTTTAGTCCGCACCGTGCACACAATAGACGAAGGATAAGGGGGGAGGGTCTTCACAGCCCGCAGCCCATACAACGCCTCCACCCAGAAAGCGGTAAGTGGGCTGTATGTGTCACACGGCAGGATCGCCTGATGGGGAAATCCGATCACAAACGGAGATGCTCGGCCGTTTTCCTCAGGGAGATAAACCTGTTTCAGGAAGACAAAGTCACTAGCGCGGTGAGGATAACCGTCTGTATAACCTTAATTCGAGAGACTCGCGTTGATTTGAGTCGCAGCAGATCGTTATCTGAGGCGGCTCAACTGCTTTTTGTTCCAGAACAAATCGCTCTCTCCCTCAGCGGAGGTACCTTGGTGATTTACACCTATGACAGCCTTTCTTGTGAGCAGTGGTGATGCCCTGCCGGTGGTTCCTATGCTGCGGCCTTCCTGTGCTGTTCTCTGTCCCGCTGGAGCAACCTATGAGTTAGCGCGCAGCTTCTGCTTCTAGTGGCAGCGGGACACAACCGCTATAGCATTTTATTCCAAGGCTCACACTCGCGGCATGTGGACAACTGTGATTGGTCCGAAATTCACGTCACGTGGCCACGCCTCGTTCTTTCCAGCAGGATCCCGGATCATGATGACGCCGCTCACTTCGCAGCCAGTGGGTGTGCTCCGCCTGCGCTCAGCTGTAATTCTGGTGGGCGGCGCCATGATTTGGTTTAAAACCCATCTTTTTGGGTTGTCTAACTTTAGAGACTCCCTTAGCTTTGTGGATTATGGGACTCGTGATGCACAGCCAGTCATATGGCAAAACATCGTTACAATACAATGCCTGCCGGTAATTGAGGGAATTGAGAAAGGTATTTCAGACTTTAGGCCAGTGTGTAGCCAAATTGAAAAAATCTCCAATGCAACTGAATGGGAGAATATTTCCAAGTCAGCTACTTTGGCCTTAAGTTTGAAATGTCCATTCTCTGTTCCTTAAGAGCACACTTTAAGGCTCTAGTGGTCCTTAATAGTCTTTAGCAGTAGGACCCCCTCGACCCATTTTTTCTAAAGCTGCACTGTAAAACTGTATGTAAACGTTTTAATATTATAGCAAACTAATTTCATATTATATTCAAATATTTTTCTATGTAATAAAAATGTTATTGGAAAATTGCATTTCTTGTTTTTATTCCCTTCTTCTGCACCCACATTGCCCATGAATATGCCACTGCCAGTTTGCCCATGAATATGCCATTATTAGTTTGCCTATTAATATGCCACAGCTAGTATGTCCATTGACAGGCCACTGTTAGTGTGCCCATTAATATGCCACAGCCAATTTCTCCATTCATATGCCACTGTTAGTTTGTCCATTAATAAGCCACTGTTAGTTGGCCCATTAATATGCCATAGCCAGCTTGCCCATGAATATGCCACTGTTAGTTTATCCATTAATATGACACTGTTAGTTTGCCCATTAAAATGCCACAGCCCATTTGTTCATTTCAAATGCCACTGTTAGTTTGCACATTAATATGCCACTGTTAGTTTGCACATTAATATGCCACTGTTAGTCTGTCTATTAAAATGTCACTGTTATTGGGCCCAATAAAAGTCTTATCCCCTTCCCCAGTACTCACTTTGCATCTGACGTCTCCTCCACGCATTCTTCCCTCCGTGCAATCAGCCACTGGATATGACTGGTTGCTGCTCTTACGTGTTAGACAGTCACGCGTGCAGCACTACCATGTTGTAGCCAGCGGGGACCCACGGGGCAGCTGCTTTAGGCCCCCCTTAACTGGTGGGTCCTGGGCAAGAACTTATTTTGCCCTTTTGTTAAAGCGACCCTGGCTATGACTCAGATGACCACATTGCCCGGTTATTCAGTGATTATTATAAAATATTTACTTCATGACTGTAATCATTGTTAAGACTGCATACCTAGCATGAAGTCTTAATTTTACTCATTCCATTAACTGGAGTGTGCACTTTTCATAGGAATCCCTGAATTAAACTGCTGTAATCCGTCCGACAGTGACCGAATGTCTGATCGCTCAGTCTGCCCCTGGTCTATAGCAAAGCAGTGTAAAATGTCTTCATCCTAACACATACCTGTAGAGTAAAAAAAGTTTGAAACTTCTTTAAAAAAAAATTAAAATATATAAATATATGCTCTCTGAATCCTCTTCACCACGCTGTGCGCTGATGAACTTTTTTTTTCCTTTTTCACTGGATGCGGCTGCCGAAATAAAAGTAAAAAAAAAAAATCATATCCGCTTACTGTATTTCCCCCCTCAGTGCAGGAGGGAAGACTGCACGGAGGAGACGGCCCTAAGCCTATTTCAGTCAATTTGTACAGTAACCTTTTGTGTGAAACTGTACCTTAGCAAAATCTAAATATTTCCCATCCACTGCAGCACCCATATCTATTTTTTTACTCACCTCTTCATATAATGTAAATAAGTTAGTTTGACAAGATTTGTCTAATATTCCCTTAGCAACCCTTCAAACAGTTTCCCCACCACAGATGTCAAGCTAACAGGTCTTTAATTGCACGACTGGGATTTTGATCCCTTTTTAAATATGGGCACCACATCAGCTTTACACCAATCTGTGGGCACCATGCCTGAAATAAAAGAATCCCTGAGAATTAAAAATATTGGTCGGGCCAGGACGTGACTTAGCTCTTTAAGTACCCGTGGGTGTATACCATCCGGCCCTGGGTCTATCTTAACACCTATCTTGTATCAACCAATCATGAGCTTGCTGTGACTGTTCTGTAAAATAGTTTGCAGGTGCTTGTTCATCAGTTCTTCCTTGGTAAAAACAGAAGAAAATAAATTATTTAAAATATCTGCTTTCTCTCCACTGACCAACCATTTCAGTTAACAAGGACCCAACATTTTCAGCCTTTAATATTTTGCCATTTATAGATTTAAAGATTGTTTTGTGATTCCTCTTGCTCTCCTTGGCAATTGTTTTTTTTTTTTTTTTTTTTTTTCATTCTGCAATTTAGCCAATTTAATTTTCTTTTTACAGTCTTTGTTTGCTTATTTATATTTTCAAATGCTTCTGCTGGTCCCTCAGCTTTATCATGTATAAATTCTACTTTCTTTTTATTTATTTCATGATTTACCTTGCTGGTTAGCCACATTGGTTGGTTTTAGTTTGCTTCTATTATATTTGTTACCAAAGGGAATACATTTATATGTATATTTTTGTAGTGTTAGTTTTAAGGTATTCCCCTTACCTTCTGTGTTTTTTCCCAAAATAAATCCATCCCAGTCAACAAGACCAAGGGATGTATTAAACCTACTAAAGTTGGACTTTTTTTTTAAATTCAGTGTTTTGGTAGGACCCATACCAATTTGCCTTTTTGAATTAATATCAAAGGATTTCATGCTATGGTCACTTTTCCCTAAATACTCTCTTGCTTAGATGTTAGAGATAACATCTGAATATCTGCTGCCAGCCCCGACTTCTGCATACCCTCCTGACCTCATTCCTGATTTTTCCCGTCTGTACCACACTTTTGGATTACAAGGTACCCCGACCACTGCATACTTTCTACAACTACATTACTGATTTTACCCTTCTGCTCCACAATATCGGATTACAAATTACCCCGACCTCTGCAAACCCTCCTGACCCTGCTCCTGATTTTGCCTGTCTGTACCACACTATCGGAATACAGGTTGCCCTTGTGCACAGCATCACTTTTCGCCTTTGTTGTCTCATTTGCAACTATTGGGACAGTGCTCATTTGTACGAGAGTGCGGTTTTTCTCCAGCATCTGGACCCCACATATTGAAGAGAATTCCAGCATAACACTATCTTATCTCCATCTTCTTCTCTCTCCCCCTCCTCATTCACACTGACATACATACACACACACACACACGCTGTCAGTTTTTAACTTACCTGCTGCAGGGATCTCTTTGCTTTGAGTTCCTCGTGTGAAGGAGGGGCCGGCCCTGGGTGTGTGTATAGAACTGTAGCTGTCATGAGCATGTTAGCTGGGGTGGTGGTGGGTAAGCAGTATATTGTAGCAATTACTATCTATCTATCTATCTATCTATCTATCTATCTATCTATCTATATATAAATTAATGCTGCAAGTAGCTAAGTGCCATGGGAGTCACAGTACACAGTTGCAGAGTATATCTCTGTAGCAGCAGAATCTGTGGTAACACATGTACAGAGGTGTGTCTTTACACATCAATATGTGGAAATGTACAAATAGACACATGTATATGTGGAAATGGGATAACATGTACAGATTATTAATGAGGGAAATAGGTGAAGCGAATAAAAGAAATCAATAAAAAGTGGCCAAGAAAGCAGGGGATAATCAAAACTGCTGCACATGTGAAAACAGTGCACAGCACTAATTTTATAAGATAAACGAAAGGATTAACCTGCACAAGAATGAACACTCAGAACAACCAAATGGCGCCTCTATCAAAATGCACACTTACTGTAAAAACCAACCAGTTGGATAGATAATGCAGTGTCCTTTTAAAATGGGAAAAAATAACAAAATAGTGTAATACAGTACAAAATACATAGTTATTACTTGAGGGATTGTACTCGCAAATGGTGCTTCAAAAGATATGTGGAGCAACATGCAGGCATTACAGCTATAATCAGCTTTAAACTGACTCCCTGTGATGGGATGCAGGACAAATATGCTGAGGGTGCTATTTATTTAATGTGAAAACTGTTTTATTCAAATATAATCAAAGGACACAATAATACAATGAAATAAAAGTCAGGTTCCCAGTTGACTGGGAAGGAATCTTCTCCACTTGATCACTGTAAGTTAGTTTCACATGAAAAGAAAAGAGTGTTCCCCTGCTAAGATAAAGCGCTCTCACTCGACTGATGACTGATGTGGCAATAGCTCGGCAGTCAAAGCTGTGGCCAACAGCTTGGGATATTTTGACTCTGACATCGGCAAATCTCTGCCCTAGGCCTGACTAAATTCATGCACAGGTTGCACCCCTTCCCACTATACTAGGTTTCCCCACATATCTTACAGCAGTGCCAGATTGCCTCTGCATCCCCGTCCACAGAGCCAGATTGCCCCCACATCAGGGCCGGACTGGCCCACCGAGATACCGGGAAAAATCCCGGTGGGCTGCCTGCCACAGGGCCGCCTTTCCCAGTTAAAGTGACTTGGCAGCGACCGCCACTTTAAGAAATGCGGCTGCTGCAACAACCGGCGGCAGCAGACGCATTTCTTAAAGCGGCGACGGCCGCCGAGTTGCTTAAAGTGGTGGTGGGCCACTTTAAGCAATTCGGCGGCCGTCGCCGCTTTAAGAAGTTCGCCTGCTGCCGCCGGATGTTGCAGCAGCAGTATCCGGCAGCGGGATAGGGAGCAGAGGAAGCAAGGTGAGTAAGAGATAGATACTACAGGGGGAAGGGGAGGGGGTGAAAGACACTACAGGGGGAAGGGGAGGGGGTGAAAGACATTACAGGGGGGGAGGAGGTGAAAGACTACAGGGGGAGGAGATGAACGACTACAGGGGGGAGGAGGTGAAAGACTACAGGGGGAAGGGGGTGAAAGACACTACAGGGGGAAGGGGAGGGGTGAAAGACACTAAGGGGGGAAGAAAGACACTAAGGGGGAAGGGGGGAAGAGAGACGCCACAGAAAGGACAGAGAGAGAGACGCCACAGAAAGGACAGAGAGAGAGGCCACAGAAAGGACAGAGAGAGAAAGAGACGCCACAGAAAGGACACAGAGAGAGAGAGAGAGACGCCACAGAAAGGACACAGAGAGAGAGAGAGAGAGAGAGAGACCACAGAAAGGACAGAGAGAGAGACGCCACAGAAAGGACAGAGAGAGACATACGCCACAGAAAGGACAGAGAGAGAGAGAGACACCACAGAAAGGACAGAGAGAGAGAGAGACGCCACAGAAAGGACACAGAGAGAGAGAGAGACGCCACAGAAAGGACACAGAGAGAGAGAGACGCCACAGAAAGAACAGAGAGAGAGAGACGCCACAGAAAGGACAGAGAGAGAGAGAGACTCCACAGAAAGGACAGAGAGAGAGAGAGATGCCATAGAAAGGACAGAGAGAGAGAGAGACGCCACAGAAAGGACAGAGAGAGAGACGCCACAGAAAGGACAGAGAGAGAGTGAGAGACACAACAGAATGGATAGAGAGAGAGAGACACCACAGAAAGGACAGAGAGAGAGAGAGAGAGACGCCACAGAAAGGACAGAGAGAGAGAGAGAGACACCACAGAAAGGACACAGAGAGAGAGAGAGAGAGAGACGCCACAGAAAGGAGAGAGATCACTGCCCTGATATATACCTCTGCACATGGCAATTCATATAACTCTGTGTACATACTGGAGGTATATTTATTGCCCTAGGCAGGCTTATATATCACTCTTATCTATAAATAATACACTGTTCAGATGTGCTTTTTAAAATGCATTATTTTCCCTTCTATGAACAAAAAAATATATATTATGCTATGGGGCTGGTTTAAAAATGTTATCTGATGGGTCTGGTATACACATTTTTTTTCCAGGGCTGGTTTTTGTTCCCAGTCCGGCCCTGCCCCACATCCCTTTCCACTGCACCAGATGCCTGTGCAGGCAGCGTAAGACAGTGAAGCAGGATGTCTGAACAATAATGGTAACTCTGGCTCTGCTGTTGGCAGCTTCAGTCTGTTGCCACCCCATTCAATCTACTGCCTTAAGCCTAGGCTTAATTGGCTAAGGCAGAAAGGTAATATTGTCAATAGGGCATCTGCACAGATTCACAGCGGCACAAAAGTGGTAAATGAACAGAGCTAAGCTACACTGGAAGATCAGTAAGACGATTGCTGCAAAAGGCACCCAAGCAGCAGTCAGGAAGTACCATCCTGCATAGACTCGGCAAGAAGGCTTTCATATCTGCAAAGACCAACCAATCTAGCAACAAGTATTAAAGGAATAGTGTTAATACAGCAGATGAAAGGGAATGCAGCAACATTATTTAAAAAAATGTTTTTTATGTATTGGGGACTATTTAATGTTAACATTAAATTTCAGTTCACATGTACAAAGACAATAAAATATTTTGAAATATATGCATAAAATGAACATTGCAGATATCACTATGTGGTACATATTTATTATTTGGCCTTGATTCAGCAACATTCTAATATCTATCTTTGTTGTACACTTACATGAGATATCTTCAAAATATTTATCCATAGTATTTGTTAACAAATCTGAGGTAAAGACTCATAGTGCACAATATGGACGACTCACTATACATCTAATTTGTCCAGAATTGGATTCGGATGTGGCACGTTAGCCTAATTTCACAAATCGCTGTAACGCGGCTACTCAGTATCCCTTAATACAGGGCTGAATTGGCACTTCAGACTATTCTGAAACGGAAGCGATTGGATCGGGAACAATGAAAAACATAGGTTTTTGGCTACCCAATATGCACCAATCAGCCCTGAACATGCTCCAAACTTGGGGTAGCTAGCCAGAATGTCCCCATTTTTTATATCTGTTGCTGAGATTCAACTTGAAAGCCTACTAAAGTACACTATAACGGACTATTTTTTCACATGGACATGCCTATATATATTCCCTTATAGCATTTCTCATACAAATATCCAGTATTATGATATTTGTATAAAAGATTATATTTACACATTTATGGAATTATATTCCATATATGAAATTGTGGTCATGTCAATAAACACATCAAAGGGACCAGGAGAGAGGACAACCAGGGAGCATTGCTGGCTGATTTTGCTGGGGTCAGAATGCCTAGCACATGCCTGCCATTGACATCCTGGAAAGGTTCTCTGAATACCAACTTCTCAAGCACTTTAGGCTTTCCTGTGTGGCCATCCTGTATTTATTACCATGACATAAAACAGGATCTGGACCATCTGAATGGAAGGAACCATTCAAAACCTGGGCTGGTGAGATTGTTAGTAATACTGCAACATCTAGGTACACATACCTTCCAGAAGGGTTCCTTGATTTAGTGCTACAGGCCCTGGTATTCGGAGTTAAGTAGCACATCCACTTCCCCACCAAGGATGCAGAGCGGCACAAGGTCAAGTTGCCCTTTTACCAGATGGCAGGGATGCAATAAGCTATTGCGGCCATAGACTGTACTGATGTCACACTGAAGACCCCATCACACAGAGTAGAATTATATAGAAACCAGAACATTACCACTACCTAAATATTTCAGAACATCTGTGATGCTTACCAGCCATCATGAGTGTGAAGTCAGGGTATCCGATACGATGCACCCATATTCTGGGAGTCATACATTAGCAGCAAGTTTGACATGGTGAAATACCTGATGGAGGGCTCCTGGGTAAGCACACTATCCTCACATGACACTATGGTGATGTTTCATGTCATGTATTACAGGTGACAAGGAATATGGATCCCTTGATAAATATGGTGTGTGTCTGTCTGACAAAGACATCAAGCATCATAGTCTCCTGTTGTATATTACATAACCTCGCACTGAAGCATTGTGAAATTACACCAGGTGATTGTGATGTGGCTGCTGAGAAGGAAATGTTTTTTGGTGTGGTTGTGGATGGCATTCAGCGGGGTCCAGAGGTCAGGACACAGCTAATAACTACGCACTTTACCGTAAGTTTACAACCCATGGCTAACATATGTACACCCATCCTACACAGGATTGCCACCTGGCCAGTATGTTACTGGTACAGCCGGTAATCCAGACTTTGGAGCCGGTGCCGGCACAACTAAAATACTGACAATGCAAAGTCCAGTATTTTTTATTTGAAGTGAGAGGGAGCTGTGACCCTGTCAAATTTGCAGCCCTCCTGTGCTTAGGAGGAGGGTGCCATCAGCAGGGAAGCTATGGAGTGTCATAGGCAGCTGCTGGTGTTATCTTGTGTGCCAGTCTCGGCCTCTCAGACCTCAGTCAGCCTTACCTCTCACTTCCTGTGATTAGTGAAGACTCGGAGTGTGATGCTCCGATGCTGTGAGTCTTCACTATGCACAGCAAGTGCGAGGTAATGCTTACTGAGGTCTGAGAGACTAAGACTGGCACACATGAACACACATGTAGCTGCCAGGTATTCAACTATGCAGAGAGTCTAAAGGCTCCTCTCTGTGCAACAGGAGCTGCTACAGAAATCAGGAGAAATGGGAAAGATACAAGCAAAACGGGGAAAGGGAAAGCGACAGGCAAGAACATGGGATGGGAAAGAGACAGACCAAACCAGAGGATGGAGAGAGACAGACAAAATGGAGCAATGGAAAGAGAGACAGACAAAGGGGAGGTATGGAAAGAGAGATAGACAAAATGGGAGATGGGAAAGAGAAACAGACGAACAGGGAGATAGGGACGAGACAGACAAAAGGGGTCAACTGATTAAAATTACCAAACAAAGCAATGTAATTCAAAAAAGAAAGCAGAGGGATATAGCATTGTAAAATTAAAAAATGTATTAGCAACACATAGAAAAAATAAACAAGGGGCAGAGCCAGCTCAGCTAAAGAGCAATCACAAGGCAGTAGAGCTCCTGGCTAAGAAGCTGAAAATAAGTGATTTATATGAATACACCAACTAAATCATCACAGAAAGACCGAGGGTCTTCTGCTGAAGTGTGGCAGAAAAAAAGTAAGACTTTTAATGCTTTGCATGTTTTAGAGGAAAAAAAGGAATATGTGCCAGGCTTCCTGGTCAAAAGACACAAATCTCCATTTTATGTGTTTCTTGAGTTAATGCTGCTTTATTAGAAATAATAATACTTTAAGTGAAGGTAATCTTGAGAAAGCATATTTACACGATTAAATTTTTAAACAATTACTAGGGTTTTTTTTCTGGGTATATGTACAGGGAACTTCTGTGTACATGTGCTGGCAACTTGTGGCCCAGGAGGTCAAATACAATATAGTTTGCCATAGTGCAAGCCCACCTGTTATTATGAGAGATAGGCAGAAATACACACAGGGAATACAGATATACTGATAGATTACTAGACATACAAGATAATAGAATAGAAAGATTAAAAATGCTAAGCACATTTTGATGTGAAAAGTGGTGCCCCAGCCCACTGAATTAGGTTACATAGCTGCATGGTGGACAGGTAACCCTCTGCCCCCTTGCCAGCCCTCCCCTGTATATATTTAATACTAAATACTGGGATTGTGTGAATTGATATTACAGGGCGGCAGTTGTGAAAGGTATTGTGCATAGAGTTACCTATATGTTTGTCCAACTCAGAAATTAAACTGCCAATGTATTACGTTTTGATGGTGTATGGTGACCACATCGCTGTTTTATTTTTATTTCATTTGAAAAATGCACACTCCCGGGCTGTATTGGGTTGCAGGCCAGTCTATATTCTACTGGTTACAGACCTGGTGTATGCAGTTGTCATCAGTGTCCTATACATTACATACAGCAATTGCACCTTTTTATACCCTTCCTGGCACTTGTCAGTGCGGGATTTTTTATACATGTTCCTTGGTTTTAACGCAGCCTATTTTGATTTTACCAACATTTTAATTTGCAGGAACTGTAAAAAGTTGATAGTTTGTCTGGATGAGATTGATGTGATTTGTAATTCAGAGCAGGTGGGCAGTTACACATTGCATTTACATCTCTATGCATGATGGGAATTTTAACACAAAGCTTTGAATACTAACAGTTGCCTGTGCTTGTTACTAAGTAACGTGTTGATCTTCCTGAAAGGGTTAACCTTCCCACAATAACAGTCACCAGTTATTCACTGCTCTTATGCAATACTGACAATAAAGGACCTTTGCCATCGTTTCTCTAACTAAATTGTTTCCTGAAAGCCTTTCAAGGCACTGGCTGGAGCCATGGGAGGGACTACACAAATCGAAGCCTTGTGGGGAGGGATGGGGGAGGAACTGACCTTCCCATGTTCCTTTTCTTAGGCCTAAACTACACAGACAACTTTGTTGTTGCAACAAAAGTCATCAAACAGAAAGCTGGTATTGATGGAGGCAAGCAGCACAATTTCTTACCACAATTACTTGCTATTGTGTTGCTGGTACGGTTTTGCAGAGGAGATAATGGGACTGTTCACTAAAACAGAACTGAGAAATAAACTGCAAATGAACTACAAAACTAAAGCATTAATAGCTGAGCTCTCCAACTTGCCTATATTTCCAACTCAGACCCATTTGTACAGTTCACTTTAATGCTTGTCAGATCATGTTTAGTGAATAGAAACCAATATCTTTAATCCAACCTAATAGACTATTAGAATCACTGAAGAGATGGTAAAACTGGCAATAATGGAATTGTTTTTGTTGATGTTAATACTATAGAACATAGAAAACCCAAGGCAAAATGCTATAGAACACCAAAAAAAAAAACAGAGCAAAAACTCCCCAAGAACCCCTCTAGTTCTCAAAATACAGTAGGCAATATGGGAGGTGGATAAATAGCATGAAAAAAACAACCAACAGTATCTTATATCATATAACCTATAGACATAAGAAAAAATAGAGTGGAGAGGGGAGTGCATACGTATCAGTATTAAAAAAGGGTATTTATTAAACTCACATAACAGTACTGCAAGAGAGACCAGCTCTCTTACATGTTCCTTTTCTTAGGCCTAAACTACACAGACAACTTTGTTGTTGCAACAAAAGTCATCAAACAGAAAGCTGGTATTGATGGAGGCAAGCAGCACAATTTCTTACCACAATTACTTGCTATTGTGTTGCTGGTACGGTTTTGCAGAGGAGATAATGGGACTGTTCACTAAAACAGAACTGAGAAATAAACTGCAAATGAACTACAAAACTAAAGCATTAATAGCTGAGCTCTCCAACTTGCCTATATTTCCAACTCAGACCCATTTGTACAGTTCACTTTAATGCTTGTCAGATCATGTTTAGTGAATAGAAACCAATATCTTTAATCCAACCTAATAGACTATTAGAATCACTGAAGAGATGGTAAAACTGGCAATAATGGAATTGTTTTTGTTGATGTTAATACTATAGAACATAGAAAACCCAAGGCAAAATGCTATAGAACACCAAAAAAAAAAACAGAGCAAAAACTCCCCAAGAACCCCTCTAGTTCTCAAAATACAGTAGGCAATATGGGAGGTGGATAAATAGCATGAAAAAAACAACCAACAGTATCTTATATCATATAACCTATAGACATAAGAAAAAATAGAGTGGAGAGGGGAGTGCATACGTATCAGTATTAAAAAAGGGTATTTATTAAACTCACATAACAGTACTGCAAGAGAGACCAGCTCTCTTACATGTTCCTTTTCTTAGGCCTAAACTACACAGACAACTTTGTTGTTGCAACAAAAGTCATCAAACAGAAAGCTGGTATTGATGGAGGCAAGCAGCACAATTTCTTACCACAATTACTTGCTATTGTGTTGCTGGTACGGTTTTGCAGAGGAGATAATGGGACTGTTCACTAAAACAGAACTGAGAAATAAACTGCAAATGAACTACAAAACTAAAGCATTAATAGCTGAGCTCTCCAACTTGCCTATATTTCCAACTCAGACCCATTTGTACAGTTCACTTTAATGCTTGTCAGATCATGTTTAGTGAATAGAAACCAATATCTTTAATCCAACCTAATAGACTATTAGAATCACTGAAGAGATGGTAAAACTGGCAATAATGGAATTGTTTTTGTTGATGTTAATACTATAGAACATAGAAAACCCAAGGCAAAATGCTATAGAACACCAAAAAAAAAAACAGAGCAAAAACTCCCCAAGAACCCCTCTAGTTCTCAAAATACAGTAGGCAATATGGGAGGTGGATAAATAGCATGAAAAAAACAACCAACAGTATCTTATATCATATAACCTATAGACATAAGAAAAAATAGAGTGGAGAGGGGAGTGCATACGTATCAGTATTAAAAAAGGGTATTTATTAAACTCACATAACAGTACTGCAAGAGAGACCAGCTCTCTTACATGTTCCTTTTCTTAGGCCTAAACTACACAGACAACTTTGTTGTTGCAACAAAAGTCATCAAACAGAAAGCTGGTATTGATGGAGGCAAGCAGCACAATTTCTTACCACAATTACTTGCTATTGTGTTGCTGGTACGGTTTTGCAGAGGAGATAATGGGACTGTTCACTAAAACAGAACTGAGAAATAAACTGCAAATGAACTACAAAACTAAAGCATTAATAGCTGAGCTCTCCAACTTGCCTATATTTCCAACTCAGACCCATTTGTACAGTTCACTTTAATGCTTGTCAGATCATGTTTAGTGAATAGAAACCAATATCTTTAATCCAACCTAATAGACTATTAGAATCACTGAAGAGATGGTAAAACTGGCAATAATGGAATTGTTTTTGTTGATGTTAATACTATAGAACATAGAAAACCCAAGGCAAAATGCTATAGAACACCAAAAAAAAAAACAGAGCAAAAACTCCCCAAGAACCCCTCTAGTTCTCAAAATACAGTAGGCAATATGGGAGGTGGATAAATAGCATGAAAAAAACAACCAACAGTATCTTATATCATATAACCTATAGACATAAGAAAAAATAGAGTGGAGAGGGGAGTGCATACGTATCAGTATTAAAAAAGGGTATTTATTAAACTCACATAACAGTACTGCAAGAGAGACCAGCTCTCTTACATGATAATCTCATGTGTGCAAGGTTCTCCAATATGTGGCAGTGTGCTGGATGGTGTACGATCAGTCTGCTCCAGAGTGTTGTCTGAATGATTGGATCAGCAGCTAGTGATCATTTGTGAAAAGTGTTTTCAGAAAATCTACGTAACTACCATAAATAAAATTCACTATATAGTAGATAGATAGTAAAAACAATCCAATATGTGTTGAGAAGCCCCTGGTCCTATGCGTTTTGTCGAATGGCTCAACTTCCTCAGGGGATCAGTCAATGGAAACTCGGGCAACCTCCCATATTGCCTACTGTTAATACTTTAGTGGCAAAGCCTACACTTTTTAAACATTTTGCTGTGATTTTATCAATGACTGCAGCTACCATGGTTAATATGTAATCCTTTATTCACTGTTAATTGTTCATAAAGCCTGCATCCTTACACTGAGTCTGTAACTGTAACATGTCCTCCATTGTAGACACCTCTTAAAGGGACTGTATCACCTAAACATTGCTTATACAGTGAATGTAGTAAATATCAAATTGTAATGAAAATGCTCTAGACATTGTGTTAGCAAAATGGCAAGCAAATGCAAAAGTCAGGAGAAAATGTGTTCTAAGTATATGGAGTCTCCTGCTTATGACATCATCACCTTGAACATTTGCATATCATGCCACAGGTGATGTTATAAGCAGGAAACTGCACTGAACTTTTCCCTCATTTTCAATATTTTCTTATTCTCTACATGCACAGTAAAGACAATGTTTAGGTGAGACAGTCCCTATACAGAATGTGGCCCAATGATGCATTGAAATAATATTTCATGTTTAAATTATGAGATTTGATCTTTAAAATGGAACTATTACCTTCCATTGGAAGTCTTTAACTTATATTTATTGAATTTATTTCTTTCACTTCATTGCAGGGCAGATTTTTTCAACTCCAGGCAAAGGTGAATGTTACTGCACCCTCCACAGGACTTCACAAATACTGGACACTAAAAGAACAAATCCATGCTCTGTTCTGAAGAAGCCCGTATACCGGGTGAAACGTGTTAACAGACAACACTTAGTGGCATTTTTCTACCTGCTTGCTAGATCATATTCATTTGATCTTCTGTCCCAGATACCTAAGTGTAAGGTATTTTAATTTGTTCTACAATAAATGTTATATGTTTGATATTTACACACCATATACTCTCTCATCATTTGGAAGTTATCTGCACAGACAAGACCCAGATAGAATATTCAAAATACCTGTTTATCTGCTTCATATATATGGAATAGAGTCAGTGGTGTATCTTGATTTTGTGCTGCCCTAGGCAGACAAAATCCGGGCACCCCCCTACCCAAGCTGCACACCCACTTTACACACCTAAGACATGCCCCATCATTCAGACTCACATCAAGCTTACACTCCCATCACACTCAGTCACACACTCCTACTCCCATCACACTCAGTCACACACTCCTACTCCCATCACGCACACTCTGACTCCCATCACACTCAGTCACACACACTGTCTCCCATCACACACACTCTGACTCCCATCACACACAGGTCACACACACTGTCTCCCATCACACACACTTTGACTCCCATCACACTCAGTCACACACAGTCTCCCATCACGCTCAGTCACACACACTGTTTCCCATCACACACACTCTGACTCCCATCACACTCAGTCACACACACTGTCTCCAATCACACACACTCTGACTCCCATCACACTCAGTCACACACACTGTCTCCCATCACACACACTCTGATTCCCATCACACTCAGTCACACACACACACACACACACACACACACAGTCTCCCATCACACACACTCTGACTCCCATCACACTCATTCACACACACTGTCTCCAATCACACACACTCTGACTCCCATCACACACACTCTGACTCCCATCACACTCAGTCACACACACTGTCTCCCATCACACACACTCTGACTCCCATCACACACACTCTGACTCCCATCACACTCAGTCACACACAGTCTCCCATCACACACACTCTGACTCCCATCACACTCAGTCACACACACACACACACACAGTCTCCCATCAGCACTTACCTTTCCCTGGCAGGCAGGCAGCATGGTCCCTCCATGCTGCCTGTTCGGCTTCCCGGCGATTGTGCCGACAGGTCACGTGACCGGGCGCGCGTATGACGTCAGCGCGCCCGTCACGTGACCTGTCGGCACTTCCGTGTCGGCACACTGCACGGGGAGCCGAACAGGCAGCACGGAGGTTTCTCTGTGCTGCCTGTTCGGCTCCCCGTGCAGCCTGGCAGGCAGAGCGTTGGTGAGGGGGGATCTTGCGATCCCCTCTCACCTCCGTCTCTGCCTGCAAGCGCGGTGGGGTTTGTTTTTTTTTTTAAAGGGCCAGATTTTTTTTTTTTATTTTTTTATTTTTTAAATTTTTTTTTTCCAGTGCTGGGGGGCGCTGCCGCCTCCCAAAATTTGCCGCCATAGGCATCCGCCTAGGATGCCTCGCGGTAAATACAGCACTGAATAGAGTGTGAGTGCAAAATTCGTACTGCATACTATACCTCACACTCCACTACTATAAGAACAAACTATACCATTGTTGTTCTGTATCTCTTTCTCTGTTTTTTTTATATGTACCTATGGAGGTAAAGAACATACCCTGGATATTTATTAGGTAATATAACTTTCACTTCATTAGCACTTTAGAGCACTGTCACCTTGTTTTGTGCTTTTTGTATGTAATTTTGGGCATTGTGAGGTAGTTGCCTGACAGCATGCAGCTTGTGCATCACCAGAACACAAGTGCCATGCCACCTCATAACCCACTGTTTTTCATGCTATTGCTGACTCACTACATAACAGAGAAGGTGTATGTGGCATGCAAATAGGGGGTTATAGAGATTATAATAATAATAAGAAAAAAAAGCAATTCTCCATAGCCATTCTAATTTTTGATACCCCATATGCAACTCCTATGATGCTATTTGCGTAATCATCATGGAAAGAGCAGTTCACAAGAGCTGGAATGTCATAATTATATAATAAGTTATTTAAAAAAAACATTGCTACATAGATTAAACATACCGTATTTTCTTGAATATAAGACGACCCTGATTATAAGACGACCCCCCAAACTTTGGATATTCCTTAAGGAAAAAAACTAAAAGCTTGAATATAAGACTACCCTATAGGAAAAAAAAGTTTAACTTGTATATATTCACATGTAAATTGCTTTTTAATATTTAACAAAAAAAATTATGAAATTAAACAAATGCATTTCTTGTTTTTATTTCCTTTAATGTGCTAATGCTGCCTCTCCCCCCCCCCCCCCCGTTATCTGTCTCTCCCTACCCCAAAACTTTTCTCTCTCTCTCTCCACCTCCCTCCTTTTATCTCTCTCTCCTCCCTCCCCTTGTCTCTGTCTCCCCCCTCCCCTTGTCTCTCTCTCTCTATGTCTCCCCCCCTCCCCTTGTCTCTCTCTCTCTGTCTCCCCCCCTTCCCTTGTCTCTCTCTCTCTGTCTTCCCCTCTCCCCTTGTCTCTCTTTCATAATAGACGGACGTGTCGGGCAGCATGGAGGATGTCTGCACTGTCATGCAGACATCCCCCGGCTGCCCAGATCTCCTGGTCGTTAGTGGAGGCAGCGGAGGATGTCTGCACGATACGCGCAGACATCCTCCGCTGCTGCTCGGCACTTCCGCCGGGACTTTTATGATGAAGCCGGAAGGACACGGTTTCATCATAGAAGTCCCGGCGGTCGTGCCAGGTGGCAGCAGGGGAAGTCTGCGCTCATCGCGCAGACTTCCCCAGGCTGTTAGCGAGGGGGATCCAGGTCCCCTGCTGCTCTGCGGGGGACCTGGATCCATGTCATATAATCTGACCTTGATTTGAGGTCAGATTATAAAATGACCTCGAATGTAAGACGAGGGGTCTTTTTCAGAGCATTTGCTCTGAAAAAAAACTCATCTTATATTCAAGCAAATACAGTAAATATAATGTATGTTCCATGAAAATAGGTTCAGTTGTTCAGTTTCTACTGCTTGGGTGGGGAATTTCAGACATCCCTGCTAGTGACTTGGAGGCAGGGGAAGAACAATAGCTGGTGCAGCAGGCACAATACGCTTTAAACCCCTTAGTGACATGACCTTTTGACCTTGTCTTTCCCTTGGTGACATGGGCTGTGTTAACATTTCTGCAGTGTTTGTGTTTAGCTGTAATTTTCTTCTTTCTCATATACTGTACCCCCACAAAATTATTAAAAAACCATGCTAAGTAGATTCTATTATTTGTCCTGAGTTTAGAAATAGTCCACAATTAGTGGGGGGTTTTTTTTTTGCTTTTTTTTTCAAGGTTAAGTAGTAACTAGTGATAATGACATTGTAACACTGGTATTGGTCATGAATCCCTGAATTTCCACACACATGGACATATTCTTCAAAACTAAACAACGCAGGGTATTTAACTTGGGGTACTCTGACACTTTTCATGTAGCCATTTTACCATCAACCTTTACCAAAGTTTTGCATAGATAAAAAAAAAAAAACCAGTTACATAAGATATAACTAGATTACCAGTGCATTTAAAACAAACACATTTTATTTTCTACGTTTGAATTACCGTATTTGCTCGATTATAAGACGACCCTGATTATAAGACAACCCCCCAAACTTTGGATATTCCTTTAGGAAAAAAACTAAAAGCCTGAATATAAGACTACCCTATAGGAAAAAAGTTAAAGTTGTATATATTCACATGTAAATTGCTTTTTTAATAACATATTATATAAAAAAAATGCATTTCTTGTGTTTATTTCTTTTTATGTGCCAATGCTGCCTCTCTCTTTCCCTTGCCCCAGCTTTGTCTCACTCCCCACTCCCCCCTCACCTGTCTCTCCCCCCCCCACATGTTTCTCTCTGCTCCCCTTCCTCTGTCTCTCCCCCCCTTCCTGCTCTGTCCCCCCTGTCTCTCTGCCCCCTCCCTCACTCCCTCCCCCTGTCTCTCTGCCCCCCACCGTCCCTCCCCCTGTCTCTCTGCCCCCCACCCTCCCTCCCCCTGTCTCTCTGCAGCTCTGCTGGGGACCTGGATCCATGTCTTATAATCTGACCTCAATTTGAGGTCAGATTATAAGAGACCTCGATTATAAGACGAGGGGGATTTTTCAGAGCATTTGCTCTGAAAAAAACCTTGTCTTATAATCGAGCAAATACAGTAATTGCATATAAAAGTAAAAATAAAATATAGGTGTGTATCTCCAGCAAAAGCAAAGGGATTCTCTGGCGCACAGTGCGGTGTGACAAAATACAAAAGCACTTAAACAAGTGATAAATACATACAATACATTGTAAGTATTTATCACTTGTTTAAGTGCTTTTGTATTTTGTCACACCACACTGTGTGCCAGAGAATCCCTTTTCTTTTTATATATTCACACGGTGCTCTGTCATTTTAGCTTGAGACCACTACTGGATTTGTCATCCATCTCTTCCTTTTTTTTGTGTGTCTCCAGCATCAATTTTGAGAATTTTACCCATGATGCAACATACTCCAAAATCTTCCAGCAAGTCTCACTTTACAACTGTGGCCAGAGTCTTCATGATGACATAAGATACACCTTATCTTTTACTGGCTCCTGTGTATCACTAGTGGGCACGACTAGGTGGCTGTGTACAACTTTTATTGCCGTATTTGCTTGAATATAAGACGACCCCCCAAACTTTGGATATTTCTTAAGGAAAAAAACTAAAAGCCTGAATATAAGACTACCCTATAGGGAAAAAGTTTAACTTGTATATATTCACATGTAAATTGCTTTTTAATATTTAATAAAAAATTATTTATTGTTTTTTTTTCCTTTTTATGTGCCAATGCTGCCTCTCTTTCCCCCTCCCCCAGCTTTGTCTCTCTCTCTCCCCCCTTCCCCCCAGCTTTGTCTGTCTCCCCCCCCACGTTGTCTCTCCCTCCCCCCAAACTTTTCTTTCTCTCTCCACCTCCCTCCCTCCTTTTCTCTCTCTCTCTCCCCCCTCCCTCTCACCTTGTCTCTCTCTTCCCCCCTCCTTTGTCTCTCTCTGTGTCAGACTCCCCGAAGAAGTAACTCGCCGGAATATCCTAGAATCCAGACGATCACAATTTCCTCCATTCTGGGCACAATACAATACTCTCCTGCAAAAGTTTACTATCCCCTTGACAACGAGCAGAACACGCGACGCACGGCGCGTGACGTCAGGCCCGCGAGGATTTAAAAGGAGACTCTGCATTCAGTATGGACGCTGAGTGATTCTCGTGTATCCTGCCTTATTACCTTCCGTTTACTACAGCCGATTTGGATTGTCTTCGTTTACCGCTACCTTGCCTGTGCCCCTGACCTCGGATTTCCTTTTGACTACTCTCCTGTGCTTGTGCCCCCGACCTTTGGACCGGCTGACGTTGCTTCTCTTCTGGCTCCCATTTTACCTGGCGTTTCCCCGGATTATTCTCCTCACCTGTAGTGCCGCTTTGTAACAGTGCTGTATACTACTACTCGTGCTTATTATGAACTGTACTGTTACCGTTTACTACTGATTGGACTACATTTTCCAGTGAGACTATCTGCCTTCTGTGTCAGTACCAATATTTCCTGCCAGGTGTGTTCCTCACCGTTATTCCTGTATTGTGGCTTAGTTACCCTGCATATTGGTTTCCACCCCCTGTTTACCTCACATAATCACTCAGCCATTATGGAAACCGCAGGACTTACAGAAGCAATTACGGCCCTTACCCAACAAGTATCGTCCCTAACCCAAACAGTACAAGAACTACAGACCGGACAAAATCAGTTGCAACAACAATTACAACAACTACAAACCAGAATCCCAGAACCTACAGTATCTGCTCCTTTGTCAGTCTAGGCATCTAGCAATCTGGAGGGGGCCACAGCTTTAGAGCCTCAAGTCGTCATGCCAGACAAATTCTCAGGGGACAGAAAGAAATACCGTACCTTTGTTACTGCATGTCAAATCCTGTTTAACTTAAAGCCACGTACTTATGCATCTGATTTTGTAAAAGTGCACACAGTGATATCCCTTCTTACTGAGGAACCTCAAATGTGGGCCCACCATTTTTCTACACAGTAACAGTCCTCTACTGGAATCTTGGGGATCCTTCCGCCAAGCACTAGATTCACTGTATGAAGATCCTTTTAGAATCTCTTCAGCAACCAACACACTTCGTTCCCTCCGACAGGGAAAACGACCGGTAGAGGAATATATCACAGAGTTTCGCCGAGTCGCCCTAGAAACCACATGGAACGAAGCGGCTCTACTAGACCAGTTTCGCCTGGGGTTATCCGATGCTCTTAAAGACGAATTGGCACGAGTGGGAGTACCCTCTTCCCTGGATACACTGACACGCATGGTGACACAAATTGAACGTAGATTATGAGAGAGAAGAGCGGAGCGTGGGGTACCATCTTATTCTATGAACCCAACTTCACCTCAGATCTTTTTTGAGTCTACACCAATGATCCCTAACACAGAGGAGCCCATGCAAATCGGTCTTATTAGGGGACCTCTACCAGCTGAAGAAAAGGCTAGAAGGAGAGCCCAAAATTTGTGCCTCTATTGTGGGAGACCAGGCCATGCATATAGAGATTGCAGAATCAGACGACGCCCAACTCAGGGTAAGAATAATTCTGCAACATCTTCCACTGACACAGTTATTCTGCCCAACCTGATGCCTCACCTGTCTCTTTCCCTTTCCTTACAGTGGACTAAAGACCCCATACGATTATCAGCCATGGTTGATTCCGGTGCCAGCGGTTGCTTTTTGGACATAGAATTGGCCAAGACTCCATGCATTCCACTCCAAAAGAAAGCTACACCTCTACAGATACAATTAGTGGATGGAAGTCCATTAAAGACTGGTCCGGTCACTCACGAAACCATACCACTTATTGTTACTATTGGAGAAAGACATCAGGAGGTTTTACAATTTGATATCGTACCTGCTCCAGTATTCTCAGTGATTTTGGGGTTACCTTGGCTCCGAAACCATAATCCTATGATTAACTGGGAGACAGGCACTCTAGTATTTTCTTCTAAGATGTGTACCTCAAAATGTCTTATCCGATCCTTGATATTTCTCACCAACAATCCCACACAGAAACTTCAATTGGCATATTAAAAATACCAGGATGTTTTTGAAAAGAAAAAAGCAGATACCCTTCCTCCACACCGAAGTTACGATTGCCCAATTGACTTACTTCCTGGGGCTCCCATAGCCTTCGGACGGATATATCCCTTGGCGGAGCCTGAACTGTCCTCTCTGAAGGAATATATTGATGAAAATCTTGCTAAAGGTTTCATCAGACCATCCACCTCTCCAGCAGGAGCAGGCATTTTTTTTGTTAAGAAAAAAGACGGAGACCTAAGACCTTGTGTGGATTACAGAGAATTGAACAAAATTACCACCAAGAATCGTTACCCTCTACCTTTAATCTCTGAACTAATGGATCATCTACGTACTGCACAGATATTTACCATGATTGACCTTAGAGGAGCCTACAATTTATTAAGAATAAAGGAGGGTGATGAATGGAAGACAGCCTTTAGGTCCGTTATGGGCATTTCGAGTACCTCGTTATGCCATTTGGCCTTTGCAATGCGCCAGCCACATTTCAACACTTTGTCAATGACATATTTCACGACGTACTAGACCAATTTGTCATCATTTATCTGGACGATATTCAGATTTTTTCCCCTTCTATAGAACAGCACCGACGTCACGTACAGCTGGTTCTTTTCCGTCTAAGACAACATGACCTTTATGCGAAGTTGGAGAAATGCATCTTTGATACACAGACTGTGAACTTCCTTGGTTTTGTACTTTCCCCCAATAATGTCCAAATGGACCCTAAGAAAGTATCTGCAATCCTACAGTGGCCTATCCCTACGGACAAAAAGGCCATCCAGCGCTTCGTGGGATTTGCAAATTTCTACCGAAAATTCATTAGAAACTTTAAGGTGATTCAACCTATCACTTCACTCACCTCTAAGAAAAAGTATTTTCAATGGACCACGGCTGCCCAAGCTGCTTTTGAGTCTCTCAAACTCAAATTCACGCAAGCTCCCATTCTAATTTTGCCCAACCCCGCTAAAGCATATACGTTGGAGGTCGATGCCTCTGACACCGCAGTTGGTGCTATTCTGTCACAACGTCAAGAGAGTGATGACCTGCTGCACCCTGTGGCCTTCTTCTCACGATCATTAAATTCTGCTGAACGCAATTATGATGTGGGGGAACGTGAGCTCTTAGCCATAAAATTGGCATTGGAGGAGTGGAGACACTTGCTGGAAGGGTCTGTTTTCCCCATTACCACGTATACTGATCATAAGAACCTGGAGTATTTACGTACTGCTAAGCGACTACAACCCCGACAAGCTAGATGGGCCTTATTTTTTACCCGCTTCCAACTACATATTACATATCGCCCAGGTTCTCGCAATGGCAAGGCTGATGCACTGTCCAGAATGGCTGAAGGGGAAGAGCTACCTTCTGCAGAGAACACTACCATCCTACAACCAGAGCACTTCTTGGCAGTCACCCAAATCTCTCAAATCCCACTCTCGTTCACTTCCACCCTCTGAACACACTAATCTCGATTACCGTCAAGAATTATATTTTCACAGAGATAAAGTTTTTGTGCCCCCTGAGACTCGTTTACAGGTCCTCCAAACCTTTCATGATACTCCGGCGGCCGGTCATGGTGGTATACAACAAACCAGAGATCTTATCCAACGAACATTTTGGTGGCCTACATTACACAAGGATGTCTATGCGTTCGTGTCGTCTTGTGAGGTCTGTGCTCGATCCAAAAACAAAAGAATGCTTCCATCTGGTCTACTTCAGCCGCTTCCTGTTCCCTCAAGACCATGGGGGGATATATCTATGGATTTTATTACAGACCTCCCTCGTTCCAAAGGATTCACCACCTTGATGGTGGTAGTGGATCGCTTCACCAAGACCGCACTTTTCATTCCATACAAGACCCTTCCCTCAGCTCAGGAGACTTGCGACCTATTCATACAGAACATTTTTCGTCTCCATGGTCTTCCAGAAAATATCGTATCAGATCGTGGGTCCCAATTTACCTCTAAATTCTGGAGGGCATTTTGTGAAGGTCTGCATATCCACCGATCACTGTCCACTGCCTTTCACCCTCAAAGTAATGGCCAAACGGAACGTACGAACCAGACCCTGGAACAGTACTTACGTTGTTTTTCTTCGCACCTTCAGGATAATTGGGCGGACTATTTGCCTCTCGCCGAGTTCGCTTACAACAACCATATACACCGATCCATCCGAATGTCTCCGTTCTTCACTAGCTATGGTTATCATCCTTCAATGCTTCCAGGTTCCCCTGTATCCAGCACTGTTCCCTCTGCATCACTTCATGTCAGCAATCTGGTCCAAAACTTCACAGTTGTACGCAATACGTTACGACGAGCTCAAACCCATTATACATTTTTTTCTGACCAACATAGATCTTCGGCTCCTGACTATAAGGAGGGGGATAGGGTATGGCTTTCCACCAGACATCTCAAACTGTCATGTCCTTCAAGGAAATTGGGCCCTAAACATCTTGGTCCCTTTTGTATCCTGGAACGTATTTCCCCTTTGGCCATGAGACTGGAACTTCCTCCCTCTATGAAAGTACACCCAGTGTTTCATGTATCCCTTCTGAAACCGTGGATTTCTGATCCCTTTCCCAATAGATCCGTGGTACCCCCTGCCCCTGTTTTGGTGAATGGTGCGGAGGAGTACGAGATGGAGGAGATTCTGGACTCTCGTTTATTTAGAAGACAACTTCAGTATCTAGTCCATTGGAAGGGTTATGGCATTTCTGATAGGTCTTAGGAGCCTGCTATCATGGTTCATGCCGACGACCTGGTTCGTTCCATCCATTCTCGCTTCCCAGATCGGCCTGGTCCTCAGCGTGCCCGGAGGTCCCGCCTTGGGGGGGGGGGGGGGTTACTGTCAGACTCCACGAAGAATTAACTCGCCGGAATATCCTAGAATCCAGACGATCACAATTTCCTCCATTCTGGGCACAATACAATACTCTCCTGCAAAAGTTTACTATCCCCTTGACAACGAGCAGAACACGCGACGCACGGCGCGCGACATCAGGCCCGCGAGGATTTAAAAGGAGACTCTGCATTCAGTATGGCGCTGGGTGATTCTCGTGTATCCTGCCTTATTACCTTCCGTTTACAACAGCCGATTTGGATTGTCTTCGTTTACCGCTACCTTGCCTGTGCCCCTGACCTCGGATTTCCTTTTGACTACTCTCCTGTGCTTGTGCCCCCGACCTTTGGACCGGCTGACGTCGCTTCTCTTCTGGCTCCCATTTTACCTGGCGTTTCCCCGGATTATTCTCCTCACCTGTAGTGCCGCTTTGTAACTGTGCTGTATACTACTACTCGTGCTTATTATGAACTGTACTGTTACCGTTTACTACTGATTGGACTACATTTTCCAGTGAGACTATCTGCCTTCTGTGTCAGTACCAATATTTCCTGCCAAGTGTGTTCCTCACCGTTATTCCTGTATTGTGGCTTAGTTACCCTGCATATTGGTTTCCACCCCCTGTTTACCTCACACTCTGCCCCCCTCCCTCCCCTTGTCTCTCTCTGCCCCCCTCCCTCCTCTTGTCTCTCTCTGCCCCCCTCCCTCCCCTTGTCTCTCTCTGCCCCCCCTCCCTCCCCTTGTCTCTCTCTGCCCCCCTCCCTCCCCTTGTCTCTCTCTGCCCCCCTCCCTTCCCTTGTCTCTCTCTGCCCCCCTCCCTTCCCTTGTCTCTCTCTGCCCCCCTCCCTTCCCTTGTCTCTCTCTGCCCCCTCCCTTCCCTTGTCTCTCTCTGCCCCCTCCCTTCCCTTGTTTCTCTCTGCCCCCCTCCCTTCCCTTGTCTCTCTCTGCCCCGTCTCTCTCTCCCCCCTCCCTCCCCCTCACCTGTCTCTCGCTCCCTGGTGGCTAGTGGGGGCATCCGGGAGATGTCTACGGGGGACCTGGATCCCAATCCTCGATTTGAGGTCAGATTATAAGACGACCTCGAATATAAGACGTCTTATATTCGAGCAAATATGGTACCTGCCTTTCAACACAAAGAGAGGAGATTAACCTGTTCAAACAGGATCATAACTCTGCCCTCTTGTGATGTAATAGTTACATTACTCTCCCATTCATTGTAAGTCTATGATAAGAATTTTGACTTATAGACTGCATTCTGTGTCCCCAGAACCACAGTGAAATACTAGTGCTGTAAAGTCTGTGGGGTGGCACCCAAAAACACTATATTTCACAAAATGGCGGTGCCCAGTCACACTTTTTACTGGTAGCATTCTGACAGCTTCAAAAAATGCAATATCTTTTGTTATTTTTCATGTAGGTCCCTAGTGGTTATAATTAACCCCTAGCAGGTGTAAAAATAAAAAAAATTGAAATATTCAGACGGCAAACAATTGCTTCTGCAATCGGATCAATACCTAAGCAGTGATCCATGGCAAGGAAATGGTTAATAGCTCTTAGAAGAGCCTTTGTAGTACTGTAATAATTTACAGTAGAGAAAAATTAACCTCTAAAAAAATGCACAAACAGCAAATAAATTGCTACTTATGCAGTGATCAATGGCAGGGAAGGGGTTGGACACAGGGAATGGCTTTTGTAAAATTGTATTATATTTTATTACATTTTATTTTAACAACATTAATTCTGATCTGTCTTTCTCCCTCACAAAAATGTAAGTGAGGAGACTGAGGTAGATCCAAATTGGTCAGATCAATATTTTATAAATATGTTACATCACATCCGGTGACTGTGTTTCCCACCTCCGTGCAGGAGGGAACACTACACGGAGACGTCCGGCAGGGGACACGGAGCACCAGCCAGGAGGTAAGTGATGGGGAAGGGGGAGGAATAATGAGGAGGGTAATGGCACAATATTACTGGGCTCTGACTGGCACAATATTACTGGGCTTTGACTGGCACAATATTCCTGGGCTCTGACTGGCACAATATTCCTGGGCTCTGACTGGCACAATATTACTGGCATATGAATGGCACAATAATACTGGCATCTTAATGACACAATGGTATTGGCATCTGGCACAATAATACTGGCATATTAATGGAAAAATTGGCTGTGGCTTATTAATGACAAAATGATACTGGCATATAATTGGGCAAATTGTCTGTTATAGAGAGAGAGAGATGTCTGTATGTATAGATATGTATTGTTTTAGACTTGTACAATTGTCACCTCATGGGGCTCCTGTATGTTGGATTATTAATGGCAGTCCCATGTGGGTTTTTTTGCGGCCCACATAAACTTAGACCTTGTTTATTTGGCCTGTGTTAGCCTTTGAGTTTGACATCCTTTATTTAGTGGATGGACACAGAAATTATTTCTGCACCAGGCCTCGGAATGGTCTTGTTCCGCTACTGGTTGGAGGACGTCAACTAATAATCAATTAGGCCATTGAACCTTCCAACCAGGACTGCTTTAAGTCACTGGTTAGATCTGTGCAGAGCTTTTAACATTGGCATCCCTCTTCTCTCGAATATCAACTGTAAAAATATAAATATAACTATTAAGAAAAAAAAACAATGTGTTGTCCCCCTTTTCTTTCTAGCTAACTCTGAACCGACCAATCATGGATATGAGTATTCATGGTCACTTTTTATTGGGCGAACCTTTGCCTAACTTTTGCTTTGGACAAACCAGTGTTGCTTCCAAAGGTTCAGGGCAGTGGTTGAGATACAGCTCACTTCCAGTTCCTCTATTATGTTCTAGGTAGAGTGTGGAGCAAACAGCAAAGTCAGGATCCATAAATTAAAACATGTTGTATTGGAACACAATTGGTACTTCACATTTCTGTGATATCACGTCAGAAACTGGAATTATCCAAGGGATTCCTTGTATTTATAGTGTACATATGGGGGTAAACTGGTAAGGGGGGCAGATATGCGATTGCCCCGTAAGCTGTTCTCTGACTGTGGGGCTGCAGCACTGTTCACTTCCAAAATCCCCAGTGCCAGCCCTTCCCTTGTGTACATAGGCCTTACTCATCTCCTCCACTCTAGGTTTGCATGCATAATCTCACATTTAGCTGCTGATAAAATAAAACATCATGCTTAGCACAGAGTAAGAAACCTGAGCTTTGTTCTCAGTAGCTGAGTGGTGATGCAAGGTTAGACATGTTTTTTTTTATTTACACAAAAAGCTATTTGAATTTTTTAGTTGTTTTAAAGCACCTCAGGGCAGCACCTAGGTGGGCACTTGCACAAACAAACAACACAAAACCACACCTATAGAATTCTTTGCTTCTGTTTTAAAACTCACCAAGATAAGTATCTTGTTTACTGGTAACATAAGTAGATTCTGTAGTTACCAGGGGCAGCTAATGGGCAGAAGATGGCATGGCAAAGTTGCTTTTCACATTGCATGCAAACCAAGCTGGGGCAGGGATTAAATGCACTGCTACCTGTATAAACAGGACTATTGTTTTTGCCTTGTGTCAATAAATAATAATGATGTCATCCATCATTCACATTTTATCTATTGTTAGGCCGCCAACTATTACTCTATTTTCAAAACATTTCTATTTTTAACATTCACTTGTGGTTTAATATAAAATCAAAATAGGATCGCTGTAGTTAAAAAGCCATACAATAAAGACATTAGCTGGTCTTTATTTTTTAAAGAAAGTCATATTCGGATTCCTCAGCAGTTACTGTATTAACTACATAATTGTTCCATGATGAGCTAAAACTAGTTATTAAGAGGCTAATGTTGGGCAACAACAGGTCATAGGAGACAAACACTAATTAAACACAGCAGGTGTAATGAAACGATGTCTAAGAGTTGAATAAACATTTTTCAACAAATATAGCATTGATTAATATATCTCAAAGCAAATAATGTGCAAATTATAAACTATATTAATGGAAGTGGATATAATTATGACCCTTACATTTGCCATGTCACAGAAGTGTTCAGTTATTTTCCAAGCATCGGTGTAATTGTAATAAGTAGTGTTATGATGGAATCAAGGAACACTGGTCATCTAAATCGTTGTACAGTGGTTGGCCTAAAACATAGTCCTGCTTTCAAATCATTTTATTGGCCAAGAAAATTTATTTTGAAACTATAACACACACTGGAGGCTATTTAGTAAAAGGTGAGTTGCAGGTGAGCTCAACATTTCATCTCACCAATTTAGCTATACATTGTGCATTGTCAAACCTGGTGAATATCCCTCACTATGCAAACTCCCCAGGTTTGGTCGTCTACAATGTATTTGGTGAGATGAAATATTCATCTCACTGCCACTCACCTTTTAGTGAATAGCCCCCACTGTTATCAGCATTTTTCACAAGTAGCCACGACTTGGAAACCAGACCATCAACCCTGCCCTCAAGAGGTTTTTTAAAAACATGTTCCAGGTGTCCTACGTTGATCCACAATGGCCTCAATCCTCATCATTGGAAAACTAGGCAATGGTGAAACTTGGATTTCCAATGAAATGATCAAGGGCATCCCGGATTGCTACAGGACTTCCAGTAAGTATGGAAAAATGTAATTTATTTTAATTAACTATATGGGTCTGCGGACCTTTCGGCAGCACCCAGACCACAGGGGCCTATTAATACCATTTTTTCCGGTTCCCAGTCCTGTTTATTTTTATAAATTTTTTCGGGGCAGAAGTTATTTTTTTAATTTATGGAACTAGCGGAATTCCACTGCCCCAGGGAGGAGGAGCTTTTTTGAAAATAAAAGGTCAGATCTGGATAATTGAATTGGCCAAAAGGCGGCTGTCCTCCCCAAATCTGAATTGTATTCGGGGTAATCGTCGCATACTGGATTTCTTTTTTTTTTTTTTTTTTTCTTTTTTTTTTAATCAAAATTGGAAAAAGACATACATAAATATTAATCTCACATAATGTTACATGATATATATATATATATATATATATATATACATATATATATATATATATATATTTTTTTTTTTTTTTTTTATATCTCCTTTTTCTTTCATTTTATCTTTAGACAAAAAAGACAAAGGTAAAAACACAAACATAATTCATATTGCTCAAATACATCTGCTTTAACAATAAACAATGTACTTAGTGTTAGTCAGTTTTGTAACTGGAGTTTACTGAACCTGGACTGAAGGACCCATAATTAGGGGGAAAGCCGCCTCTATTTATCCTATGTTTCACCTTATTGTTTCTAATTCCCCGTCTTTAAGTCATTTTGCCCACCCTTCCCAATATGCATATCTATTCTTTTTCCCCCGCGTGTAAATATCTATGCCTCTCTCCATCTGGCCTTCGTTAATTATCTGAGCTTTTACTGGTTCTAGTGTTATTGGCTCTACAGATTCCGAAGTCCTCTGCTTTGCTTTCTAAACGCGACCCAAACGCCGATTCAGATTCCAATAGCGGTATATTGAGTAGCTACATTTGAGGAGATCCTTAGTTTAAGCTAATATGACCCCGAATCCAATTAGGAACGGGGTCAGTGCATATTAAGCAGACTCTTAGGTTTTGTAGGAAACAAAGAAGTAAATATGTTTAAACTTATACAACTTCATTAATCATCAATGAGTCTTTATACAGAATACTGTGCCCAGTCCTCAAGAGTTAAGACCATGGTTTCAAATCCGTTTTTGTAATATTGTTAATGGTTCTGCTAATGGAATGTATCAGAAATCTTTGAAAAGAAGCAGTGAGAGAGGAGACATGATAAAAACATTAATTAATGATGAAAATGTAAGCATTTTAAATTAAAAAAGGTTGTAGTTGAATGTTGAGGATGTAAAGTTGAAGGGTATAAGAAGAAATATAATAAGACACTAAAACGTCAGATTATGAAAGGATTTGTTGGGCCAGATTCCTTTTTATCCTATCACAATCTATTTGAAAAAAGAGCTTCTGGAAACAATATATACTATTCTTTAAACAATTACATAATTTTACTATGGAGTAAGACTAAAGCAATTCATGGGATTTATTCTTTGACAGAAGTTGTGGAAACTATCCAGATACATACACTTTTGTTAATTGATACTGGACTGAAGGTGCACAGTTCAGTGCACTTTTATCCTTTATGCCCAATCATGGCAGCATCCACCTGACGCTAAGTAATCCGGGTCTCACATACCTAGCTTTAAATCTATCAGAAAATATAGGGGGCAAGATACATGACCCTTTCTCAGTGTCAGTGTATTATAGAAAGGAAGAAGAAGGGGTCTATCCAGTAAAATCTAAACTGCAAAAAAAACAGCGCCTGGACATGTGCGAGGCTGAAGAAGTTTTTTCGAAACGTGTCCCTCTTGCTGTTCTGAAGCTACCCGGCCAGGTTTAAGCCTTCCTTTTTCTACTTCCAGCACATCTCTACAAGTGTTTTTTGCTATTTCAAGTGGTCCTTGCAGCAAGTGAGTAACTGGTTCTTGTGCTCGTGGCTATATTGATTACTGGGACTATTTTGACTGCCAATAGACTTCACCTGTTGGTTTTTAATAAACCTGCTTTCCCTAGCGGTTTTTGTATTTCCGTATGAATACCTAAACTCATTACTAATTTTATTGTTTGTATCATTTAAAGACATAACTATGAAAAAAAACATTATTTTTGGAGAATTAACAAAGCCCAACCTTTTCAGTACTATTATTTATGTCACCTAAAATGTCAATGAAGTTTACTCATTTACGAATAATCACAATAGCCACAGTGGACAAGCAAAACTGTGGACAAAGACAAAAATCCTGGTTTTGCTAAATATGTCTGTTTGGCCACAGAGAAACAGAAATATCCAGCTAGAAGAGGCAAACTGTTGAGAATGGAAATAGGCAAAATGTTTTATGGCCTACTCTCCTGTAAAGATTTTGGGTGGCAGTTTTGTTAACATTCAAATAATATTCTGACAATCCTGTTCTATCAAGCCTCTATCAGCAGATGTTTACTGTATTTTTAACACTGTGTATAAACACCAAAATGACACTAATGCAGATGATAACAATAGGTAGGCAGACAGCATCCTTTTTACACTTCTGACTCCTGTCTAGCTTAGTTAATGCCCCTGGGGTATGCTCTGCTCTTCAAGAAGGTGATATGAAAAGTGTAAATAAAAAAATCCATTCATTTCAAGGTGACATAAATCTTACATAGCAGTTGGCAGAGAAAAAAAAGACTATAACCGACTGCCAACTGTGGAAGATTTAATTTTTTTCACATGTTGTCTGTGTTTAGCATAATACAGCACCAACCATTATTATATAATGCTTTTTTTTTTATTTTATTTTTTTTTTTTTACAAGGTAGTTATAGACATTTACATTTCCTGTGCACAGTACAGTACAAGGAACAATGATCCAAAGGCTAGCATAACAAACCCATATTGAACATTTGCTATATTTAATACTAGCAACAAAGCAAACAAAATACTCAAAAGAAACAAAATGTCCCTAGTAACTAAAAATAAATATTTATCTTATGGGACAATGGAGCAGAGAGTGATGTACTACATGTTCTTTTTGACAGGAAGAAATGGAGACGTTTTTCGGCTAGATCTAGAATTTGAGGCACTCTACATAGCTGGACTACTATTTTGTCTGTAAGGCTTATATTGATGCTGCAAATCCAGATGGATCAGATTTGAATAACAGAACCTGAACAGATAAACCTTGGCTGCTACTACTGTATCTGCAACCGTGGGTGGGTATTTTGAGAATTGTGAGGCTGGAAGAATAGTTGATGATGAAAAAGATAGTTTTTATCTTGTTTTCCCACAAATATCATTAAATGCTGTCTGCAAAAAGGTGAGGTGCACAGGCCTTTACTATGGGATCTATTCGTGTATCACTGAAAAGCCACTAAATTGATGACATTTGGGGTATAGGCCCACCATTAAGTGAGTGACAGGCGATACACCTGTTATGGGCCTGGCAGGACCTGGGAGCCCACTTGAGCCCATGTCCCTTAAAAAAAAATCAGTGTCCTCTTCATTGCCCGATAGAGATTTTTTCTAACTCTTGCTACATTGGTATAATGTTGGAAATTCCCATTTAATTCCCTGCAATTCTATTTTTTTATTGAGTAGACCCTACATCAATACTAGAGATGGCTGTGGATATATTAAAGTCCATGTTTAGCCTTGGTGCTTATTTTTTTAATTCTATAGTCTTGGCCATAGGGTATTGCCACTTATCAGAACTTTTTCAGTGTTTTTCTATATGCTGTTGTGTATTGAATTGTGTATTTCTTTTTATTGTACTATCTTTCTTTAATACACTATATTCTTGTATAAAGAATTATATATTGTAGTGGTGTCATTTTTTATGGCAAATTTTTATTTCGTTTTAGTCATAGTCTTTTGACTAAAATGCTATTAGTTTAGTTTAATCATACATAGTAAACATCACTAAAGTGATCAATCAACATAGTGGTCAACAACTCAGTTTATAATAATTAGTTTCCAAATAGGAGGACCAATGGGATTATGTACAATATGCTCTAATCAGTCCTGTTGGACAAGTTTGTGGCCTGCTCAATAACTGAATTATGTTACTGTTGTCTGGTGAGGTCCGAATTAAGTGTCCTGTACTTCTCAATCAGATAACCAACCAACAATTGGACATTTGCTCTGAACTAGGCCAATCTCCACAGCACCATAATCATCAATATGTATGAGCAGGGCCTATTTTAAGGCAAAATCCTCAAGGCACATTAAAGGTTCTGGGACACAAAAGGGGCAGAGCCAAAAGGGATTGGTTCAAATGACACTGCGTGACATTACGCTACTTTCCATAACCCCACAAGACACAATGTTGCCTGGGCACTGCAGATTACACTGTGCACAGGCAGCAGGCATGCTGGGACAGATACAAATTTTATGGGACAGGATCCAAAAAAACGCAACTGTTGGCAACTACACATCGTTAATCAAGCCCCATACCATGGCATCATTATTGTTTTGTTCAGAATAGGGAAATTGCATTTTTAAAACACATTTGAAAAATACATTGTAGGGCTTTAGATCTGTTTCTTATGTAATACCCCCCATTGAAACACCCGCTGCCAGTAACAGGCAGTGGTAAGATATATACATATATATATATTTTTTTTTTTTCCCTTCCTCTGCCTTCTTCATTCCACTTATTTTCTGTTATTGGCAAAGCTCAATATAACCCCTTTAGAATAAAAATGGTATAATTCCCAAGCACAGCCCACAGGGAAGGATATAAAGAATGCAGTATAGGAGCACCTGTTCAAACTAAGGACTAAAACATGCAAAAATGGTTCCTGAATGGGATGGGTCATGTGATAACCAGAAAGACAAAGACACTGGCTCTGTTTGCTGTTCATTGATGAAAAGGTAAGATTTTATGAATCATCTCCAGAGCACGCTCTATATTTATACTCTTATGACTGATAATCAGAAAAAGTTGGAACAATGTTTTTCTGTTTGGGACTTTACTTTGTTTTCAGAAAAGATTCTATATATCTTCACTGAAATGTTCCAGTTCAATTCAAAAAGCATCAGGGACCTCCTGTTTTTAATCATGTGTCAAGTGTATCCTTTCTATCAGTGTCATTATTCAACTTGTTGCCTTTTTGTCAAATCCATTTATCCAGTTTACAAGGGCTTTAGTTCCAGATTCTATTCGCCTTCCCTTGATAAAGAAGCTTTCCTAGTTCTCTTTGGAATGCTCATTGTCTACTTGGGACTTTGAAAACGGTCCTAAGACAATTTATACAGAGAGTAATTTGATGAGTTTTCTGTTATTACTGCCAATGTCAATACTTGAAGAGAAATATAAACAGTGTAGCTGTGCAACAAACTATTCCTTTTTCTTCTTAGTCATACTAGATTTACTTTGATCAGAGTATATGGTAGCCGAGGCATTATTTAACACAAATGTACACACACCAAACTAGCTAGTAGACTTGCTTTTCCCCACAAAAATCCTAAACTTGCAGTGCTACTACCACTGCAAGGGATTCTGGGTAGGCATATACGGATATGGTTAACAATGATCACCTTTTGGCCTCTATATCCCCTTTATACAAGAACCCCTATGACACAGAATAATTTCAATAAAAGTACATGTAATGGAACAAAGGCCACACTCAATGTCTGTGCCATCCAAGCCAAAGAAAGGATTTATCTGCAATCACATTAGAAAATATCGGGCCTACTCAGGTAGCTTCGATTTCTCAATGAAAATCAGAGCTCAGAGATTCAGTCTGGAAAGGATCACTGTGCTGATCCGAATGGCCCCTAAATTCAGGGATCACAGGGTTCACCGACTTGACCGCAGAAATTTGCCATGTTTTAGAGCAACATCTGGCACTTGTTAGACCCTGATAAACACGAATGGCCACTGTGGCTGAGAACATGCTAGCAGTGGCCTGCACCCGGACAGGAATTAAATAAAGAAATGGCACTAAATGATATACTAATGAAACAACCTTTAATGCTACTTTAAATTGTGAATACTTATGCAGTCAAATAGTGAATTACCGTACAAAAAGTAAATGTTTTTATATTGTATTTTTGCAACTTAGTTTTTTTCTATTTCTTATTCATACTTAGTTTCTAAGTAACATTGTTTTGCTATGTTAGCACAAATCATCGAAAATGGCAAGCTACCTTTTGATTCTGTGTTACCTATAGAATATTGCAGGCCCTCAACCAGTGGAGTATTTATTACTTACCCTGTTTAGTTACAATGTCAGGAAGCCATTAGCTGAATTAGAAAGTTACACATAGCTGTGAGCTTTATCCATAATAAAGAGTATACGCACTTGACCTGCAATATAAATGATGCATGGCAGGGGGCTTCCCAATACTTGCTCTATATTCTTATCAAATGGAAGTTTTCTAATTGCATATAAATGTAACCCTTCTTTCTCCAAGCAATAAAGCAGGAGGTTTATCATCTCAGGGGGGCAAGGTAAGTGAGATCAGCACAAGAACTCTTAAAATGACATGGTCATTAACAGGTGAAAAGGCATCAGGTTGGGCACAGCACTTTTTTATGTTAAAAATCCAGTATTAACCAAACAACTGTAGACAAAATAAAAATAATAATATTAAACATTTTACCCATCAAAAGATTAAGCATCCAATAAATAGCAGCCTTCAAGTTTAACAAACATAGCTGGCAGGGGGGGGGGGGGGGGGGTGAGCTAATTTTTTTTTAAAATGCAATACTATACCTATAATGAAATGTTAGTTTATAATCAATAATATTAGGCATTTAATACATTATTTTACTGTTTATTTTAAAGCAATGGAAGCGGCAGTTAGACACAGGAGCACTAGAAGGATGCAGTCACTGAAAGCTATAGTGCATTTGTTTATGCAGACTTCCTACAAATGCAGTCTTATGTCTGTTTCTGAAAGGGTATTTGCCTGTGCTTTGCAGGCAGCATTATAGCGTTTCTCCTGGCAGAGTGTGCATAGCAGTGCTTCTGACAAGGTGTATATATCTGCTGCTGACAGGATGTTTGTGCCTCTGGATCTGGAATTGTGTCAAGCTCTGTGCTCTAACAGTGTATCTGTTTCTGAAATCTCTTTCCTAGATCCCCTACTGGCAGTGTGTCTGCTTGTAATCCTGGCAGGATGCATGTCTCTGCAGCTCTGTCCGCTTGGCACACAGTGCGTGTGTGTGTGTGTGTGTGTTTGTGTGAGATTGAGATTTTTATTGGCCTATCATAAATCAACCACACAGTTTTCTTTAACAGGCATGTGAATACTAATATGTGATTTAGTTTTCACATACATAACATTCCAGCCAAAAGTCTGAGCACACTTCCTATTCACTGAACTGTAGGGAAATTCACAAGAAAATTGTAAAGTTACTAAATTGGTTTATACTTACAGCTAGGCTACTTTAGCTGTATATTTGCATTCAAAGCCAGCTATAGGTGCATGCCAACTCACACAGGAATTCTGATAATATGTTTTAGAAGGAAATCATGTCTTCCCACACATATTTTACACTGTAGGCTTAATAATAAAATATCCTCACTTTAGATGACCATTTTATTTTCATTTTTTTTAAAGCCTATTATTTCAACTGTAAGAATAATCTTATCATAGAAACCTTCATCGATTGCAAAACTATCTGTGAATCGCCTAATTAAAACATATATAGTGTAATACTATAATACAAAAGTATCAAATTCATAAGTGGACTACTGAATTTCATTTAAAATATATATTGCTACCGGTTACACAAATAAAATGCACTGGACTCATGTTTGACAGAGCACAGGTTGGTTTTCAGTCTGTCCAATTCAGGTCCTCTTTGACTTTGAGGAGGACTAGGTCTGGAAAGGAAACATTTCACAGCCACATTGGTAGCAAGTCAGTAATGATATATATATTCTATAAGTAGATGTATCTTATCTCATATATACTAAAATAAGTGAAAAATTGGGGCAAAATACTGGCATATTGGCAAAATACCGGCATGTTGAGTGGCTAAACACTGGCATATTGAGTTGCAAAATACTGGCATATTAAATGGCAAAAGAATGGCATATTGAGGGGCAAAATACTGGCATATTAAATGGCATATTGAATGGCAAAATACTGGCATATTGAATGGCAAAATACTGGCATATTAAATGGCATATTGAATGCCAAAATACTGACATATTAAATGCCAAAATACTGGCATAATGAATGCCAAAAGAATGGCATACTGAGGGGCAAAATACTGGCATATTAAATGGCAAAAAAATGGCATATTGAGGGGCCAAATCCTGTCATATTAAATGGCAAAAGAATGGCATACTGAGTGGCAAAATACTACTGGCATATTGACCATCTGCTCCCAACCACCCTCCATATTACACTAGGCCGGGATAACATGCTTGTGAGGGTGTTGTCGGGGGGGGGGGGGGAGAAGATTTGTTCAGTAAGGGGCCCTGAAATTCCTGGTGGCGGTCCAAATTGCGGACTTATTCAGAAGGACATCAGAGCTACCTGAGTAGCTTGAAGTTTCGGTAATTATGTGATCTGCCCCTTAGAAAGTAAAATATTACATTACCAAAACATATTATTAATGAAATCCCTTGATATTTACAGTATGATACTGTAACGGACCGTCTACCCAACGTAGTAGACCCTCTGTCCGTTGTGGGAAATCACCTCCTTAGCCCCCACTTACAGCTCAGCATTCACCCAGCAAGTCTTTCCTGGACCCTTGCTCTTTGTACCCAAATAGACAGGACATCTAGCAGTTAGGTACAGCAAGATTGAAGAATTCCTTTATTTGTGTAACAACAAAGACTTATATAAAAAGACATAAACATGACATCACAGACATTAGTATACAATGGGGGGGGGGGGGGGGGGGATGGAACTAAACATAGTTCTCCAACTAACTGGGGCTAGGAAAACATTAGACATTCAGACTGCAAACCAAATAGGAATTAACATAGAGTGAGTAGACCTAATTACAATACACACAGTAATGTACACAACATAATCAGTTTACCAGTTACTCCAGTTAAAACAGAACAATGGATGTTGGTGTAAACTATTGGAGTCACTGTCACATTATAAACCTTCAGAGTGGTCTACTCACAGAATTACACATAATCAATATACCAACAGAATATAACTAACTAACAATATTAACGTATAGTGTTTTGGCACATCCATTACCCAGGTGGTCCGTTCATACGTGAGTTGGTTCGGTAGATTCAATCTACCGAACACCCAGGCAGAAAGGCACGAACAAGCCTTTCTGCAGGGGAAAATACAAGCTTTTACCATGGGGCCATAGTCCAGAGGCAGCAGGCGAGCAACCAGGCTTCTCCAGAACATAGTGGCGAGGTTGGTTCCGCCACAGATACAACTTAGCCGAAGGCAGCCTTAACCCTTTAAGGACCAGGGATTTTCCAAGGCCAAGGACCAGAGCGTTTTTCAATTTTTAATATGCGGTTTTTGAAACATAATTTTCCTCTCTCTTATTACCGCACCCATACAAGTTATATGTTGTTTTTTAAAGGACAGTTAGAGCTTTCTTTTGATACCCTATACATAAAAATTATTTACATTTTATTATTAAAAAATACATATAAAAGAGGAAATTTGGGGGGGAAAAAAAGTTACACAACTAGTGCAACACTAACCCACTTATCCCCCCTAATTAACTAACTAATAAAAAAAGAAAAATATTGGTCCCCAAACCCCCCAAAACAAAAAAGACAGAAAAAAAACTCTAAAGAGTGCAATGTCAGATCCATAAAAATCACTCAATCACCGCGATCACATGCCCGGAAATCCACCGATCGGGTCCAGGAGCTTTGCCTTGGGTGCGAGGCTTAGTCCTGGACCCGTTGCAGACTGGCTGGCGGTGCCCACGGAGCGCACCGCCGGCTAGACTGCATGACGAGTTAACTCGTCATAAGGTCGCGAAGGGGTTAAGACCATTGAAGCCTTTTCAGAGCAATCTTTTGGCTACCCATATGGCCTTACATTTTTTCCCAACTTAAAATTTTTTTTTTTTTTTTTCCCTGTCCAATTCCCTGTCCCTCCCTCAAAGCCCCCTTATTCTAGACCACATTGGGTGGTGGAACAACTTGAGTGGACCACATAAAACATACATACATCATACATTGCTAATATCTATCCTTTCCCATCGGCGGGGGGGATAGCCAGGGGGGAGGAAACCTTCCCCCTATTCAGAGGTAATGGACTCTCCACTCACTATCCATCCTTTACTTCGGTTATCTCCCCTCCTACTGTTTTCGTAATGATACTGTTTCACCATAATGATGTAGTCCCCAGTTCCAACTCATTCGTCCACCTATTCCAGTACTGAGAATCTGCTAGGTTTCCCAAATTATTAGATCTGCTACTCTCCATCCTACATTGGTGGATAATTTGTATTTTTATTCTTCCCCACTCTGGGATCTTGGGGCCTTTCCAATTCCTCGAGATCTCTAATTTACATGCAGTTAGAATATGTATGATTATCCTGTGTTCCCTTGTATATTCTGGGAAATTCAGATGTAGTAGAGCAATCTCTGGCTTCAGATCCCAGTTTTGTCCAAATTTAGAAATCAAATATTGGGAAATGCCTTGCCAAAATCCAGTAATGAGCGGGCATCGCCACCAAATATGGAGATAGTCCCCTCGAGCTTTATGACATCTCCAACATAGTGATGTCTGAGTTGGATACATCTGACTGAGAGTTGTTGGAACTAAATACCAGCGATTGCTCACTTTAAACTGAGTTTCATTTAAATTTAAACAATGAACAGCCCTATAGCACCTTTCCAAAGCAAGGGACCATTGTTTTTCATCAATTTGGATCTGAAGGTCTTTTTGCCATTTTATACTGGCCGTAGTGGTCTCACTGCTTTTTGCCATTTTAAGTATTTCTAGGGATTTTGTTATAAGTGTTTTATAATCTGGTTGCCAAATTAACTTATTTAATAGATTTACCGATCCAAAGTTATTGGGGTCTGCAAAGCTTAGATGTTTCGCCAGAAAGCCCTTAACCCGAATATATTTAAATAAGTCTTGGGATGGAAGATCGTATTGTTCCTGGAGAGAAGGGAAAGTTTTTGAGTTATTATTTTTTATCAGGTCTTCGATCCGGGTAATGCCACTGGTGACCCAATTCCGTAGATCAATGTTTTCCATCAAATAATTTAATAAAGTTAGAGACAGCGCAGGAATCAATCTGTCTCTCAGACCCAACATATCCCTAACATAATTCCAATTATCCAATATCTGATTTAAGGCCGGACAACTATCTTTATTATCTAGCCTATATGAAGCTTTGTTAATTTTCCAGAACAGTACTTTCAGATTCGGGACTCTAGCTATCCCAAGTTCCCATATATACCAATCTTCAGAGAGCGTGTTCTCTTTTTGAGTTGCTATGGCCTGGGCTAATAGAGCCGCCTTTGCGTATTCCGCTACGAGCGGGACCCCCAGTCCTCCCTTCTTAGGTGTATTGGCTAGAGTCCGCAGACCCAGCCTTGGCTTCTTACCATTCCATATGAAACGGGTGAAGGAAGACTGTATTATTTGTGCCCATGCGCCTGGGATATTGAATGGGAGCATACGGAAAATGTATAGAAATTTAGGGAGAATATATGCCTTTATGGCATTTATTCTTCCCCACCATGAAATATACAATGGCTTCCATGTCACTAAGCTTCTGTTCATTTCCCTCATCATGGGGAGAACATTGATCTGCATCCAATTTTTTATATTCGGAGAAACGTTAAAATTTCTTGTGGTAGCTGCTGTTCATTTTGGAACAAACATCTGTACATTTTAGAAAGCACACAGCTCTTCTTTTAGAGGACAACTAAAACAAAAATTTCACTTGTGTTTAGAAGCACAAGTGAAACTATAATGCCCAGTATGCTTTTCAAGGTACATGCCAGTTTATCCTCAGACTGGCAGCTGCCAAGCTTCCTTGAGAAGCAAGTAGTCCAGTCTGGTTGCTGACTGTGTCTCTCTCTGCTAGAGCAGAGAGAGACCCTCATTTTTACATAGGATCAGGAGTGTCTGAAACTCTTGATCCCATGAAATATGAGGGTATCTCTGTATACAAGGAGAGAGAACCTGCTCCATGCAGAACACAATCAGACGAGCTGCTGTGAGCCCCCGTACCGATAGGCTGTGAGTGCACTGACACTAATGATTGCACGCCAGCCTTCTGATCAGCTCTGCCTCAGCTCGGAGGCAGAGGTGACAGTAAATCACTGTATATCTCTAAAGGTACATGTCAGATTTACTTAGGAGAAGAGGACACTTTTTAACCCTTGCATACTCAAACTCGGGTGCCGAATTTGACTTAGTCCCTCAAAAATAGCTTTGATTATTTCAGCTCCCCTTACTTTCATTGGGGAAGATTTGAACCTGTTTTTTTTTACTTAGTCTCAAAAAAAAAGTCTGCCCTCTAAGTTGAATTTTAGTGAATAGACCCATAAGTGTTCATACATAGGAGTTTGTACTGTTAGGTAAGTCAGAATAATGTGAGAACGTATCAAACACAGCAACGATAGAAACAAAAGAGTTATAAATGAAAAAGGAACAGGCATAACGTCTATTTATTTCGTTATGGATTGTTCCCCACGACAGGGAAACATTTTTTTATCTGAGAAGACACAATTAATATAAATATATAATTTGTATGCATCAGTTGCCATTTTCCTTATGCATTGAAATACCACAATCAAGGAATGTTAGTTCATCTAGTGAGACATGAAACAAGTGCCTGAATGTGCTGAGTCACCACTGTAGTCAGGCTCTGTAGCTGCCTGTGATATGACATGTTAGACTAGGAAACTGCTGCTGGAGAGTTACTAAACATGTAGTAAGTGTGGAATAGACAATGATGTAGTCACCTATCGGCTATTAGGATAACATTCTTTCATAGATTTGGCAAGAGCTCCCTGAGCATAGCTAAACACTATAACATGGGTCTAGGTGAATAAGCCAAGCGTCACACCAGAAGTCCCTAAACTCAATATAACAAACTGAACTTCTATATTCCAGTTATGCTGAGCAGGAGTCAGGAGGTGCAATGCACCAGTGCCCATGTGTTTAGAGGTTCTATGAAACTCTATGACGTTTAAAGGGCAAAAAGTAACTCAGACAGTGATTGGCCCACCGACTTAATTGGGGCTGAAATTAGATCCCAATTATAGCCAAAAAAGAGCTTTTTCACTATCCCGTCTCCAACCTCCCTGTGCCCGCAAGCGCTCCATCGACCGGTGATCATGGAGAATTCTTTGAAACTCTGAACTGGATCACAAGGCTGTGATGTTCTGCTGAAACTACTGACCGAGGGCTGCTGATCCTCCGTTGCTCTTTTGGGAGGTTGTCAATACATTGTGCTGATTAGCACTATATCACCTTGAAAAAAATACAGAAAGATCTTGTACACGCGCATGGAATTCCACTAGCAAAATGTATGAATTAATTCCTATTACCTATCTGAAGTGGATCTTGTCATCCACAGTGCCTTGGATGACAGGACCACTCTAAGTGAAAGCCTTTAGTTTAGGGGATAAGTAAGTACATGCTATAGATCACTGGGCGAAATTACTTTACATTGAATAACTAAAATTCCTATTTGACGATCTAATTTTTATCTGACAATAATTAATAATAGACTAGACTTGATACAACTCAGGTCTGTGTGAACAGTTACAAAATCTGCACTAGTGGAAACAAAATTTCACTGGAAAAACTCATTTGTCTCACAGTTTAACAGGTCTGTATTGATGTAAATTATTTTTCTGCAACAGCTACTTCATATACTGTAATCCCAAAGGTGTTGTGAGACTGTATTATTTCACTGTGTCACAGGTTCACTATATGTGCTGCTCGTTCTCAAACAATTTTCCAGGGATAAAAGTGTTGCTAAGTAGAACAGCTGCATTTGCTGTTATGGTACACTGACCAGAGAACGTTTCACCAAATAAGGACAAGTGAAACTCTGGAAAAGTATCTTATAATAAACTGAGACAGAGAAGCTCAGTCACTGATATCAATATTCTTTTCATGAGACTCTTAGATGAACCTTCTAGTATTCTGAGAAGCAAGATTAAAGAAGAATTAGAGAGCGATGATGAAGCATTATAAGAACATTGTTTTTTGAAGCTGCTTTTCTTTATAAAGCTGAAGTATAATTTTATTTTTGGATTATTCAACTTTATAATGTTAAGTTAACTTTTAACACAGTGTACATTACTGCATAGCAGTGCTTAGAGCAAGATTGCTGTTACATTTTATAAAATTAAAACTTGATGAATATGATTTTCGTTACAAATGATATTTGTTTAAATGTAAAGGTTGAGTATCCCTTGTAGAAAATACCTGGGATCAGAAGTATTTTGGAGAACAGGTCATTTTGGATAATGGATCAGTTTCACTAGAAAAGACTATATATTAAAGCCTCTCAGCACTGATGCAATACTGTAATATCAATCCAAATACTGTATAGAGCAAATAAATCACTTTTACTGTGATGTAACAGGTGCAATTGTATTACCTTTGTGGGTGTGGGGGAATCTGACCATGCATTGAAGGGCTATATTGGAGCTAAGGCTGGATGCTGAATAAATGCTGTTGTGTGTAGTTTTTTTGGCTAAAGAATCATTTTTGGATAATGTATTTTGGGATAAAAGATACTCAACCTGTATTTACATCTTGTACTCTGAAAAGAAAAGCCTTTCCAAACCTGTCATTGTGTAATTATCTCAACAAGATCTCTTCGATGATACCTTGGTGGACCCGCCCACCTCTCTGACTTACTTACTTTTAAAACCTCTGGAGGACGAAATCCATAAAGTACATTAATGATTGAAAGAGATGTTTAGATCAGACCTGATTTCATCTTTTGCTACAATAAAGGAAGATCTAACTGATCTGAACCGAGATTCTGAACTAAATGTCAGCCCTCTGATAGAGCGACTCAGAGCAAATAGGGCTCATTAAGGCAGCTTCTTTCCATTCTTTTATTAAAGAACTTCTATTTAAAATGTCTACAGGTGATGCAAACTTAATTAAATTTTAATTAATTTATCGCTTACAGTTTTTCCACTGTATGTGTGCGCATACAGAACCAGCAGTCTGGGTATGTATGCCTGTAGAAAGGCAGTCTGGTCTGCTTATGTATGGTTGTGTATATGCATGAAGGATATAACCATGGAAAGAAACTAGCAAAAGAACCATTATTATTTTTAAAATATAACATAAATAAACAGCAAATTAATCAATACAGATACATTTTAAATGTAGGCATTCATTAATCAATGCATTCTTATTTTTAATAGGAAATAGTGGACTGAGCTAAATAAATTGTACAGTCTATTATAATATTTAAAACGGAAGATATTCTATTGACTCAAAAAATTATTTAAAACATACAAAAAAGAGCATACATAGACTTACATATGAAGAAACTATACAAATATACAGATACCCATAGGCGTGCGCACGGGGTGTGCCGGGTGTGCCTGGGCACACCCTAATCCGTGCAGGGCCGTCTTTAACGCGGGGCAAACGGGGCAGCTGCCCTGGGCCCATTTACTCCTGGGGGGCCCCAAGGCAGCTGTCCCGTGGGCCCCCAGCTCCTGCTGCCGCGTTCACAGCGCATTGCGCTTGTGAACGCTTTTTTCCGGCAAGCCGCATCCGATGGATGCGACGGCCGAAAAAAAAAAAAAAAAAAAACTGACGCCGGATGTGACGTTGCGTCACATCCGGTTTCTGTTTCCCTCCTCCGTGCAAGAGGGAAGACTGCACGGAGGAGACATCCGGCGGGGGACACGGAGCAGCTTCATGTAAGTACGGGGGGGGGGGGGGGGGCTGGCTGGCACAATATTCCTGGTATCTGACTGGCACTATATTACTGGGCATCTGATTGGCACAATATTACTGGGTATCTGATTGGCACTATATTACTGGGTATCTGATTGGCACAATATTACTGGGCATCTGATTGGCACTATATTACTGGGTATCTGATTGGCACTATATTACTTGGCATCTGATTGGCACTATATTACTGGGTATCTGATTGGCACTATATTACTGGGTATCTGACTGGCACTATATTACTGGGCATCTGATTGGCACTATATTACTGGGTATCTGATTGGCACTATATTACTGGGTATCTGACTGGCACTATATTACTGGGTATCTGATTGGCACTATATTACTTGGCATCTGATTGGCACTATATTACTGGGCATCTGATTGGCACTATATTACTGGGCATATGATTGGCACTATATTACTGGGTATCTGACTGGCACTATATTACTGGGTATCTGATTGGCACTATATTACTGGGTATCTGATTGGCACAATATTACTGGGCATCTGATTGGCACTATATTACTGGGTATCTGACTGGCACTATATTACTGGGTATCTGATTGACACTATATTACTTGGCATCTGATTGGCACTATATTACTGGGCATCTGATTGGCACTATATTACTGGGCATATGATTGGCACTATATTACTGGGTATCTGACTGGCACTATATTACTGGGTATCTGATTGGCACTATATTACTGGGTATCTGATTGGCACAATATTACTGGGCATCTGATTGGCACTATATTACTGGGTATCTGATTGGCACAATATTACTGGGCATCTGATTGGCACTATATTACTGGGTATCTGATTGGCACTATATTACTGGGTATCTGACTGGCACTATATTACTGGGTATCTGATTGGCACTATATTACTTGGCATCTGATTGGCACTATATTACTGGGCATCTGATTGGCACTATATTACTTGGCATCTGATTGGCACTATATTACTGGGCATATGATTGGCACTATATTACTGGGTATCTGACTGGCACTATATTACTGGGTATCTGATTGGCACTATATTACTTGGCATCTGATTGGCACTATATTACTGGGCATCTGATTGGCACTATATTACTTGGCATCTGATTGGCACTATATTACTGGGTATCTGATTGGCACTATATTACTGGGTATCTGACTGGCACTATATTACTGGGTATCTGGCACTATATTACTGGGTATCTGACTGGCACTATATTACTTGGCATCTGATTAGCACTATATTACTGGGCATCTGATTGGCACTATATTCCTGGGCTCTGACTGGCACACTATTACAAGCATCTGACTGGCATAATATTACAGGCATCTGACTGGCACAATATTACAGGCATCTGACTGGCACAATATTCCTGGCCTCTGACTGCACACTATTACAGGCATCTGACTGGCATAATATTACAGGCATCTGACAGGCACCATATTCCTGGGCTCTGACAGGCACAATATTCCTGGTATCTGACTGGCACAATATTATTGGTATCTGACTGGCACAATATTACTGGTATCTGACTGGCACATTATTACTGGGCTCTGACTGGCACAATATTGCAGGCATCTGACTGGCACAATATTGCAGGCATCTGACTGGCACAATATTACTAGGCTCTGACTGGCACAATATTACTGGCTCTGACTGGCACAATATTACTGGCATCCGAAAGTTACAATATTACTGGCATCTGAATGGCACAACAATTATGGCATATGTGTGTGTGTGTGTGTGTGTGGGAGGGGGGGGGGGGTAACATCGCGATGGATGGCGGGATTGCATGCAGGGGAGGGGGCAGGATCCAGGGGGCCCAAGCAAATGCTTGCCCAGGGTCCAATCACTATTAAAGACGGCCCTGCCTCCGTGCTGCACTGCCGTCTGCCGCCCGAGTTTGTCTCCTAATCCGATCCTTCACTATGCGAGCGGAAGCGCCGCATAGTGAAGGACGGACTTTCTCCTCCCTCAGACCTCCACCGTAATGTACGCGTTCGCGTACACGCGTTCCGTGACGTCACGCAGAGGCGGAGTCACGGCAACGCAAGGGTGAGGCCCAGCCGCAGTGCCAGAGGAGAGGGTGCAGAGCGGAGCACAGGCACATCGTTTTTTCCCAGGAGGGGTTCTGGGGCGGCCGGCTGGCTGGTAAACTTTAAGTAAGTGTTTTTTTAAGTTAAAAAATGTGAAATGTTTGTTTACATTGCTAAATGCTTAATTAATAAAAAAAAAGTTTTAATACAGTTTTTAAATGTTTGTTTATATTGATAACTATATGAATGCGGGTCTGTATGTAAGTATGCAGAGTGCATTTGTGTATGTGTGTGTGTGTGTATAGATATATAGATAGATACGGCGTGTGTGTTTGTGCTTTAGGGTGCACACCCTAATGCAATAGGCTGCGCACGCCTATGCAGATACCACAACACAATAGCATATACTGTACTTAGATATAAGCACTAGATGCAGTGTCTCCCCATATAATACTGTGTAACCAATAGTGTAGCAGTAATAATATAATTGTTGACACAATATAACATTTTATATATACACTCAAGTACAAAATATCTAGGAAAACCAAACCGCATGTGTGTGAGGTCACTAGAAAAAATAAGCAACTGTTTAACATTTACAATAAAAAAGGAAGAAAGTCCTTATAAAAATGTATAAAACAAGTACAGTCCCATTTACTTATGTGCATGGAAAGAAAGTGCAAAAAGATCTTGGCCTAGATCAAAAGAAGCTGGAGGCTCCCTGATATGCGATGCGTTTCAGGATAGCCTTTATGAAGCAGGCGTTTTCTCTGCACAGCAAGCCTAGGTCTGAGTCAGGTTTTTAACTGCCAAAAAAATGCCGCAAAAGATGCGGCACTAATTAGGCAAGCCGCCTATCATGAGTGCTATGCGTCTTTAGCCATGGCACTCACAGGCTTAAATAATTAGTGGTGCATTTTTCATGGCTTCTTTTGGCTGTTAAAAGCCTTGTTCAGAGCTGGGCTTGGTGTGTGGAGGAAATGCCAGCTTGATAAAGGCTATCCCCTGTGTGGGACTGATTCGTTGATCTGTTCAAATAAACTTGTATTTTCTGGATTATCAAGTCCCTCGGGTGCTTTATATATATATATATATATATATATTCTTATTTTCTGAGCCTTGCATTACACTCTAATGTAGTAGATAGATGAATAGATTTCAGGGTGAAAATATATATATAGCAGCGACAGTAACAAGTTTTACATTTATGCAAATTAATAATTATGCTGTTAAAAAAGATAAAATCCACGAAAGATGCCAAGACAAATAAAATTACACTTAACGTACATTAATGTTTACTTTCAAGTATTTACAGTTTGCTCAGGACCAGATGTCCCATTAGATACACTGCCTATTTGCTTAAAGGAACTGTCTAGTGCCCAAAATGCATCTTCCAAATATTAATGCATATTAATGTGCTTTCAAAGTACTTTCAAATGCATGTTTTACATTTTGCATTGCTTAAAATATAAAATACTTACAGCTAGATGAAATTGTGAAATTACAACAGTTTGCAAGAACTCAGGACTGCCACACTAGTTGACTAAAAGTACCGTATTTGCTCGATTATAAGACGACCCTGATTATAAGACGACACCCCAAACTTTGGATATTCCTTTAGGAAAAAAACTAAAGGCCTGAATATAAGACTACCCTATAGGAAAAAAGTTAAATTTGTATATATTCACAATATAATAAAAAAATTATATCAAAAAATGCATTTCTTGTTTTTATTTCCTTTTTATGTGCCAATGCTGCCTCTCTCTTTCTTTTGCCCCCAGCTTTGTCCCTCTCCCCCTCCCTTTGACTCCCCCTCGCCTCTGTCTCTTCCCCCCCTTGTTTCTCTATGCCCCCTCCCCTTGTTGCTCTGTCCCCCCCTCCCTCTGTCTCTCCCCCCCCTTGTTGCTCTGTCTCCCCCTCCCTCCCCCTGTGTCTCTGCCCCCCTCCCTCCCCGTCTCTCTGCCCCCCATCCCTCCCCCTGTCTCCCTGCCCCCTCCCTCCCCCTTACCTGTAAATAGATCCCTGGTGGCTAGTGGGGGCAGCCGGGGGATGTCTGGTCCGTCATAATAGACGGAGGTGTCGGGCAGCATGGAGGATGTCTACACGTATCGTGCAGACATTCCCCAGCTGCCCGATTCACCCTGGTGGCTAGTGGGGCAGCAGAGGATGTCTGCGCGATGAGCGCAGACCTCCCCTGCTGCCGCCCGGCACGACCGCCGGGACTTCTGTGACGAAGCCGGAAGTACCCGGCTTCATCATAGAAGCTCCGGCGAACGTGCCGGGCGGCAGCAGGGGAGTCTGTGCAGACATCCTCTGCTGCTAGAGAGGGGGATCCAGGTCCCCTGCAGCTCTGCTGGGGAACTGGATCGCTGTTTTATAATCTGACCTCAATTTGAGGTCAGATTATAAGACTACCTCGATTATAAAACGAGTGGGAATTTTCAGAAAAAAAATTCTGAAAAAAACCTCGTCTTATAATCGAGGAAATACGGTAATTTCCTTTTTTATTCTTTGCTGCAGGAACCAATGAGAATAATGCCATTCAAATGAATGGAATATCCTGTCTCTCTAATGATGTCATCAGAAATGTGTTACACTGTTTAGAGATCCTACTGTGTACAAGAGCAAGGTCACTCAGAGGCCACACAATATACCGTATTTGCTCGAATATAAGACAAGGTTTTTTTCAGAAAAAGACCCCTCGTCTTATATTCGAGGTCGTCTTATAATCTGACCTCAAATCCAGGTCAGATTATGAGACTGGGATCCAGGTCCCCCGCAGAGCTGCAGGGGACCTGGATCCCCCTCGCTAACAGTGCGTGCAGACATCCTCCACTGCCACCCGGCACGACCGCTGGGACTTCTATGATGAAGCTGGGTCCTTCCGGCTTCATCATAAAAGTCCCAGCGGAAGTGCCGGGTAGCAGCGGAGGATGTCTGCGCGTATCGTGCAGACATCCTCCGGCTGCCTCCACTAGCCACCAAGGATATTTGGCAGCCGGGGGATGTCTGCACGATAGTGCAGACATCCTCCATGCTGCCCAACATTTCCGTCTATTATGATGGACCAGCTGCCCCCACAAGCCACCAGAAGATATGAGCAGCCTAGGGATGTCTGCACATATCGTGCAAACATCCCCCTGCTGCCAAAACTAGACACCAGGGAGGCTACGTTGGGGGGAGGGTGGGGGACAGACACAGACAACATTGGGGGAGGGTGGGGGAGAGACACAGACAACATTGGGGGGAAGGTGGGGGAGAGACACAGACAACTTGGGGAGAGGGAGGGGTGGAGAGACAAACAACATTGGGGGGAGAGAGACAGACAACGTTGGGGGAGAGTGGGGGAGAGAGACAGACAACGTTGGGGGGAACATTGGCACATAAAAGGTAAATAAAAACAGAAATGCATTTTTTTTTATATCATGAGTTTTTATTAAATATGAAAAAGCAATTTACATGTGAATGTATACAAGTTAAACTTTTTTCCTATAGGGTAGTCTTATATTCAGGCTTTTAGCTTTTTTCCTAAAGGAATATCCATAGTTTGGGGGGTCGTCTTATAATCAGGGTCATCTTATATTCAAGCAAATATGGTAATCAATTTGAGGATGACAGGAAGTGACTAAATGAAACAAAACTTTATATACTCAGTGTCTATATAATCAGGGCCGTCTTTAACGCGGGGCAAACGGGGCAGCTGCCCTGGGCCCATTTACTCCTGGGGGGCCCCAAGGCAGCTGTCCCGTGGGCCCCCAGCCCTGCTTGCCGCGTTCACAGCGCATTGCGCTTGTGAACGCTTTTTTCCGGCAAGCCGCATCCGATGGATGCGACGGCCGGAAAAAAAAAAAAAACTGACGCCGGATGTGACGTCGCGTCACATCCGGTTTCTGTTTCCCTCCTCCGTGCAAGAGGGAAGACTGCACGGAGGAGACATCCGGCGGGGGACACGGAGCAGCTTCATGTAAGTACGGGGGGGGGGGGCTGGCTGGCACAATATTCCTGGTATCTGACTGGCACTATATTACTGGGTATCTGATTGGCACAATATTACTGGGCATCTGATTGGCACTATATTACTGGGCATCTGATTGGCACTATATTACTGGGTATCTGATTGGCACTATATTACTGGGTATCTGACTGGCACTATATTACTTGGCATCTGATTGGCACTATATTACTGGGCATCTGATTGGCACTATATTACTTGGCATCTGATTGGCACTATATTACTGGGCATATGATTGGCACTATATTACTGGGTATCTGACTGGCACTATATTACTTGGCATCTGATTGGCACTATATTACTGGGTATCTGATTGGCACTATATTACTGGGTATCTGATTGGCACTATATTACTGGGCATCTGATTGGCACTATATTACTGGGTATCTGACTGGCACTATATTACTTGGCATCTGATTGGCACTATATTACTGGGCATCTGATTGGCACTATATTACTGGGTATCTGACTGGCACTATATTACTTGGCATCTGATTGGCACTATATTACTGGGCATCTGATTGGCACTATATTACTGGGTATCTGACTGGCACTATATTACTTGGCATCTGATTGGCACTATATTACTGGGTATCTGATTGGCACTATATTACTGGGTATCTGATTGGCACTATATAACTTGGCATCTGACTGGCACTATATTACTGGGCATCTGATTTCCACTATATTACTGGGCATCTGATTGGCACTATATTACTGGGTATCTGATTGGCACTATATTACTTGGCATCTGATTGGCACTATATTACTGGGCATCTGATTGGCACTATATTACTGGGCATCTGACTGGCACAATATTACTGGGCTCTGGCTGGCACAATATTACTGGGCTCTGACTGGCACAATACTGGGCTCTGGCTGGCACAATATTACAGGCATCAGACTGGCATAATATTACAGGCATCTGACTGGCACAATATTACAGGCATCTGACTGGCACAATATTCCTGGCCTCTGACTGCACACTATTACAGGCATCTGACTGGCATAATATTACAGGCATCTGACTGGCATAATATTACAGGCATCTGACTGGCACAATATTACAGGCATCTGACTGGCACAATATTCCTGGCCTCTGACTGCACACTATTACAGGCATCTGACTGGCATAATATTACAGGCATCTGACAGGCACCATATTCCTGGGCTCTGACAGGCACAATATTCCTGGTATCTGACTGGCACAATATTATTGGTATCTGACTGGCACAATATTATTGGTATCTGACTGGCACAATATTACTGGTATCTGACTGGCACATTATTACTGGGCTCTGACTGGCACAATATTGCAGGCATCTGACTGGCACAATATTGCAGGCATCTGACTGGCACAATATTACTAGGCTCTGACTGGCACAATATTACTGGGCTCTGACTGGCACAATATTACTGGCATCCGAAAGTTACAATATTACTGGCATCTGAATGGCACAACAATTATGGCATATGTGTGTGTGTGTGTGGGGGGGGGGGGGGGGGGGGGTAACATTGCGATGGATGGCGGGATTGCATGCAGGGGAGGGGGCAGGGTCCAGGGGGCCCAAGCAAATGCTTGCCCAGGGTCCAATCACTATTAAAGACGGCCCTGTATATAATCAGTGCTGCCACACCTGCAGTAAATATGCAAAGTAATCACTGGGGAGGGCTTGAGTCAAATATTAAAAATGTGATTTATACAGAATGCCTGCATCAAATCGCACTGGAAAAAAAGCCTGTGCACTATACAAGCGGTAATTTTTATGTTGCACCAAAGTGAGTTTGGGGACTAGACTGTCCCTTTAAAGCACCATTTTGTTTAAAGGCAGTCCGTCACCTAAACATTGTTTATACTGTAAATGGAGAGAATAAATAATAAGAAAAATGGTGTATACAGTGTGTTTGCAATATTTCAATCAAATGAATAAATTACAAGAAAATTCAGTTTAAATGCATCTGTGCTGTCTACTGTTGATGACATGCCCTGTGGTTTGATATGCAAATTATTTACTTTTAGTAAGCAATTTATAATTTGCATACCAAGCCACAAGGTGATGTTATATATTTTTCTCTTAATTTATAAATTTGCTTGTATCTCTGCTAACATAAAGTATAGTTTCTTTAAGGTCTACATTCACACTATAAACAATATGAGGCATCTGGATGGTCTAATTTTTGTTTTCATACTGTATACCACCTATGTCCATATTACTTGTAGGAGAGAGCAACCATGTTCAAACATAAAATATCTGTTTCCTTACTTAAATGTGCAAAAACACCCAAAATGAGATAATACAATTCCTAATGTCCACCTTATTTAATATGAAAATTTCTGCAGACAAGTCTTAAAATACCATACTGATGCTCTGGGTAAATTCAAAATATTACCAGTATTGTAGTGCCAAGTCTGCAAAATCCCATTACATTTTGCAACACATGAGTTATGACATATTCATGATAATTTATTGGCCTTTGTAATTGAGCCAACACTAGTTACCATAGCAACAGTGTGTCAAATTGTCACTGACAGGCATTCGTCCAAATAATAACTACTTAGTGAAGCCAGAGGTCATGCCCCCTGCAGTAATACTGATGGTTTTTACTGAAATATTTGGAAGTCAGTCAAGTTCTTGGACAAGACAGAGCTCACATATTACACCTTTACTTTTTTATGTTATTATTATTCTCATTTATGTGCATTATACAACAGTTTACACAAACATTAACATAGATTTTTAAAGTGTATAACAAATCCATGAAGTATTAAAGGCCCAGATCACAATCTTAAAATCTAACTGGCTAGCAAATTTACAATCTTGAACATGTGAAACAAAAGAGAGTGATACAGGTAGAGATTGGAGGAGGATTATTGTGGGTTTTAATTACCGTATTTGCTCGATTATAAGACGACCCCGATTATAAGACGACCCCCCAAACTTTGGATATTCCTTTAGAAAAAAAACTAAAAGCCTGAATATAAGACTACCCTATAGGAAAAAAGTTCAACTTGTATATATTCACATGTAAATTGCTTTTTTAATAAAAAATGATGATATAAAAAATTTTGTTTTTTTGTTTTTATTTCCTTTTATGACCCAAATTGCCAATGCTGCCTCTCTCTTTCCCTTGCCCCCAGGTTTGTCTCTCTCCCCCCCTTAGTGTTGTCTCTCTCTCCCCCTCCCTTTGTCTCCCCCCTCCCCTTGTCTTTGTCTCTTCCCCCCTCCCTCCCCTTTGTTGCTCTGCCCCCTCCCCTCGTTTCTCTGTCCCCCCCTTATCTTTCTTCCCCCCCTCCCTCCCCCTCGTTTCTCTGCCCCCCCCCCCTCCCTCCCTCCCCCTCACCTGTTTCTTGATCTCTGGTGGCTAGTGGGGGCAGCCGGGGGATGTCTGCACGATACGTGCAGACATCCTCCATGCTGCCCGACACCTCCGTCTATTATGATGGACAGCTGGTCCGTCATAATAGATGGAAGTGTCGGGCAGCATGGAGGATGTCTGCAGGGATCGTGCAGACATCCCCCAGCTGCCCGATTCTCCTGGTGGCTAGCGGGGCAGCGGAGGAGATCTGCGCGATGAGCGCAGACCTCCCCTGCTGCCGCCCGGCACGACCGCTGGGACTTTTATGATGAAGCCGGAAGTATCCGGCTTCATCATAGAAGTCCCGGCGGTTGTGCCGGGTGGCAGCAGGGGAAGTCTGTGCTCATCGCACAGACATTACCCTGCTGTTAGAGAGGGGGATCCAGGTCCCCTGCAGCTCTGCGGGGACCTGGATCCATGTCTTATAGTCTGACCTCAATTTGAGGTCAGATTATAAGATGACCTCGATTATAAGACGAGGGGTAATTTTCAGAATTTTTTTTCTGAAAAAAACCTTGTCTTATAATCGAGCAAATACTGTAGATTCAATGCAAGCTTGTTTGAACAGGGGATGATTTATGTATTTCTTAAAGTGCAAGAAGAATTGAGAGACCTAGAACTTCAATGGAAGTGAGTTACAGAGCTATAAAGACACCTTAATAATTAGTTGCTAGTGTGGCAAGGGGACAAGGAGTAGGTATTGAAAAAGAGGTCAGTCACAGACCATGGGAAGAGCTGAGAGGCTTTTTTGTGATAGGTGTTAGGATCACTATCAGCAAAGTACCAGTGGCACCATAGTGAGGGGCCTAACTGTTAATAAAGAGGGATTAACCCTTAAAATTAACAATTTGCCATATAAAAAGGTTAATCTAATAAATACTTTTGTCCTTGTCCAGTATACTGGAACAAAAATAAACTTCAGCATGTGAGCCATATTTTCAGCTATTTCAGCACCGACACATTGCTCCAGTCCTCTGAACATCTGACTCCTCCCCTCTAATCGCTGCCACCTGCTTCCTCATACTTCACTGCCATTCTTCTTTACCGTCCACAATCACATTATTTGTATACTGATGCACCCATACATCACTAGTGTTAATAGTGGTGTTGGAAAGATAGGCAAGTTGGAGAAACTTAGTTTTTTGCTGTTCACTTGTCAGTTCCCCTTGGTTTTGTGAATTTATCCCAGTTATTCTTCCTAAATGGGCAGATCCGTATTCACAATCACCTTAGCAATTACATTCACAGTCCCAATAACAATACTCTGCTATTTATTTGCTTTGCTACTCTGTTTTTTTTTTTTTTTTCAAATTCTTTATTTTGTACATTTTTAGAATTTATAAAATTTGAATTTCCAGAAAATTCACAATATATATGGAAAATATATTACGTATACAAATAAAACAATCTTGTAACAGATCTAGTGACTTCATTTGACAATATCAAAACAATTAAAACAATTAAAACAACAACAATCAAACACTACAAATTTTTTTTTTAAAAAAATAGGAGAACATAGAGGAAAGAAAAAGAAGGAGTAATCAGAGACAGGAGAGAAATGAAGAAAGCTGGGTGTCCCATCCAGGGCAGCGTATCTAACAGTGTCCATCTAATATGTAGTAAATGGGGTTTAGCCTTTAGGGAAACGCTCCAGCCAGGGGCCCCATATTGAGAAAAATCTTTTGGGGGAATCGTGGAGGAATGCAGTCAATTGGTCCATTTCCACTACTTCTTCTAGTAGGGCCAAAACTGTACCCAAAGGGGGGATAACAGTTTGGTTCCAAACCTGAGCAAGAGCCCGGCGTCCCGCCAGGTATATTCGGGAAAACAGCAGATTCTCAAATTTTGTGAAACCATCTAGAGGTTTAGAAAGAAGTACTGAGTATGGGTCCATGGGAGTTGGTTTGTTCAGTAGTTGGGAAGCAAAGGTGGTGACTTGTTTCCAATATAATTGGATTTTAGGACAATTCCACCAAGCGTGAATGTAAGTCCCAGGAGAACCGCACTGTTTCCAGCACAAAGGAGAGGTTATGAGTTGCATTTTCGCTAATTTGGAAGGGGTAGTGTACCAACGTAAGAGAGTCTTGTAGGCTTGTTCTTTATGCGCCATACAAATAGATATTTTTGAGGTGGCTTCCCAAATGTCGATCCAATCTTCCCTTTCAAGGACCTGACCTGTATCCAATTCCCATCTAGCAATATAGGGAGGTGGGAGGCTGGGACCTGATAGTAGTAATTCTGTATAAAGCTGGGAGATAAAACCTTTTTTCCTAGGAGCGATGAGACACACATGTTCGAACCAGGTTGCGGGTGAGGAAGCTGCAGCTTTGATCTTTGGATCCGAGGCAAAGTCTCTCAGCTGAAGATAACGAAAATAATCAGAGGAGCGTAAGTCCAATTTGGCTTTGATGGAATCGTATGATTTAACTGCGCCATCAACATAGAGGTCTGCAATTCTAGATATATCTCCTTGGTCAAAAACTTTAAAGTTGGTTGGGTTCATTCCCGGTGGGAAGGCACGATTCCGATATATCGGGATCATTGAGGAAGCTGATTTGATGAGAGAGAATTTGAGAGCGCTGGTGTCCCAGATCCGCAGAGAATTGGAAATTGAGGGGCAGCTGGAGCGGAGCAATGGTCTTTGTTGTTTGGGTGTCCAGATATAGCAGGGTAGTATGTCAGGCCTGAGGAGGTCGTTCTCGATGTCAACCCAGCGTATATGGGAGACTGAAGCATGCCAGGAAGCAATTTGGGAAAATTGTGCCGCAAGATAATACTTTTGGACATCAGGCAGGCCAAGGCCTCCAGCGAATTTGGGCTTGTACATCGTGGTTCTATTTACACGGGGGCGTTTGTTGTTCCATATGAAATCGTTTATTTGTCTTTGAAGGAGTTTGAAATCAGCAGGAACCAAAGGGACAGGTAGGGCTTGGAATAAATAAAGTAATCGGGGGAGGATATTCATTTTGACTGTTGTGATGCGTCCTAGCCAGGAGATATGAAGAGGGGACCAGCGACTCAGATCAGATTTGATTTGCTTCAGTAGGGGGGAGTAATTCAGTGAGTATAGTTGGGAGTACGTGGCCGATAGTTTAAGTCCTAGGTACGTCAAGGGTCTGTCAGAAATGTGGATGTCAAAGTTAAGGGATATTAGTTTGGTTATGTGTTTGGGGATATGAATGGGTAGGGCTTCAGACTTGGTCACATTTATTTTGAAGCCTGTGAGGGAGGAGAACTTGTCTAGGACATGAAAGAGGTTAGGTAGAGAGGTCAGTGGGTTCGTAATTGAAAGTAAGATGTCATCCGCATATGCTGCTACTTTATAATGATGAGGGGGTATCGATAGGCCAGTAATATCAACGTTGTCTCTGATTGTCTGGAGTAAGGGTTCGATGGAGAGGGCAAATAACAAAGGTGATATGGGGCAGCCCTGTCTCATTCCGTTGTAATTGGAAAATCGTACTGGCAATGCACCAGGTATGCATATTTGGGAAGATGGTCTATGGAATATGGCAGCCATGCAGTTCTGGAAATTGTGGGGGAAGTTCATGCGTTCGAGCGTCAGTCGTAGAAAGGACCAGTTCATACGGTCAAATGCCTTTTCGGCGTCAAGGGAGAGGAAAAGGGTTGGGGTGCGAGTGTGAGAAGAGTGCCACATCAAGTCAATACATCTCCTAGTGTTGTCCAGGGCTTGTCTATGTGGGATAAATCCCACTTGGTCAGGGTGAATGAGTTTTGGTAAGATAAGGTTTAGTCTGTTGGCCAGGATTTTGGTAAATAGCTTGTAGTCGGTGTTGAGTAGGGCAATAGGTCTATAATTGGCGGTGTCATCTTTGGGTTTACCTGTCTTATGGATAAGTGAGATTGTCGCTGCTTGCATGTCGTCTGTGAGGTAGCAACCGTCACGGAGTCCGTTGAAAAGGTCAAGGAGGTGGGGTGATAGCTCCTCATTGAAGGTCTTGTAATAAAAATTGGTAAAACTGTCAGGTCCAGGAGCTTTATTCGCTTTAAGGGATTTGATTGCCGTCTGTAGTTCAGAGGAGTCAATCGGCTGGTCAAGAAAGTCGCTGTCGGCTGTCGAGAGATGGGCTATGTTACTTTTGGCCAAATACTGGGTAATATCATGGACATGGGAAGGGTTAAGGAGAGTGTGGTCTGGGGAGTGTTTGTAAAGAGAGGAATAAAACCTAGAAAATTCGGTCGCTATGTCTTGAGGATGGGTAATAATGGTACCTGATTTTGTGCGGATGCTTGGTATGATCTTTGAGGCAGTTTGGGATCGAAGACAGGAAACAAGGATCTTGTCCGCTTTGTTGGATTTTTCGTAATATGTGCGCTTTGTGAATTTCATTAATTTTGAGGTGTTGGCCAAGTGCAGTTTGCGAAGTTCTGTTCTGACTTTAGTAAGGTCGTTGGTCGTGCGGGAGGTTGGGTGAGATTTGTTAAGAGTTTCTAGGCTGAACAGTTCCGACTGTAGCTGTTGTGATATGCGTTCTCTCTCTTTCTTAAGGTTGGAGCATAAGGCTATGAGTTGGCCTCTGATGACTGTTTTATGCGCGGACCATAGAGTGGCCAAATCTGAAACGGAATCCTTGTTCAGAGTAAAATATTCAGCAATGGAGGTTTTGAGCAACGATACAACATGTGGTTTGTGAAGGATGGATTCGTTCAGTTTCCACGACCAATGCTTGGAGTGATGAGGGAGGTTGAGGGTAATAGTGATGTCTGCATGGTCTGATAGAACAATGGAGTGAATTGCGGTAGAGGCGACCATGGGTAAACAGGATTTTGAAATGCAGAATAGGTCTATACGGGAGTAGCTCAGGTGAGGGTGGGAAAAAAAAGTATAGTCTTTTGTAGTCGGATGTTGGAGTCTCCATATATCCAGAAGGTTGTGGCGTTGTAGGAAATCAGCTAGGTGTTTCTCTGAAGGATATACAGGGGGAATTGTGGAAGACGATGTCCTGTCCAGTGCAGGGCAGGTGGTGGCATTGAAGTCTCCGCCGATAATCAGTCTATCAGTTGGGTGAGAGTCCAGAAAATCGGAGAGGGATATCCAGAAAGCGGCATCAGGGACCGCAGGGGCGTAGATATTCAGGAATGTTACGGGGGATGTGCCCAGTTGGCCAGTGAGGAATAGAAACCGGCCTGCCTTGTCGGCGTGGGCAAATTGTGTTATAAAAGGGCATGATTTGCGGATGAGCACTGCCACTCCGGCTTTTTTGACTGGGTTATTAGCCATATGGCAGACATTATAGGTAGGATCACGGAATGTAGGTGGTGAATCGTGGGCGAAATGAGTCTCTTGGACAAACACCACATCAGCATTTTGTTTCTTGAAATAACGGAGCATGGACCTCCGTTTTTGCGGAGAATTGAGGCCATGTACGTTGAGGGACAGGAGAATGAGCGGGGATGGCATTTTGGCACGGTAATCCTGGACGGTGAGCAGGAAAAAGAGAAAGAAAAAAGATAAAGAGAATGGGAGAAGAGAGAGGAGAAATTAAAAAAAAAAAAAAACAGATGTTATTACCAATGTATGAGACAGACACTAGAAACACATGTAGTAAAAATAAAAAATACTTATAAAAATTAAAATGAATGGAATACTAATTCAGTAAAGAAATTCAGTAAAAAGAAAAAACATACAAGGCTTATCCGTTATTTTTCGAGATCACTGTAACGATAACAGGCGCTGGGCTTACTTTAATGGCCAGACGCTCGGGTCGGGAGGAGGAAAATGTGATGCCGGGGATAAAATCACCGGCAGCACATGGAGTGGGTTAGATAATCGTCTAACACTAATAGAAAAAAAACTTGTGGTAATTAACAGAAAACAGTATAGCGAGGCCTTGAGCCTATTGCTATTAAATTTCAACAGGATTGATAAAGATGCAGCAAAATTGGAGGCCTGAGGTGTGTGGTGGCCCAGGATGTATCTGGGTACCCCCTTTAACCCTGAGGTGTGTAGGAACCAGCTGTGTACGGGGGGTAATTTGGTACATTTACAGGGCCTTTGGAGAGAGAAAACACGGGTTTTGACTTTCTTCATGGGCTGTGCAGGGAGGGGAGAGTGGTCCCTTTACTTTCTAGTGGGGAAGTAGGCTTGTATCGTTTGGGTATAGGTGATACATTGGGGGGTTGGGGAAACCCTCGTGTCAATAGGGATCAAACGGTCCAAAACGATTATGAGTAATCTATATTGGCCCTAGGATGTCAGCTTAGAGACGTACAGGGTTATGTATATTAAGAAAATAGGGCAGAGTGATATGACCATATCGGGGTAGGGCAATTCTCAAAAGGCAGTGTGCCATGATTAGCCTTAGGAGCGTGTGCTTGCTGATGTGATATACAATTTTGGGACCTTTGAATGGAGAATCTATGTGGGGCGATTGTGTAGTATACTTATCGTCCAAAGTTCAATATGGGGAAGTCTCTCTGCCTTAGGATATAGGACAGTGTAGGGTCACGTAGTCGCTTTCTGGGACCTGTTGGGGTCGGAGCAGCCTGTACTGGGTAAGCATCATCGTGGAAGTAAGCCAGGTAAGGTACACACTCAGGAGCAAGGCGAGAGCTTGGAAGGAGGACAATCTGCGTCGCGGGCACTGTCCTTAAATTTGGAAGCTTATCAGGCCCTTGTGTTCGGTCCTTTAGTTGTGGCTTGGTGCGAGGTTGAAGGCAGAGCCGGGAGTCTAGGCCGGGGGCTCCGTGCTCTGGGTCCATCTTCCGGAGGGGCGAAATGGAGAGCGTCTACGAATGCCTGTAAGTCCTCATAGGTGGTGAAGGAACGTGTCGTGCCATTTTGCGCAATCATAATTTTGAATGGAAATCCCCAAGCGTATTTTAAGCCCACTGCTCGAAGTTGGTCTGTGAGAGGCTTCCACTGTTTGCGTCGGTATAGTGTAGCGGGTTCCAGGTCTTGAAACACCTGTACAGGAGCGTTATTATATTTCAGAGGGGTGCGCCGGGTGGATTTCATCACTGCCTCCTTAGTCTGGTGGTAGTGGAACCAGAGGATAACGTCTCGGGGCTGGGACCCAGCCGGGCCCGGAGCCCTCAGGGCTCTATGTGCTCTGTCCAGCATGAGGCGTTCTGAAGGTAAGTCAGGGAGAAGGTCCTGGAGCATTTGGAACAGGGCTGCCGGTAGGGCTTCAGGGCCCACCATTTCGGGAAGTCCCCTGATCCGGATGTTATTTCGCCGGGACCGGTTACCCATGTCTTCCACTGAGAGTTCAAGCGCCGTTACTCTGTGGTATAGATCCACCGAATCGTCTGCTAGGTGTTCGTAATCGGAGGAGATGGCGCGGATTTGTTCCGTGTGGGTGTCCACCAGGGAGCGGGTTTCTTGGACCTCCTGGCGAATGCTCATGAGAACGTTGCCAATTTCCTCTTTTATACAGGACTGCAGTCTGAGGAATATATCTTCGAGGTCCTGTTTTGTGGTCAGAGGCGGCGGTATGGGTGAGGCCGCCATGTCATCCAGAAAATGGTGCAACTTCGGGAGGGTCTTTTTTCTTCGCGCTTCGGGTGTGCGAGGGGGGACCCATGAAGGAGCTCACCCAGGTGTTGTTTGCAGAGAAAAGTCCTGTGAAGGTGCTAATGTAAGGTATGATAGGCTCGGGATTCGCGGAGCTGCGGAGTTAAGCGGCCATCTTGGAACGGAGCCACGCCTCCTCCTCTTGCTACTCTGTTTTAACACCTATTGAAATTTTGTTTCCGGGGTTCCCCACTTGGGATAATGTAAGCTCTAGGTAAGATGGGCTCAACCTTCGGGTCTAGACTGATTTTGGGCAAAATATCCCCGCTGTGTGTGTTGCCTGGTTATAGGCCTCGACATGACAATAAGCTGATGTGCTAACATTGTAACAAAGTCAAATACAGAACAACTGAACGACAGAAAGAGAACAAAAACAAAGAGCAAGATCAAATTTGCTCAAATGAGATGAATCAAAATTTATAGATGAGAGAGGAATCATAAAACAGTGAGTAGTGGAGAGGAGGAAGAGTGGTACATAGAGGCAACAGTGCAACTGAAAAGGATAAATGTGAAGGAGCAGAAACAACATCACCAAGGCAAATCATTTTAATGGAATGGAGTCACTGTAAGTCTACTGGGCCTCAAATTAGGTAATGAAAGCCATGTTGATGGTAGAAATATAACAATGAGCAAAACTGTGTGTTACAATGATTATATAAAATATGATTAATTGCTGAGTATTTCTAAATAGAAGAGTAGTGTAGCATACCACAGATGACAAGTGAGGATGATGAATGTGTATAAAAAATAATATACACAATGTGGGTGTCAGGGTGTCTAGCACAACCTCATCTAGTGTCTCACAACTGGAATAGCTTATAAAACAAATAAAATAAACGGATATGTACACCATATTACCATATAATGCATAATAATGGTTCCAAATGACATAGGAGAGTTTCATACATAAAATGATAACGAAAAACACTGAAGAATAAAGTACATCGTTTTTGTTCTGTGTTTTGTGTAGGAGGATCTCCATTCTTATAATGATAGGAATAGTTGTGAGAATCAAGTCAGATAAATGCCAGGTGAATTACAGAATGATATAATGAGCAAAACCTAATGGGATAGGAACAAATGATTGCCAAGAGGAGCATCGATCCATCGTGGGTTTGATAGGAGTTGCAAAAGATCTGGAACGCCAGGATTCAGTTACTGCAAATTATTCTCACCAAACTTAGAAGTTGATAGTTTAGTATCAATCTGAGGCAGAGCTCAACATATGGCTGTATTCTTAGAGGATTTAAAAGTGTTTCAACAAAGTAAAAGGAACATTTTGAAAATCATAAATATACTTGCAATATGTGCATAAATATATTGGACCACTTACCCTGTGCATAGCACACACCTGAAGGTTTTTTACACTTTTGTACAGCGAGGGTTGATAGGTCAGTGAGTTTTTTGAGGACACATCATTTTTTAAATACTCAACTGCAGAATGCAAGTGTAGACAAGGGGAATCAGTTAAAGGGGCTTTGTCACCTAAACATGATTAATAACTGTAAATGCAGAGAATAAATCATGATCTGTACATTGTGTTGGCAGAGTTGCAAGCAGATGCATAAAATAAGAGAAATCAATGTTTTAAATGTGTCTGCGGCATCTCCTTTTTATGACATCACCTGTGGCTTGTTATGCAAATGAGCTGCTGTTGCTACTGTAGCTAATGTTCATATGAATCCCCAGTGTATTGTCATGAACAGGAAATACCACAGACATTTACCCAGTATGAACAATATGTAGGTGACACAGTTCCTTTATTAATCAAGGAATGGATTCTGCAGGAACTACCTATTAATTGATTGATTTCCCTCTGAATACATATTACCATTTATTTATATAGCATTAGCAATTTACGTAGCGCTTGGTACAGAGCATAGAAGGGAACAACATACTAAGTTAGACAAACTAGAACAGACTGATACGTGAGGAACAGAACCCTGCTCGGAAGCTTATAGTCTAGAGGGAATGGGGTCCATGAAACACATAACGGAGTGGAGAGGTCAGAGGGAAGATGGTGGTAGTAGCAGTAATATGGATGGGAGGCACTAGGTGGGATAGGCCAAAGATTATTTGCGTGTGTTCCACCTAGGTGGGATCAGCTAGAGGTAAAGTGACCGGTACTCTAGTGGGTTGGGTATTAAGCTTCTTACAAATGAATTATACATTCTGCAGGGCAGCATGTACAAGTAATATGTGTCCATCAAAAAAATGGCCATGATACATAGGTAAAGAGCAAGGAGCAAATAGCAATTCTGAAAATGTGATACATGTCTGTATTTTGGAGTACACCTTTAAATATCTAGTAATTAAATAGCTAGATGGCAATATTGGCTCTGTTAAAAACTGACTAAACCGACTAAACCCGACTAAACCCTAAAATCTGTTCTAATTAGCCACTTCTGCATGATTAAATCTGCCTTCTGAATGGAGTTCTTAATGCGCACTATTGAAAAGATATTCCACCTTTGAGTCACATGGAAAAAGACTAAAGGGATCCATGACATTGCAGTTTCTGTTAGAATTACAAACAGAATCAGTTTTTGAATGGTGCTCGCAATCAGTTCCAAAGATATTATAATGAAAAGGATACTTCTACCTAAAAGTTGAAGGTGTTTAGTCCCTTTTTAAGGTAATATTTTGTTTTTAGTCTATGCTATGTGCTCTTTTTCGTTTGGTGCAGCCAGTGTTAGCTGTGTGATTGACACCCAAAGACAGAGTGGTCACCATCTGGAAACCTTCCAACTGAACCTGGGCAAACAGAAGGTCTATGAATGGGAGACCACTTGGTCCAGCATGTGCTATAACAATAGCAAAAGAAAGCTTTAATCTTTATGTACGCCTTGTGACTGGTGTGACCTTTGATTACTAAAAGAGCATTTATTTGTGTGTTTGTTGGAGCACAAACTAATAAGTACATTAACAAAAATACACTTGATTGTTTTTTTCATACTTGAGTCTTTTAGTGTATGTTTAGGTAAACATTTAACTAATAAATTAAGTTGAATGGGATGTTATTACTTCCCCTAAGGCAAGGTTGACATACTTTGATATGGGTACAAATCAGCCCCTATGTAGATATATAGTAGAAGGAGATAAATAAATCTAGAGAAGCAGGTGAGAGCAGGAATCAAAACAATTAAAAGTGCTAGTAGCTGCTGCTACTCAGAAAGGGTTCGTAGAGCAAATGTAGGTATAACTGGAATGTGCGCTTACAAAATATATCTGTGCGCTAGTAAAAGCTGAGATCTTGGTCCTGTATTCCATTGGAGCTAGGACCGTGTTGATGTTTTTGAGAGAGATTTTGGTTTTATCTCAAATGCTTAATGTTCACTTATTCACTGCTCTTTTGTTTTTTATAGTTCTTTTCTAGTGATTGAGGAGCGCTATCCAGAATGCAGAATAACTTGGTTAGCTTGTTAATCATTGCAATATGTGGCTGCTTCAACTGGAATAAAAGTAAATGTATTCTTGTATTTGTTGGCGTACAAACTAATAAGTACGTTTACAAAAATACATTTGTGCATATTAGTGTACAGGGAGTGCAGAATTATTAAGCAAGTTGTATTTTTGAGAATTAATTTTATTATTGAACAACAACCATGTTCTCAATGAACCCAAAAAAGCTTAATATCAAAGCTGAATATTTTTGGAAGTAGTTTTTAGTTTGTTTTTAGTTTTAGCTATTTTAGGGGGATATCTGTGTGTGCTGGTGACTATTACTGTGCATAATTATTAGGCAACTTAACAAAAAACAAATATATACCCATTTCAATTATTTATTTTTACCAGTGAAACCAATATAACATCTCAACATTCACAAATATACATTTCTGACATTCAAAAACAAAACAAAAACAAATCAGTGACCAATATAGCCACCTTTCTTTGCAAGGACACTCAAAAGCCTGCCATCCATGGATTCTGTCAGTGTTTTGATCTGTTCACCATCAACCACAGCCTCCCAGACACTGTTCAGAGAGGTGTACTGTTTTCCCTCCTTGTAAATCTCACATTTGATGATGGACCACAGGTTCTCAATGGGGTTCAGATCAGGTGAACAAGGAGGCCATGTCATTAGATTTTCTTCTTTTATACCCTTTCTTGCCAGCCACGCTGTGGAGTACTTGGACGCGTGTGATGGAGCATTGTCCTGCATGAAAATCATGTTTTTCTTGAAGGATGCAGACTTCTTCCTGTACCACTGCTTGAAGAAGGTGTCTTCCAGGAACTGGCAGTAGGACTGGGAGTTGAGTTTGACTCCATCCTCAACCCGAAAAGGCCCCACAAGCTCATCTTTGATGATACCAGCCCAAACCAGTACTCCACCTCCACTTTGCTGGCGTCTGAGTCGGACTGGAGCTCTCTGCCCTTTACCAATCCAGCCACGGGCCCATCCATCTGGCCCATCAAGACTCACTCTCATTCCATAAAACCTTAGAAAAATCAGTCTTGAGATATTTCTTGGCCCAGTCTTGACGTTTCAGCTTGTGTGTCTTGTTCAGTGGTGGTCGTCTTTCAGCCTTTCTTACCTTGGCCATGTCTCTGAGTATTGCACACCTTGTGCTTTTGGGCACTCCAGTGATGTTGCAGCTCTGAAATATGGCCAAACTGGTGGCAAGTGGCATCGTGGCAGCTGCACGCTTGACTTTTCTCAGTTCATGGGCAGTTATTTTCCTTGGTTTTTCCACACGCTTCTTGCGACCCTGCTGACTATTTTGAATGAAACGCTTGATTGTTCGATGATCACGCTTCAGAAGCTTTGCAATTTTAAGAGTGCTGCATCCGTCTGCAAGATATCTCACTATTTTTGACTTTTCTGAGCCTGTCAAGTCCTTCTTTTGACCCATTTTGCCAAAGGAAAGGAAGTTGCCTAATAATTATGCACACCTGATATAGGGTGTTGATGTCATTAGACCACACCCCTTCTCATTACAGAGATGCACATCACCTAATATGCTTAATTGGTAGTAGGCTTTCGAGCCTATACAGCTTGGAGTAAGACAACATGCATAAAGAGGATGATGTGGTCAAAATACTCATTTGCCTAATAATTCTGCACTGCCTGTATGTCTAGGTAAACATTTAACTAACAAATGAAGTTGGATGTTATTATAAGGTAAGGTTTAAATGATTGCCCTATACAGTTGCAGAGAAACACTGCAGCGAAAAAATAAAGGGCTGTAGAAAAATTTGGCCTGAAAACTTGACAGATTACTAATAATTTTAGAGAATTTAACGGTGATCATTTTACTTTACTCTGCCTCAGAGCCAATCAGATCAGGGGCTCACTCTGCTTGGCTGATAGGGGTCTGAAGGTTAGGAACACAATAAAAAGTATATTTCTATAACTATTAGTTATTTATACACACACAGGTAGGGAGAGGGAGCCCCTGACAGGGCTTGGAGTAGGGTCTCCCCCCCTAATTGGAACCACCCCTTAAATGGGGGGGTAGTCGGCCATTGGCAGTCAGTGGAGGCAGGCTGTCCAGATATGGTGTTTGCAGACGGGGTTTCATTTGATGAAATGGCGGGAATGGTTGACGTCTCCAAAGCAGGAAGAGGTCATGCGGAATTGCTGGAGGTGTCTCTGACGCTGCCAGGCAAATCAGATTCATCTCTTTCGCAGGCCCCTTAGGTGTGCACATAAAAGGGAAGACGAAAGAAAAAATCTGGAAAGGGGGAGTTTGTCAAGCTGTTTTCTTTCTTTCTCTTGAAGAGTTTATTGAATTAAAAAAAGGAGGACAGAAAAGATATTAAGAAAGAGGAAGTAGAAAACAAAATGGAGGTATCAAACAATACAGAGAACATTTGGCAATTGTTTGAGAGAATTTAGTATACTGGTGAGCGTTATGGCCTAGAAATGTTTTTCTCTCTTCTGTTACCAGGATGGTATTTTTGGAGGCGTACTGCTCCTATGGGGTATGGCATGTTGGAGGTACAACGAGCAATTCAGGAAATGCTCGTTGCACCTCAGGCAATGTCTGGCTGCAAACACAGGGATACAGTGGGACCAGATGGACCTCTCACTTTGGCTGAAAATCATGCTGGCTAAAAATGCCACCCCTTTCAGCCAGGAGCTGGCAGTAGCACCCAGCATGCACTGTTTATATGAGAGCAAATATAAATGGGTAGGTGCCTGTAAGTTTGAGCACGAATGCTCAGGTTACGGGTGGACACATAGTCTGGCAAGGTGTTTCTGGTGGGGGAAAAGCATTGATGGCTGGGGGGCCAGTGCCATAGCAGGGGGCTCGGGCTGCTTCTGGGACAATTCCAGTGAGGTTAGACGTGATGTTACCATGGCTACGGTAATTGCTGGGATGCATCGGAAGGGGGGTAGCTATTTGTGCAATCTAAAATTCATGGCTTATTGGCCTCAGGTAGAACAGTAAAAAATGTTTAAAGAAGTGCAGTTAGGGAGAATGGCAGGTCCCTTTCAGACACCGTAGAGTTTCTCCACTAGAAGTGGCCCCAGTGAGGTGGGAAAGTTTAAGATAATGCACAATCTGTGGCACCTCAGTGGTTTTCTATGAATTATATTTCCTATGCATTATTCGACCAAGTGGTTGAGTTGGTTAGGACAAGATGCACTAATCGCTAAGCAGACATTGAGTCTGCCTTTCGTCTGTTGCCCATTCATCCTGAAAGTCACTATTTATTAGGCTCTTTGTTTGATGGGCAGTTTTTTGTTGACCTGTGTCTCCCTGTGGACTGTTCTGTCTCTTGCTCTTACTTTGAGTAGTTTAGTACTTTCGTGGAATGGGTAGTGAGGTAGGAAGCAGGCAGTAAATCTGAGGTGCATTAACAAGATGATTTCTTGTGTGTGGATGCTACGCCCTTTAACACAGTTGAAGACATGTTTAAGGTCACTGGAGTGGATGGCGACTTCCTTCAGGGTACCCTTCGCTAGGGGAAAAACGGTGGGCCCTACGACCTGCCTAAGTTTCTTTAGGCTGGTAGGAGAAGGAGTGTCCCAGTGTAGGAGTGCATGTGTGGAGGCTCTGTCCAAAACCAAGGAGGCATGGTGGAGCTTTGCCGTGATACTCACAGCCACCATTTTGGAGCTTGCACGCACACTGATGTTAAAGCTAGATTGGATAAGAGTTAACTTCCTTAAAGGAAAATTCAATAGCGCTATTCGGAAGGATACTATTTGCTTAGTAGTCTACGGGTCTGTTTAGAATAAATTTATTCTGAAGGGGAGATACAGCTTTTGGATTCAATTAATCATCAGAGAGGCAAATTAGCACTTGGCAAACTTCCCATAGTCATGAAGATAAAGTGCTTTCCAAGAGCTTGTGTTTCTAAACTCACCCTTAGCTAATGAAAAAGCAACAGTCATGTGAGGAAGTCCAGCATTTACACTTCTAGTAGATATTTAAATGACAAAAGACTCAAATCCAGAGAATAAATTCATTTTGGAAGAAGAAAGAAAAGTATGACCTTGTAGCTGACTATATTTAGTTTTTTCAAACCAGTGATAGGCCATGTTTGCATGCTTGTAAAAACAGGAGTAACAAATTCCAGAATTTTCCAACTGGTCCACTAAGGTAGCTCAAAACTTTCTCAAAACTGATGCTCAGCATTTCAGACCGTCACCGAATTCGCCGAGAATAAAAAGGGGCGAGAATAAAAAGCAAGAGAAGATTCCATTATACACGCCTGGAGGAAGCCCGGAGAGGCATAGCGTCTCTCATTCGCAATACTGTACTTTTATCCCCTGGATCTCTAACATATTGGGACATTTTATTTAACAATTGATTTTATTCTGCTGTACCTGTGGATGTGAGTGATAGGAACACTTCTGCATCATTCATTATGCTAAATACGCTGTCTATGTGTTGAGATACCTTTGATATCTTGTTGTTTTAAACCATTTTTTGGTTGTTTGTATTCTGTCTGTTTTGTCCACGTGTGGGTGCAGGGAACCCCACAGGTTAAGTACAGCTGCATAGCGCTAAGAAATACCCAATTTTTACTAATTTATTTTAATGTGTTTTTTTATGTTTAGTTTATTTAATTTTCTTTAGAATTAACTTTAATATTTTTGCTTCACAAATTCTCTGTTGATCATAACATCTTTCAATATAAACATGAAATCATTAAGAAAATAAACTTTTTGTTAAAATGCACGTTTATTATATAATATGACCTTAGTAACATCGTACCAATAACATTCTCTTATCTATGTTCCCAAATTCCTGTAAAGAGCAACAAGTAATCTTAAAGCACACTATATCTAGAAAACTCAAAGTCCAACTGGTAAAATAATATTTTTGAATGCATATTAATGTTCAGTAATTCTAACAACGTAGGTATAACATTTGAATATCTATGTTCTAGTTTCTAAATGTAGTTTTCTGGATTGCTGCCTGGTTATATAGATCATTGGTTTCACGCTTTTCGTTCATTGCTTGGTTTGTAGGCAATCTGCCTCTATCTGCTGTTTGGGAGATTTGCATAACATCTAGCTGCTCTTGTCTGTGGATCCACCATGCAGGTGTGGCCTGTCCTGGTCCTGGGCTCCTTCAACCACATTTTTTTTGTTTGTTGTTGAATGAATATACCATATTTGCTCGATTATAAGACGACCCTGATTATAAGACAACCCCCCAAACTTTGGATATTCCATTAGGAAAAAACTAAAAGCCTAAATAGAAGACTACCCTATAGGAAAAAAGTTCAACTTGTATATATTCACATGTAAATTGCTTTTTTAATAAAAAATTATGATTTAAAAAAATGCATTTCTTGTTTTTATTTCCTTTCATGTGCCAATGCTGCCTCTCTCTTTCCCTTGCCCCCAGCTTTCTCTCTCTCCCCCCCCCCTTAGTGTTGTCTCTCTCTCCCCCTCCCTTTGTCTCCGCTCCCCTTGTCTCTGTCTCTTCCCCCCTTGTTTCTCTCTGCCCCCCCTTCCCTTGTTACTCTCTGTGCCCCCTCCCTCCCCTTGTCTCTGTCTCTTCCCCCCTCCCTCCCCTTGTTGCTCTTCCCCCCCCTAATTTCTCTGTCTCCCCCCCCCTTGTCATTCTACCCCCCTCCCTCTCTCCCCTTCATTTCTCTGCCCCACTCTCCCTCCCTCCCCCTCCACCTGTTTCTTGCTCCCTGGTGGCTAGTGGGGGCAGCCGGGGGATGTCTGCACTATACGTGCAGACATCCTCCATGCTGCCCGACACCTCCGTCTATTATGACGGACCGGCTGGTCCGTCATAATAGACAGAAGTGTCGGGCAGCATGGAGGACGTTTGCACGTATCGTGCAGACATCCCCCGGCTGCCCGATTCTCCCTGGTGGCTAGCGGGGCAGCAGAGGACCCGGCTTCATTATAGAAGTCCCGGCGGTCGTGCCGGGCGGCAGCAGGGGGAGTCTGCGCTCATCGCGCAGACATTCCCCTGCTGTTAGAGAGGGGGATCCAGGTCCCCTGCAGCTCTGCGGGGGACCTGGATCCCAGTCTTATAGTCTGACCTCAATTTGAGGTCAGATTATAAGACGATCTCGATTATAAGACAAGTGGTCTTTTTCAGAAAACATTTTCTGAAAAAAACCTTGTCTTATAATCGAGCAAATACGGTATTCTTTATTTTATTTTTTTATATTATAACATACAAACAGATAATATGTAACATGTAGGACATACAACATTTACATTATGGTGTAGTTCATTATTATTTATAAACGATTAGTTTTATTGTGTTTGCGTGCCTTACTTTCTTAGTAGTCGTGATCTGACCGTGAACTGTGCTACACCTAACTTTAGTTCTTGCTTCCGCACTTATTCATATATATATTTTTAACCGTACAAAAATACATACAATATAAATACATAAAATACATACAATACATTTTAGAGAATCTGAAAAAACAGTACATTAGAAAAGATTTGAAGGTACTTTTTTGCACATGGACATGCCTATATATATATATATACCTTGATATCAATTATACAAATATCCAGCATTATGATATATGTAAAAAAAAGATGATATATGGAAAGATCCAATAGTGTAGACACGCACTCCAAATGTCCAGTGCAGGGTCGCAGCCTCACCCACTCTATTTATTGAAGCGATACATGGAAATATACCATGCCAAAAATCACATAACAATAAGTGTCATGCAGCAAAATACATGTCCAGCACAGACAGCAATGTGTAACCACAATGAAAGGGGCTAATTGTAAGCTTAATACACATTTTGTTGCAGATGTATGCCTGTCCCTTTTAGTTCTGCAATCCTTTGTGGGTGTGTATCTCCAGTGAGTGAGTCACCTTTCAGTTGAATCTACTTGTTCAGTATGTGGATCTGTGTTAATCAATGAATGTGTGTGTCACAATTATGTTATGCCAGTGTTTATTGAGCTGGCCTGTGCTTGCTAATCAGTAGGTTGTGCTCTGCACTTGGCTAAATCTCCATGTGATAACACTGCTAGGTATTTTTAAATGGAGAGCATAAGGGTTAATTTACTAAAACTCTGGCGAGAACAGACCTGAAATGTAATAATTCTCTCATTTTCCTCCAAGTGTTAACACTGTGGGCTGTTTCCATGAAGGAGGGACATGCAGGGAATCGACAAGGGAATTGCAAACTTCAGGCCAAATTAGCTGAGTAGGAAAAAAAATCAGCTATACTTCAAACTCTGCTATGTTGGCCTTAAGTTTGCAATTACCTTGTCAATTCCCTGTAATTCCTTCTTTCACGAATCAAGCGCTCACCTTATTAAGATCACTTTTGTAGAACATAGTACATAAAAAGTACATCCCGTTACTATAAAAATACAATACAATGCATCATTTTTTTTGAATACTTACCAGAAGGCTGAGGAGAATTGATGGCACTGCAGTGAATAGAGGCAAACTAACAACTTAATTTAAGAGCACACTATTGCTGAACCTTACAAACATTTCAGATGTTGACAGGCATGAAATACATTTAATTTTGCCAATATTGCAAAACACGTTTTTAAATAAGAACTTTTAATTCCTAGCAACTAAAAAGGTTAGTTGCCAAGAGAGAATATTGACTACAATTAGAAAGCACTTATTTCCATCCATATATATTCCATAAGAATTGCCATGCTAAATTGCTTATATTGCTATGCAGGGTGGTCTATTTTTAATGTCCCCCCTATACAGAGGTAGCAGATTTTTTTTTTTTTTTGGTTTATGAAAGGACCAGCCCATCTTTTGATACTGAAGACCCCTTTGTCTCTGACATTGTAGAATGTTCGCCATACCAGCTTGGTGCGTCATGGCCAAGTGAAGCGTTTAATAATAGACATGTTGAAAGAAGTGGTGTCCTTGTGACGCCAATTTATTGCTAATGAATAAATGCAAGCATAGCCACATCCTTTCAAAGAACAATGCAGAAACAGGAACATGTGTTCCTCACAGCTGACATCTTGCTCTTGTTGTGGGAAGAGGAGGGACATTTTAGTTTCGTAAAGATAATCTGTCATACGGGCAGACAATAGAAAAATATGAAAGTAAAATGGTTCTATCAGTAATTCTTTAATCTGTTTTTCAGCGTAGGTGTTCCATTTGTTTTCTTTTAGGTTTGAAGCAATGTTAGGAAAGCCATGGATATTCAGCCATCATAGTAAATTGAGTGTAACAAAAAAATTATTGAAGTACAAATATGAACTATGAAACTATGAAGTACAACTATGAAATATGAATTCTGTATAGTTGAGAGATTGCATCAATCGTAGGCATTTTAAATATAGATACTTTAATGAAAGTATATAAATAAAGTACCTTATTTAGCCTTCATGGGACTGCCATGTTGGGTCAAGTGAATTAAATGTGATCCAAGACAGTCATACAACCTCTACTATCCATGAAGGTGAGAGAGACTGATATTGCGGGAAAAAAATTCAATCAGTGCTGAGAATCAAGCAGACCCTCAGGGAAGCTGAAATACTTATATAATTCTATCTACATTAGTGTTATTTGCTAGATGTTGTTTAATTAACTCAGAAATGTGTGTTGCCCCTTTGAGAAATCATGGTGAGAGCTCCTCTGTTATAAAATAATCTTACTAAACATCATGCATTAGGTAGTAACTAACTACCGTATATCATTATTTGGGGGGAAGGGAGGGTTGTGCCTATTCTTATGCAATCAATACAACCTACATCAGCGGTTTTAGCTTTTACCAAGATTTGAATTCATTTTGCACTACTCAAAGTCCAGACTGGCAAATATTACATCATGGAAGCACACAGTATACAGAACTCCAGGTCAGTCGCTAATGTAGGTCAAAGGGCACTGCTGCACACAGCTGGAGCAAATCCTATTGACTTGGAACAGCTGACCCTTCTATTCAACAGTCTTCTTGAACAGTGTGTGATCCACATGTTTTGTGCATTACAGTTCATATAATAATGCAATCTTGGTGATAGTTTCACTATAATGTCTAAATCAAGTATATTGTGTTAATAATTAGAACACTGCAATTCAGACATGCAGCTAGTTCGAGAGATTAGAACTGACTAACAAATGTTACACCTGCCTCCCACTTCAAACTGAGAAGCTTTAAAGTCTTTAAACATAGTGTTGATTAAAGCTTCTGCTAGTTACCCTGTCAACGTGCTGCAAGTAAGCAAATACTGCCACTGGGAGTTAAGGATACTCCCAAGGCGTCTATTACCTCACATGACCTGTAGTCGCCCAGGAAAAAGCCTAATCACGGCAGTACTAACATCATGCACATTAGCCATTCATCCTCTAAAGATGTCTACAATAGAACATGACTATTGAATTAAAGCAATAGAGCGGAAAACGTGCATAGTGTACTTCACTTGTTCACAACTGGCATGGAACAGAGACCAGGCCCAACCACATTTACACCTTTTGTCATTTCATATAAATATTATTAGTGACTGTTTCCTGATACATTGTGTTTTAACAGGAATTAAGTTTCATGTTACGTGGTATCAATTATTCTTTATTCTATGCTAAAAGAAAACTTGTTTAAAAATGTCAAACTTCTCCTTAAAGGGACTGTCTAGTGCACAAAATGCATCTTCCAAATATTAATGCATATTAATGTGCTTTCAACGTAATTCAAAATGCAATACATTTTGCATTGCTTAAAATATAAAATACTTATAGCTAGAATAAATTGTGAAATTACAGCAGTTTGCAAGAAACAAGGACTGCCCACACTAGATGAGTAAAAGTAATTTCCTTTTTTTTTTTGCCGCAGGAATCAATGAGAAGAATATCTGGTCTCTCTAGTGATGTCATCAGACAATGTTTTGCACTGTTAAGAGATCCTACTGTGTACAAGAGCAAGGTCACTTCGAGGCCACTCAATAGACTCAATTTGAGGAGGACAGGAAGTGACTGTATGAAACAAAACTTTATATTCTCAGTGTCTATATAATCAGTGCTGCCGCTGCTCAGCTGCAGTAAACGTGCAGAGTAATCATTGGGGGAGGGCTTGAGTCAAATATTAAAAATGTGATTTATACAGAATGCCTGCATCAAATCACACAGGGATAAAAGCCTGTGTACAAGCAGTGGTCTTCATCTTGCACCAAAGTGAGTTTGGGGACTAGACTGTCCCTTTAAGTATTGCCAAGTTGTAAGGATCTTAAACCTAGATAGAATTTATCATGTAAAAATTGTATAACAATACTTGTGACAGGCATGCAGAGCATGAAAGCACATGATGCCAAAAGAAGAGATCTAGAGGTGAAAAAAAGGTATCACAGTGGGGGTCTAACACAATTGATTTTAAACCTTTCTTGCGATCTACTGGTTCTGTTTTTCAGTTCTGGGGTTTGATTCTTTCTTTAAAATTTAAGTTGCATTTTTTAGTATTCTATACATGGAATCACGGGGGATTTTTGTATACAGCAAAAAAGTGAAAGGTAGATGATTACATTCAAAAACCAGGTATAGTGGAGTGGGAAGGAGTACCGTATTTGCTCGATTATAAGACGACCCTGATTATAAGACGACCCCCCAAACTTTGGATATTCCTTTAGGAAAAAAACTAAAAGCCTGAATATAAGACTACCCTATAGGAAAAAAGTTGAGCTTGTATATATTCACATGTAAATTGCTTTTTTAATAAAAAATTATGATATCAAAAAATGCATTTCTTGTTTTTATTTCCTTTTATGTGCCAATGCTGCCTCCCTCTTTCCCCTGTCCCCAGCTTTCTCTCCCCCCCCCCTTAGTGTTGTCTCTCTCTCCCCCTCCCTTCCCTTCCCTCCCCCCCCCTCTTGTTTCTCTCTTCCCCTCCCTCCCCCCTCCCCTTGTTGCTCTGGTTCCCCCCTCCCTCCCCTTGTTGCTCTGGTGCCCCCTCCCTCCCCTTGTTGCTCTGGTGCCCCCTCCCTCCCTCCTCCCTCCCTCCCCTTGTTGCTCTGGTGCCCCCTCCCTCCCCTTGTTGCTCTGGTGCCCCCTCCCTCCCCTTGTTGCTCTGGTGCTCCCTCCCTCCCCCTCCCTCGTGTAATAATCCCTGGTGGCTAGTGGGGGCAGCCGGGGGATGTCTGCACGATACATGCAGACATCCCCCAGCTGCCCGATTTACCCTGGTGGCTAGTGGGGCAGCAGAGGATGTCTGCGCGATGAGCGCAGACCTCCCCTGCTGCCGCCCGGCACGCTCGCCGGGACTTCTGTGACGAAAGCGGAAGTACCCGGCTCATCGCGCAGACCTCCCCTACTGTTAGAGAGGGGGATCCAGGTCCCCTGCAGCTCTGCTGGGGACCTGGATCCATGTCTTATAATCTGACCTCCATTTGAGGTCAGATTATAAGAGACCTCGATTATAAGACGAGGGAGACTTTTCAGAAAACAAATTCTGGAAAAAACCTTGTCTAATAATCGAGCAAATACGGTATTGAAGAGTGTAAATCCTGATTTATAAGGATGAAATGAAAGCATTTAAATTTAAACATTTAAAAAAAAAAACTATAATAATATATTAAAAGGCTTGCAGGAGTGCCTCTGTTAAATAATGATGTTGAAATCATTAAGCTCCATTGAATAAAAATGTCTGGACCCAACATCATTAGACTACTTTGATGCAGTGCTGGGATAGGCATAGTGAGGGTATGTAATGGCAATAAGGTTGGCAGCTGGTATTCTATCGGCAGGCAGATACAAAAATTGGCTTGTGGCCAATGTTGAGTCTATGGAAGCAAAAGCAGGCCCGGTATTTTTTTATTTTTAATTTGAAGAAAAGATGGCAACCCTAAATGGCACTAAATATCATTTTTTTCCATCTTAAGGAAAATATGTTACCAGTACAAAAATCGGCCACATTGGTTTGTGTGCAATGGGTGTGCCCTGGACACCTATTTCATGCATGCCGAATGAATAGTTCTCTCAATAGAAGCAGTGTGGAACTTGGTAGTAAATATTAAAACCCTGTTTGGTTTGGGTTTTTTTGCACTTAGATAGTAGTTTAGGTTGAAAAAATACTTGGGTCCATCAAGTACAACCCTTTTCCTATTCCTTGTTAAAATTATTTTGAATTCTGCTTTCAGTGGGGGAAAAAATCCTTGTTGATCCAAAGGCAATAAGATTTCTCCTTGGATCAACAAGCACTAAATAAATACTAATGCCTATACTAACATACATAGTCCTGCGTGTTCTGGCTCATTAAAAAAGTATCCAGGCAGCTTTTAAAAGCATCTAAAGTATTTGCTAGCACCACCTCTTAGGTGGTGAATTCCATATCTTTGTCCTTACCGTAAATAATCCCTTTAGCTGTCATAGAGTAAATCTCCTTTCTTCAAGTCTTAGTGGGCTCTGTTCTGATAATGAACAGGTCTTAAGAAAGCCCTTTGTATGGGACCTGTACATATTTATATAACATTATCATATCACTTAACTTTCTAGCCTTTCTAGAACTAACATTTTCCATTCCCCATATTAGTTTTGTAGCTATTGTCTGCACTTTCTCTAGTTCTGTAAAGTCATGTAAAAAAAAAATCCCAGAGTTGAACAAGGTGGGGTCATACCATGGACCTGTAAATAAGCAGAATAATATATTCCTCATATGAGTCAATACCCCTTTTAATACATCAAAATATCTGATTACCCTTTGCAGCTGCCAGCCGGAACTGTGAACTACTGCTTGTCACTTGTATACAATTACTCCCAAATCTTTTTCATAAATAGATTTCCCCAAGGAAACACAATTTAAACTATATGTTTCATTTTTAATATTATGCCCAAAATTCATAATTTTACATTTGTCTACATTGAATCTCATTTGCCATTTATCTTCCCAGTTACCCATTTTATTCAAATCCTTTTGAAGCAAAGATACATCTAGTACAGACTGTGTTACCCTTCTTAATTTTGTATAAATTAAAATCGACAAACACTGAGATATGGCTTCCTATGCCCACTAGGAGATTATTAATAAACACATAAAAAAGAGGACCCAGGACAGATCCCTGAGGACTCCACTTATCACATCTGTCCGATCTGAGAACTTTCCATTTACCACAACCCTTTACATTCTATCTTTCAACCAATTGCCAATCCACACACAAACATATGGCCCTAAGACTATTTCAGTCAATTTGTACACTTGTGATCCATGGGGGAATGGTATGTGTGCCCTACCCCTTAGATACTAAGATCTTATTCCACTTGGCAGTAAGATAAGAAAGCCAGCTGTAGCAAGGTAGAAATTTGTGACACACTTCAGAGGAGGGTCAGCTTGTTCAATTGGTCTACAGAAGGGAAAGGAACTTTTTATTTCCTTTGTAATCTGCACAAATGTAAACAGAATGTTTATGGACATTACCTATGTTTGACAGTGCACATAAAACCCCCCAAAAACATTAGCGAATTAACAGAATTGCTATGCAAAGAAAGATAAATTAGAAACCATGTTGGCAAATACATTGATGGCCAATTTACGAGATTGGTTGCAGGAACATGAAGGCTAAACAAGCTAATCTGTGATGCTTATAAAACGACTCACCTAAACATTGCTTTTGCTGTTAATGTAGGCAATTGAATTCATCAAATTGATCTATATGGCGTGTTAGCAAATTTACCAGCAAATGTCTAAATTAGATGAAAAATGTGTTTCAAATGTATCTGTGGAGTTTCCTGTTTATGGCATAACCTGTGGCCTAATATTCAAATGAACAGCTTTTCAATGGAAGATGTGTAGTTTGCATACCAAACCACAGGTGATGTCATAAACAGAAGACATTTAAAACGGCCTGGAAGTACTCAACTTAGAGCTACTCTTCAGCAGGGGTAGACACCAAAATTGTTCATTGGTGGACATTTACTGGACTTTGTGACTGACAACTGATGTTCTATGGGCCTTCACACACCTTGCCGCAATCATCAGGTTGTGCTGGTGCTCAATGCACTGCCCTATTGTGTATCCCTTTTACTCACCATGATGTTAAGTATGGTTAACTTTGATGTATTCATTATCTGCTCCTCAGGTTCACTCGGCTTTGGTGAGACCCGTGTTCTGATGAGGAGCGGAGGACTCTGTTCTAACAGCAGTGTCATAAAATGAAATCAGCATTTAGTTAGTTGGTGAATGTGTTTAACCCCAGTGACTAGAACTTGCCTCCGCTAACCTTGTTTTTCTTGGTGCTCTGAATGTCCAGGTATTTGAGTAGATTAATCAGAGATGGTCCTCATTTTCATATCTGAACAACCCTTCATTACATTAGCTTGCTCTAGGGCACTGTGGCCATCCTTTTTGAATGTAGATTTTTTCTGTATTCAAAGCAGACCAGTCATATGATACACAGCCCAATGCAAATGATGTTCAATTTCAGAAAACTCAATGTTAAAAGATATTCCAATGGAAATCATTTTATGATGTAGGCATTTTTGGTGAAAATGGTTAATACCTTAGTGGATCAGGACCATGAGAAAAACACAACAAAAATGGTGCCCCCCCCCAAAAAAAAAACACATTACTGACAATGGATTTACTCATTACCTGAAACCACTTTCCATTGCTATGTCATCTTGAGAACAAATCCTCTTACTAGAATTCTGGAATTTGTTGAAAATTCTGATGTTTCATCCATTGTTTAAATTATTCATTGACCTTGTATTTATCTCTGCGTGGTTCCCTTCTTACTACATTTACTATCCATATCCGAGTCGATTATAATGCCATTAACGTTAATGAGCCGAAAATGTTAAACTAGAGAACTATTTTCAGCAAATGAACAAGACTTGGTTTGTCATCACTACTGAAGAATGGTAAGGAGAACATCCAGCAGATGAATTAGAACAGTCTGACAGGCCATGTAGAGGATTGCAGAGATGGAGATGTATTCATTGGTCATGGATGAGACAGGCATGACAGGCCATATAAAACATAACTAGCAAAAGTGGACTTTAGTTTTTGTAAATTAATCAGAGTGACTGGACCTACCTGGTGGCTTTAAAAGAGGCATGAGTGGAAACTCCACAGGCAACTCCCAAATTCCTGGTAGTGTGGCATGTTTGACCTGTTAATACTACTGAATAATATCAGCAACCCACAGCAGTGCTTTTTTTTTTTGGGCATTAATACACTTTCAGTAATAATGGTTTAAGTGCCTCAGTACTGTAATGAAAAAAAAATCCTTCTCTGTTATGAAACATAACCCAGCCAGTTAGAGTGTATGGCTGCTGTTTAATCTGCTGGCTCCTTGCTGTATAGTTTACATTTTTCATTGTCATTGATGCTACGCAGTTACATGCAAATGAACTTTGATATTATATATTTAAATTTCATCTTGTGCACTTTACATCTGGATGAATTTGAGCATGTATCAATGGTTGTTAATCACTTTAATAATGAAAAAGGAGGTAATATATCCATCTGTAGATTAGGTTCAACCTGCTTCCTGCTGCCTGGGTATGAAATAGGACCTTAAGCACAGAGTGTGCGAAACGCGGCTATGTCATGGTTCTGCCTGTCGTGTGGTGAAGTGAGTAAGTGATGCTGCTATTGGTGTGAAAGGAGTGACAATGATCTTCAGTTCTGCATTATTTAGTCTCACGCCAGCATGTTAGTGTAGACCAATCATTTATTATTTGAAGGGAATTTACATTTTCTGCAATGTGATTTTATTCTAGTAAATCAGTAAGCAGCCTTTGGGAGTACAGCTGCTGTTGGTTAGGTTGAGCGTAAAGCAAGTAATAAAACAGGCATACTCCACTTCTATTTTCTCTTTTTATCTATAAAGATAATGGGGGAATCACTGGGCCTGGTTGACAGTGATGTAACATGTATGCTCACTATTTGCACACTGTGTGCTGTGTGAACTCTGTGACATGGTCACATGATCTATGTGCATCTCAATTGGAGCCTTCTGATCACCCTGGCTAGCAGGGCCACAATCAGAAATTGTGGGGCTCATTATGCTCCATTTCTCTTGCACTCCTTTTGGTATTGCCCCACATTACTTGCAATAGCAGCACCTTGCACACCCAGGATTTACCCCAGCTAGTACCAACGTTTGATCCACAGTCATAGGCGTGCGCACGGGGTGTGCCGGGTGTGCCTGGGCACACCCTAATCCGTGCAGGGCCGTCTTTAACGCGGGGCAAACGGGGCAGCTGCCCTGGGCCCATTTACTCCTGGGGGGCCCCAAGGCAGCTGTCCCGTGGGCCCCCAGCCCCTGCTGCCGCGTTCACAGCGCATTGCGCTTGTGAACGCTTTTTTCCGGCAAGCCGCATCCGATGGATGCGACGGCCGGAAAAAAAAAAAAAAAAACTGACGCCGGATGTGACGTTGCGTCACATCCGGTTTCTGTTTCCCTCCTCCGTGCAAGAGGGAAGACTGCACGGAGGAGACATCCGGCGGGGGACACGGAGCAGCTTCATGTAAGTACGGGGGGGGGGGGGGGGCTGGCTGGCACAATATTCCTGGTATCTGACTGGCACTATATTACTGGGCATCTGATTGGCACAATATTACTGGGTATCTGATTGGCACTATATTACTGGGTATCTGATTGGCACAATATTACTGGGCATCTGATTGGCACTATATTACTGGGTATCTGATTGGCACTATATTACTTGGCATCTGATTGGCACTATATTACTGGGTATCTGATTGGCACTATATTACTGGGTATCTGACTGGCACTATATTACTGGGCATCTGATTGGCACTATATTACTGGGTATCTGATTGGCACTATATTACTGGGTATCTGACTGGCACTATATTACTGGGTATCTGATTGGCACTATATTACTTGGCATCTGATTGGCACTATATTACTGGGCATCTGATTGGCACTATATTACTGGGCATATGATTGGCACTATATTACTGGGTATCTGACTGGCACTATATTACTGGGTATCTGATTGGCACTATATTACTGGGTATCTGATTGGCACAATATTACTGGGCATCTGATTGGCACTATATTACTGGGTATCTGACTGGCACTATATTACTGGGTATCTGATTGACACTATATTACTTGGCATCTGATTGGCACTATATTACTGGGCATCTGATTGGCACTATATTACTGGGCATATGATTGGCACTATATTACTGGGTATCTGACTGGCACTATATTACTGGGTATCTGATTGGCACTATATTACTGGGTATCTGATTGGCACAATATTACTGGGCATCTGATTGGCACTATATTACTGGGTATCTGATTGGCACAATATTACTGGGCATCTGATTGGCACTATATTACTGGGTATCTGATTGGCACTATATTACTGGGTATCTGACTGGCACTATATTACTGGGTATCTGATTGGCACTATATTACTTGGCATCTGATTGGCACTATATTACTGGGTATCTGATTGGCACAATATTACTGGGCATCTGATTGGCACTATATTACTGGGTATCTGATTGGCACTATATTACTGGGTATCTGACTGGCACTATATTACTGGGTATCTGATTGGCACTATATTACTTGGCATCTGATTGGCACTATATTACTGGGTATCTGATTGGCACTATATTACTGGGTATCTGACTGGCACTATATTACTGGGTATCTGGCACTATATTACTGGGTATCTGACTGGCACTATATTACTTGGCATCTGATTAGCACTATATTACTGGGCATCTGATTGGCACTATATTCCTGGGCTCTGACTGGCACACTATTACAAGCATCTGACTGGCATAATATTACAGGCATCTGACTGGCACAATATTACAGGCATCTGACTGGCACAATATTCCTGGCCTCTGACTGCACACTATTACAGGCATCTGACTGGCATAATATTACAGGCATCTGACAGGCACCATATTCCTGGGCTCTGACAGGCACAATATTCCTGGTATCTGACTGGCACAATATTATTGGTATCTGACTGGCACAATATTATTGGTATCTGACTGGCACAATATTACTGGTATCTGACTGGCACATTATTACTGGGCTCTGACTGGCACAATATTGCAGGCATCTGACTGGCACAATATTGCAGGCATCTGACTGGCACAATATTACTAGGCTCTGACTGGCACAATATTACTGGCATCCGAAAGTTACAATATTACTGGCATCTGAATGGCACAACAATTATGGCATATGTGTGTGTGTGTGTGTGTGTGTGTGTGTGTGGGAGGGGGGGGGGGTAACATCGCGATGGATGGCGGGATTGCATGCAGGGGAGGGGGCAGGATCCAGGGGGCCCAAGCAAATGCTTGCTCAGGGTCCAATCACTATTAAACATGGCCCTGCCTCCGTGCTGCACTGCCGTCTGCCGCCCGAGTTTGTCTCCTAATCCGATCCTTCACTATGCGAGCGGAAGCGCCGCATAGTGAAGGACGGACTTTCTCCTCCCTCAGACCTCCCCTGTAATGTACGCGTTCGCGTACACGCGTTCCGTGACGTCACGCAGAGGCGGAGTCACGGCAACGCAAGGGTGAGGCCCAGCCGCAGTGCCAGAGGAGAGGGTGCAGAGCGGAGCACAGGCACATCGTTTTTTCCCAGGAGGGGTTCTGGGGCGGCCGGCTGGCTGGTAAACTTTAAGTAAGTGTTTTTTTAAGTTAAAAAATGTGAAATGTTTGTTTACATTGCTAAATGCTTAATTAATAAAAAAAAAGTTTTAATACAGTTTTTAAATGTTTGTTTATATTGATAACTATATGAATGCGGGTCTGTATGTAAGTATGCAGAGTGCATTTGTGTATGTGTGTGTGTGTGTATAGATATATAGATAGATACGGCGTGTGTGTTTGTGCTTTAGGGTGCACACCCTAATGCAATAGGCTGCGCACGCCTATGTCCACAGTACATGCACCAGCAACCACATTGCACAACCAGGACATGTCCCAGCACTCACATTGCACACTCAGGACATTCCATAGAATCCACATTGCACACCCAGGACACGCCCCCTCACCCACATTGCACATCCAAGATTTATCCCAGCACCCCATGACATGCAACATTCTGAAAACAGTCTCATCCTTAATGGGTTAAGGGCTTTGATAAGCCAGAGTTTATCTATGAACTCTGGCTTCCAAAATATGACAAGCAGATTTTTACCTTTCTTTTACCTTAAAGAGGGACTAAAACCTCCCCAACTTCTGAAAAGCTCACTTTTGTCTGATTAAAAGTACTTGCGAATGATGCTTCTAAAGAGATTAATTCAAAAGAGAGTCCAATTTCTTTTGGAAGTGTCAGTGAGTTCCAGGTTGCCATGTCACAGAGTCATGACCTGTCAGAAGTGATTGGCACCATAGAAAACACATCCAGCTGGGAGAAGCCCCTAGTCTTTGGTTTTTGACAGGAACACGTCAGAAAGGTGACAGCAGTCACAGTGAATTGATGTCATCAAAATAATTCTGCTCCTGTAGGAGGGAGCATGCCCTAGAGGAGGAGAAGCATGAAATGGCAGAAGAAACACAAGGCTGATCCTGCAGCCAGTTCTAAGGTAAGTCAAGTGCCACAGGGGTCCAGCCCAAGGTCAGTATTAGGACCATACATTTTTTACATAAAAACGTCTTGCCGATTTATTATTTATTTATTTTGTGCTATCATAGAAACATAGAAACATAGAATGTGTCGGCAGATAAGAACCATTCGGTCCATCTAGTCTGCCCAATTTTTTTTTAAGTACTTTTATTAGTGCCCCATTCCCGGTCTTATAGCTAGGATAGCCTTGTGTCTATCCCACGCATGCTTAAAATCCTTGACTTTGTTTACCTCTACCACTTCTGCTGGCAGGCTATTCCATACATCCACTACCCTCTCAGTAAAGTAATACTTCCTGATATTACTTTTAAATCGTTGCCCCTCTAATTTAAGACTATGTCCTCTAGTTGTGGTAGTTTTTCTTCTTTTAAATATACTCTCTTCTTTTACTGTGTTGATTCCCTTTATGTATTTAAATGTTTCTATCATATCCCCCCTGTTACGTCTTTCCTCCAAGCTATACATGTTAAGATGCTTTAACCTTTCCTGGTAAGTTTTATCCTTCAACCCATGAACCAGTTTAGTAGCCCTTCTCTGAACTTTCTCCAAAGTATCAATATCCTTCTGGAGATACGGTCTCCAGTATTGCGTACAATACTCCAAGTGAGGTCTCACCAGTGCTCTGTACAATGGCATGAGCACTTCCCTCTTCCTACTGCTAATACCTCTCCCTATGCAACCAAGCATTCTGCTAGCATTTCCTGCTGCTCTATTGCATTGCCTACCTACCTTCAAGTCCTCTGAAATTTTTACTCCTAAATCCCTTTCCTCAGATGTTGAGGTTAGGACTGTACCAAATAGTCTATATTCTGCTTTTGGGTTTTTACGCCCAAGGTGCATAATCTTGAACTTGTCCACATTAAATGTCAGTTGCCACTGCTCTGACCATTTTTCTAGTTTAGCTAAATCATTTGCCATTTGGCTTATCCCTCCATGAATATCAACCCTGCTACAAATCTTTGTATCATCAGCAAAAAGACATACTTTGCCAACAAGACCTTCTGCAATATCGCTAATAAAAATATTAAAGAGAATGGGTCCAAGTACAGATCCCTGAGGTACCCCACTAGTAACAAGACCTTGCATCGAAAATACCCCATTGACTACAACCCTCTGTTGCCTGTCACTCAGCCATTGTCTAATCCATTCAACAATATTGAAATCCAAACTCAAAGATTTCAGTTTATTAATAAGCCTTCTATGTGCGACAGTGTCAAAAGCCTTACTGAAATCTAGGTAAGCAATGTCTACTGCACCACCCTGATCTATTATTTTAGTCACCCAATCAAAAAAATCAATAAGATTAGTTTGGCATGATCTCCCTGAAGTAAACCCATGTTGTCTCTGATCTTGTAATCCATGCGACTTTAGATGTTCAACAATCCTATTCTTTAACAAGGTTTCCATTATTTTCCCCACTACTAAAGTAAGACTTACTGGTCTATAGTTGCCCGCCTCCTCCCTAATACCTTTCTTGTGAATGGGCACAACATTAGCTAGTTTCCAATCTTCTGGAACTACTCCGGTTAACAATGATTGGTTAAATAAATCTGTTAACGGTTTTGCTAGTACACCACTAAGTTCTTTTAATAACTTTGGATGTATCCCATCAGGGCCCATCGACTTATTTGTCTTTACTTTAGACAGCTGAAGTAAAACCTCTTCCTCTGTAAACTTACATGCATCAAAAGACTCATTAGTCTTTTTCCCTAAATGAGGTCCCTTACCCTCATTTTCATTTGTAAAAACGGAACAAAAATATTCATTAAGGTAGTCTGCTAAGCCTTTATCCTCTTCTACATAGCATCCTTCTTTTGTTTTTAATCTAACTAATCCTTGTTTTACTTTCCTTTTCTCATTTATGTATCTAAAAAATGTTTTATCCCCCTTTTTCACTGACTGGGCTATAGTCTCTTCTGTGTGTGCTTTGGAAGCTCTTATAGCTTGCTTTGCCTCTTTCTGCCTACTCTTACAGATCTTTCTATCTTCCTCACTCTGACTATTTTTATAATTACTAAATGCTAGCTTTTTATTTTTTATTATTTTAGCCACCTCTGCCGAGTACCACAGTGGTTTCTTAATTTTTTTGCTCTTACTGACAAGCCTTATGCAATTTTCTGTTGCCTTCAGTAGTGCAACTTTTAGATAATCCCATTTCTCCTGGACTCCATTTAAATTGCTCCAGTCTGATAATGACTCCTTTACACCTAATCTAATTTTAGAAAAGTCTGTTTTTCTAAAATCTAAAACTTTTGTTTTTGTGTGGTGTGACTGCGTCACTGTTCTTATATTAAACCACACTGCCTGGTGATCACTAGATCCTAAACTTTCACCTACAGTAATATCTGATAACAAATCTCCATTTGTGAACACTAAGTCTAGTATGGCCTGCTTTCGAGTTGGCTCCTCCACTACTTGTTTTAGAGATAATCCCAGTAGGGAGTTTAGGATATGCGTACTCCTGGAGCAAGTAGCTATTTTGTATTTCCAGTTCACATCAGGAAGATTAAAGTCACCCATGATGATCACTTCTCCCTTCATTGTCATTTTAGCTATTTCCTCAACTAGTAGATTATCTAACTCCTCTATTTGTCCAGGGGGCCTATAAATCACACCTACCCGAGTTACCATACGATTACCAAATTCTAATGTAACCCAAACTGACTCTATGTTCGCCTCATTAACTTGTATTACGTTACATTTTAAGCTATCCCTCACATACAGGGCCACCCCTCCCCCTTTTTTACCTTCTCTGTCTTTTCTATATAAAGAGTACCCTGGTATTGATATGTCCCAGTCATGTTTTTCATTATACCATGTCTCAGTAACAGCCACTAAATCTACATTCTCAGTTGCCAATATTGTCACAAGTTCATGGATCTTATTCCCTAAACTGCGAGCATTTGTAGACATGACCCTGAGCTTATCATTTTTCGGCACACTGACTACAGGTACCTTCTGTCCCTCTTTTGGGGGGCAATTGGATTGATGTTTTATCTCCATTTTGCCCCCCTCTTTTAGTTTAAAAACCTCAATGTGCCAGCTCATTCTTATATAAAATTAATATTTCTTTTCCATCTGCTCAGTTTTAATTAATCTGGATCTGGTTACACCCTTTACTTTGGAAGTAGGAGCCTTTGATGTTGGAACAAGACCTGTTATGTCAAGCTGTAAGAGGTACCACAATTATTTTTTTCCAATGCTGATTTACATAAAGACACAATGATATTTATCTGTTTACATAGAAAAAAATAAAATGTGTAGCAATGGCTAATTTATGTTATTGTTTTTTTTAATCATATATCCACCAAGTACAGGTGATACTCGAAAAATTAGTATATCGTGCAAAAGTTAATTTATTTCAGTAATGCAATGTAAAAGGGGGAAACTAAAATATGAAAGAGACGCATTACATGCAAAGCAAGATAGTTCAAGCCGTGATTTGTCATAAGTGCGATGATTATGGCTTACAGCTCATGAAAACCCCAAATCCACAATCTCAGTAAATTAGAATATTACATGCAATCAATAAAACAAGGAGTGTACATGGAACAATATCGGACCTCTGAAAAGTATAAGCATGCATATGGACTCAGTACTTGGTTTGGGCCCCTTTTGCAGCAATTACTGCCTCAATGCGGCATGGCATGGAAGCTATCAGCCTGTGGCACTGCTGAGGCGTTATGGAAGACCAGGATGCTTCAATAGTGGCCTTCAGCTCTTTTGCATTGTTCAGTCTCATGTCTCTCATCTTTCTCTTGGCAATGCCCCATAGATTCTCTATGGGGTTCAGGTCAGGCGAGTTTGCTGGCCAATCAAACACAGTAATCCCACGGTTATTTAACCAGGATTTGGTGCTTTTGGCAGTGTGGGCAGGTGCCAAGTCCTGCTGGAAAATGAAGCCAACATCCCCATAAAGCTGTGGAAGGAAGAATGAAGTGCTCCAAAATCTCCTGGTAGACGGCTGCGTTGACCCTGGACTTAATGAAACACAGTGGACCAACACCAGCAGATGACATGGCTCCCCAAATCAACACAGACTGTGGTAACTTTACACTGGACTTCAAGCATTTTGAAGTGTGTGCCTCTCCATTCTTCCTCCAGACTCTGGGTCCTTGGTTTCCAAATGAGATGCAAAAGTTGCTCTCATCAGAAAAGAGGACTTTGGACCACTGAGCAACAAACCAGGTCTGTTTTTCTTTAGCCCAGGTAAGACGCTTCTGACGTTGTTTGTTGTTCAGGAGCGGCTTGACATGAGGAATACGACATCTGAAGCCCATGTCCAGGATCCGTCTGTGTGGTGGCTCTTGATGCACTGACTCCAGCCTCAGTCCACTCCTTGTGAAAGTCCCCAACACATTTGAATGGCCTTTTCCTGACAATCCTCTGGCTGCAGTCATCCCTGCTGCTTCTGCACATTTTTCTTCCACACTTTTCCCTTCCACATAACTTTCTATAATTGTGCTTTGATATAGCACTTTGGGAACATCCAACTTCCTTCGCAATTACCTTTTGAGGCTTTCCCTCCTTATGGAGGGTGTCAATGAGGGTTTTCTGCACAAATGTAAGGTCAGCAGTCTTTCCCATGATTGTGATTCCTACTGAACCAGACTGAGAGACCATTTAAAGGCTCAGAAACCCGTTGCAGGTGTAATGGCTCACTTAGCTGATTAGAGTGGGACACTGTGAGCCTAGCATGTTGCACCTTTTCACAATATTCTAATTTACTGAGATTGTGGATTTGGGGTTTTCATGAGCTGTAAGCCATATTCATCGCACTTATGACAAATCACGGCGATGCATGTAATGCGTCTATCTCATATATTAGTTTCCCCTTTTATGTTGCATTACTGAAATAAATGCACGATATTCTAATTTTTCGAGTATCTCCTGTATATTAACCCTTCAAAGTTAAAATTTTACTTTTGCAATTCTCTTTTTATCACATTTTTATAGATGATTAAAGAGTTACATTTTCCTATGTTTTAAAACTGTTTCATTTTCTCATAGTTAACTATAGAAAAGACTCTCTGTCATAAAGTAGGAAGTGCAGTTTTTGTGGTTTATTTACAGTTTGGGAAGTATTTTGTAACATAACTACTAACCAGGGCAGTTACAAAGAGAGAACTATATGATTATCTCTTAGAATGATTGCATTTTTCACATGATACATTGTGTAGGTCAGGGAATCCAAGTTTGTTGTGGGCTACTTTTATTTAAAAAAAATTACTGTTATAGGGAAAAACAGCTTGTTATTGATAGAATTTTTTCAGGCTACTTAGAAGTCGTAAAAGACAATCTAAAACCAGTTTAAAGCAACTCTACTAAGGCAAGCAGCATATTTTTAGAGTTAATTAGTTCATGGATAGTTTAGTCAGTCAGGCTGCATCTTGCTATTAGTTGTGCTGCATTTGGCCCACAGGCCACATTGTTGTACACCCCTGGTACAGGTCTTTGAGATACACCTGTGCTTGTGAGCTAAAGGTATACGTATTTAGTTTGTAAAAGGTCACTGGAGAAAATGATCTGAAACAATATAATACTTAAATAGCAGCTGTTTAAATAAAAAGCTATTACTTCTAATATTTCATGAGGTTTAATGGTGGAATGACTATTTAATCACATTTTATTTTTCTCAGTAGGGGGCCATATATATATAGAGGAATATATTAGTTAATCTATACACATTATGAGCAAATAATTAACACTGAAAAGGACAAAACTTACTAATGAACAACTCAAGTCATAGACTATTAATATTGTATAATATGCATAAAGATTAGTCCAGGAGAAATGAGCTTCCATGAAAGCATGGAAAAAAGAACATTTTGATTAAACTGTCGATTAAAACTGGTTTGTTTATCTTAAAAAGGACTGAAATGACTACTTTATTTAAAAGGGTTATCTTTAGGGAACATTTTATCCCAATGGATTTAGAGAAGACTAATAAATAAGGTCACTTGAAAAGATAAGAAATTAGATTTCCTTAAAGACACATAGTGTAAAGTGAGTGTCAGGGTTTATTTTTTTCTTGTGGTGATATTTCCAGAACCTTTACCTTTAAGAAGATTGCAGCAAATACAATGTCCTGGCCAGAGAGGTAGGATTATCGAAAAATAATCCTGTATGTATTTTATGAAATCATCATGTAGGCTCTGGCCACAGTTGTAAAGTGAGCCTTGCTGGGAGATTTTGGACTATGTTGCATCATGGGTAAAATTCACAAAATGGATGCAGGAGATAGACACCTAATTTTTTTAAACTTTTATTTGCAATCAATTCAAACATAGAAAAATAAATAAAACAGTGGCATATGTCTTATATATGTGTTTGTTTTAAATGCACAGTTAATCTAGTTACATCTTATGTAAGTGGTACTGTCCCTTTAATATAAAGGGACAAATATAGTGCAAATTGTATTAATTCTTGCAGCAACCAGATGTGTTAATCTTCCAGAGAAAACATATATATAATCACATGTAGACAAAAAAAGTTTTGCGATGAAAATACATATAATATCAGAAATAAAATATTATACTAGTTCATGCACACAGCTCTTCTGCACAGTCCTTATTGAAGTCACTCTTTCCCAAGAGTGCACCATGCATTTTAGCTGCTGTGTTCATCGTGAAAAAGCCAACCCACCAACAAAAAACATGTAGTGGAGTCTGAAGAGAGAGTTAGTCAACAGGCTACAAGGAGGAGTGACCAGCACGAACCAGCACATCAGAGCACAGCCGTGCAAGACCTGTTCCTGGGATGCCATGTGACTCCACTATGTGCTACACCTTATAGATTAAAGAACCACTCCAAGTTGATTGGATCCCCATTGTGCAATCGTAGCGCCTTCCCTGTTATTTCCATATATATCATATCACGTACATTTGTGGGTGTACAGCTGTACTCGCAGAACCTGCAAATGTTAGGAAGGGGGTAGACCATGATTTTTAATTGACTAACACTAAATGCATTGAAAAAAAAATTGGAATGGACCTTTAAAAGATTACTCCACGGGGGGCGGAGCTAGCCAGCAGCAACAGTGGAAGCACTGTTTGAGAGCTCCTTGACTACTGCTAGTCCATTTGTCCAGCGTATATGCAATAAGAATAAGCAGGTTAACCCACCGAGACCTGAAAAAAAGGCAAAAGAGGCTTCCACAATTCCTCTGGCTGATTTTTTCGGACATTCACAGAGCCTGGGGACAGCTTTAGGCCTAACCAATATGGCCGCTGGCCCGGAGAGGGAATCCCGACTTCACATATACTTGACTCTGTTTCACAGAAGTCCCCCCTAACAAAATGAAAAGAGGCACTCAGCTTATTACCTACAAAGGCGAACATTTCTGAGATTCTTGCTACAGCACTTCAACCCCTCCTTACTGACATTTTGGAAATCCACAAAGACCTGCGGCAGATGGAAGGCAGAATACTCACTTTGGGAGAAGAACTGCCTCAGACAAAAGAAACAATTGATGTGCTGAACCAGCACAGCCAGGCACAGGAGTTTCAGATTTACGCGCTTCAACAGCGTGTTGAGGAACTTGATAACCGAAGCCACCGGAATAATGTCAGGGTCCGGGGGATCCCTGAAGACATACCAGATGATGAACTAAAAACCACGATCGAAAGCCTCTTTGATGCTATACTGCATAAAAGCACTGATAACACTACTGAAGTGGATAAAGTTTATCGATCACACAGATGGATGGGTTCCCAGGGCTCTCTATTCAGAGATGTATTTTGCACCCTTCACTACCCAGCGCAGGGGCGGGCTGGGCCAGGGGGCAGGGAGGCAAATGCCCTCCAGGCCGCCCTAATGCATGCTAAAAACGGCCACTGGGTCGTCTTTAACACTGGGAACCCCAGGAAGTTACGGCCAGGTCACGCCAGGAAACCCCCCCCCCCCCCACTTTCCCAGTACTTACCTCCTTGCTGCTGTCCCCCGGTGCTGCAGGTCTGTGGCTGTGAGGGAAGCGTTGTGTGCTCCCCTCCAGCCAATGCACATTCAATAAAGTTTGTTGAAAAAAAAAGTTTCAACAAACTTTATTGAAGACGCTTGGCTGGAGGCGAGCGCACAACGCTTCCCTCACAGCCACAGACGGGCAGATGAGAGCACCGGGAGACGGAGACAGAGCAGCAGCAAGGAGGTAAGTACTCAAGTACTATGGTGGCAAAATCCTGGCATATTGTGGGGAAAATCCTGGTATATTGAGTTGGAAAATCCTGGCATATTTAGGGCAAAATCCTGGTATATTGTGGGGCAAAATCCTGACATTTTGGGTGGCTAAATCCTGGCATATTGTGGGGCAAAATCCTGGCATATTGTGGTGGAAAATCCTGGCATATTGAGGGGGCATAATCCTGGCATATTGTGGGGCAAAATCCTGGCATATTGTGGGGGAAAATCCTGGCATATTGAGGGGCATAATCCTGGCATATTGTAAGGGAAAATTCTGGTATATTAAGTGGCAAATCCTGGCATATTGTGGGGGACAATCCTGGCAATATTCGTTATAAAACAAGGAAAAGATGGCCATGGATGGGGAGGCGATTCGGTGGTGCATTGGGCCACTTGACTGGATTTGCCCCCCAGGCCTGAGGCTGCCAGCGGATCAAGATCATATTCTGTGCTCTTACCATACTATGGCTCCTATCAAGCTACGAGAATGGGAAATCTCACTTTACTCAGACCTCTCCCCTACCACCCTGCAGAAACACAGAGTTCTCGAACCACTTACAATGGCTTGAGGGATGCGAATATCACCTATACCTGGAACATGCCGTTTGCAGGTGTGGAGGAACAATGCAAAGCACATTCTTAGACACCCGACAGACTTACCCTCATTCCTTAGAAGCCTTGGTGTACCAAATATCCAGCTTCATGACTGGCCACAGCCCACTGCCTTTCCAGGCCCACTCTGTGAGCCAAATCGTGAGGGGACCTTCTCTGAATAAATGATGCCAAGGGTTCATGAACGGAGCACGGACACTGACACTCGACTTGGCTTTAGTTTTATTGTTTTTTCTAGTTTCACTGGCTTTTTTACAAGCTGCCCTAATGTTCTGTACATTTTTATGCATAGACTTTTTACAACGTAAAGCTTCCTGTCCATTACATACCGTCAAGCACTTTAAAGCCTTGTGTGTGCTGCTTTATCTGCGCCAGACACAGCAGGTTATATCAATAAGCCTGCGCCTTCCCTGTCCCCCGACTTATTTCTTAGTGACCCATAGAAACTGTTCCTTATCCTTGTTTTTCTTTTCTCAGTCAGAATGCATGGTCACATTGATACCAGCTTTTTTTTTTTTTTTTTTCCTTTTTATTATGAAAATGCAAAAATACATATAATAAACATTAACTCACACGTAACAATTATCGACATACATAAATACACAAATAGGACCGATGATCATTTACTTCATTGATTCTATTTTCTTTCTATGACCCCTTTCTTTCTAGTATTCTATCATTATCTCTCCCATGGGATGAATAATGTGCTGCTTTGGTTTTAGTGAGTTCTGGGTCTTCAAATTTGATCAACTTGGACCGAACGGTCCTATTCCCAGCGAGCACCCAGCTTTCCATCAACCTATCTCTTATGGTTTTTCTTTCTTTTCTTTTCCCTTTTTCTTCTCCTCCCCTTCCTTCCCCTTTCCCCTTCCCTTTTTTTTTTTTTTAAGTTATAATATTTCCCATTGTTGCTATTGGTTTCTAAGGGCTGTCTTCATGGGTGGTCTCCTTTTTCCACTTTTTCTCTTTTCTTTCTTATCTTTTTTCTCTACTTCCCTCCCTCCTTCCTTCTCCCTTTTCCCATTCTCTCCTCTCACCTCTCCCCCTTCTTCCCTTTCCCGCTCACTTTCCTTCTACCTTCTTTTTTTCTCCTTTTTTTACTTCTTCCCTTCTTTCCTTCCCTTTTCTTCTTTCTTTGGCATCCCTTTCCTTTATTCCCTCTTTTCCCTTCTTTCTATCCTCTCTCCTTTCTGTCACTTATCCTTTTTTTGGGTCAGATTTTTATGGGGTGGGCTGAATCTTTTGGGCCTCCTGGATCCACTTTTCCCACTTTAGATGTTCATCCCCCATAGTGCTAGCTCTAGTTAATCCTTTTTCCATATTTAGCTGGAATAGTAGTTGTGCTTTGTATGCTCCTAATGGGGGTGTTGTTTCGCTCCTCCAATTCCTGGCTAAAACCATTTTTGCGGCAACTAGATAGTGGGTTGTTAGAGTACTCTGATTTTTGTTCATAGTAGGCCAATTTATATGGAGAAGTATTGCTTCAGGGGATTTAGGGATTCTGAGTTCTGTTGCTTTGTTTACTAATTTTATGATCATGTTCCAATAGTCAGCCAGTTTGTGGCAATTCCACCAAATGTGGAGGTAAGTCCCTTTTTCTTGCCTGCATCTCCAGCAAAGGTCGTCATTGGTTGGAGAAATTTTATGTAGCTTTGTAGGGGTCATGTACCACCTATTTAAAATCTTATATTGGTTTTCCATTAATAGGAGGCAGTGGACCACTTTGTTCATTTTATTCATAATTTGGTACCACTCGGCTATATCGATTGATTGGATCAAATCTTTCTCCCATGCTTTTTTTGCTGTCGGGATACTTGGATTTTTTGTTATTCTAATTAGGTTTACACATTTTGACAGCATTTTCCTGTTTGAGTTGTTACAGAATATCTGTTCAAGCTGATGGTAGAAGTGACCTTTTTCTAGCATAGTCTTGGTTGTTATAAAGTTCTTTACTCTTAAGTATGTGAACAATTCTTTGGGTCTTAGATTATATGTTTTTTCTAATTTAGGGAATGGTATAATTTTTCCTTCCTCAACCAGATTACTTAGGTGGAGGATTTGGTTTGATTTCCAGCTTTTTAGGGACAGATTTTCTATTTCCCATTCTATAGTTTCAATATGTTGAAAGTTCATTAATTTATTGCTTAGATCTAGTTTCTTTTTGATTCTTTCCCAAAGCGGTACAATGTGTCTTAACACTATGCTTTTTTCCCAGTCTCCTTTTTCGGAGCTCCAAATTATTTGGCGTAGATCTTTTATACCACATTGTTCTAGTTCTATGGTGTACCAGCCTTCTTTGGTTAGTCTACCTAGCTGTATCTGTGCCATGTGCATTACTGCACTGGCTTCATAATATTCCGACACTTGCGGGAAGCCCATGCCCCCTTTCTTAATTTGGTTTGTCATAGTCTGCATTTTAATTCTGGGTTTTTTTCCTCGCCACACGAAATTCGAGAAAGCTGATTGGATCATTTTTATCCAGCTGTCTGAAAAAGTGAGTGGGAGCATACGGAATAGGTAAATCCATGAGGGTAACACATATGCCATTATAATATTAATTCTGCCCCACCAGGAGATCTCCAAGGATCGCCATTTTTTTAAGTTGATATTCATTTGTTTTAAAAGGGGCATGAAGTTGGCTTCTGCCATCCTATCCATGTTTTTTATAACTTTAATCCCTAGGTATTGAAACTCTTTAGGATTATCAAAGTTATATTTATTCAAAACCTTTTCTGACTCGCATTTGGAGATGTTGTTAAACTGTACTGTCGTTTTTGACAGATTTAGCTTGTAATTTGAGACTTGGCCGTGTCTCTTAATCTCTTTTAATACATTCTCCACAGACTCGGCAGGATTAGTAACTGTGATTAAAATGTCGTCTGCATACAGTGAAATTTTAAGGCTTTCTCCCCCTGCTTTATAACCTTCTATAAGATTATTATCTCTTATGTTTATAGCTAATGATTCTATTGAAATAATGTACAATATTGGTGATAATGGACATCCTTGTCGAGTGCCATTTGACAGGGAGAACCAATCTGAACAAATATCCGGGCCAACAATTCTTGCAGATGGGGCGTCGTATAGAGACATAATAGCCGAGTGTATCCACCCGTTCAACCCAAATGCCTCCAGTGATTGGCTCATAAAACCCCAGCTGACCCTGTCAAACGCCTTTTCGGCATCTAATGAGAGGGCCAGCAGGGGTCTCTTTTCCTGGGCGGCGGAATCAAGAATATCTATTAATCTACGAATGTTATTATTAGCCATTCGGCCTGGAATGAAACCAATTTGATCTTTATGTATTATATTTGGAAGTATGGGTTTTAGTCTGTCTACTAAGATGGAAGCATACAATTTTACGTCTACATTAATTAAGGATATAGGTCTATAATTTTTTACATCCACCGGGTCCTTGTTTGGTTTTAAAATTGGGAGGATATTGGCACATAGCATCTCCCGGGGGAAAGATCCTTTTTTTGCGGCTTGGTTGAATGTTTCAGCTAGGTGGTCAGACAGACTGGCCATCATGGTTCTATAAAACCCGTTGGTGTACCCATCCGGGCCCGGAGATTTGTTCTTAGCTAGCTTTTCTATATTCTTTACTATTTCTTCTTTTGTTATTTCCTGATTTATTAATTCAATTTGTGTTGGTGTAATGGTAGGGAAATTGCATTTAGCAATATATTCCTTTGTTTCTTCTAATTTATTCCCTGTGGGTAGATTGTATAATTTCTTGAAAAAATCACTGAAGACTTTCCCTATTTCTTTAGGGGCCCTGTAAGTCTTTAAACCACAGATTATTTTATCTATTCTGTTTTCTGCTCGCTGTTTTTTCAGTTTATTCGACATCATTTTGTCTGCTTTGTTTTTTTTCGAGTAGAATTTGACTTTAAGGGTTTCCATATTTTTGTTTATTTTTTCTAGGGTTTTGGTTTTAATTAGTTCTCTGATCCTTTGCGTTTCTTTTAGATTTTCTATTGTGGGATAAGTTTTTGCTTCTTTTGTTGCGTTATAATATTCTATATTGAGCCTAGATAGAGGTAGGCCAGCTTTCTTTTTCGCAATACTTCTTAGTTTTATGCAGTGCCCTCGCATTACTGCTTTGTAGGCGCACCATATTATTACTGGGTCCATATCCTCCACTGTATTTTCTTTGAAAAAGCAGGTAGACATATTTAATAGGTAATCTCTGTTTTCTTTGTTTTGTAAAAGGGAATCTTCTAACCGCCATGTGGATCTGATGGGACTATTTAGTTTTTCTTTTAGATCCATTACCACCATATCGTGATCGGACCATATACAAGGTTTTATGGATATTTTTTGGACTCTACCTAATAATCCTGCGCCTCCCAAAATCAGATCTATTCTCGAATAGGAGGTGTGGGGCCAGGAAAAAAATGTATAATCCCTTATATCGTAATTATTTACCCTCCATATGTCGTATAACCCGTATTTCCTCATAGTAAGATTGAGTGACTTAGGTATTTTAGTAGATCTATTATCCGCACCATTGCCTTTTGCTTTACTGAATCTATCTAGTGCTGCATCTGGTACGCAGTTAAAGTCACCTGCAATTATGACTTCGCCCATCATTACTCTTTCCGCTTTTTCCAGGACTTGGTTCAGGAGACCCACTGGGTGAACACCGGGAAGGTACACATTTATTAAGGTGTACCACTTATCATTAATCGTGCATACTAAGATTATGTATCTCCCTTCTTTGTCTAGTTCTTGGTATTTTGTTTCTATTTTAACAGAGTTTGCAAATAGGATGGCTACCCCGCATCTTTTTTCTAGTTCTCTTGAGGCCTGAATTATTGTTGTATAATATCTTCCACACCATCTTAATTTATCCTGTAATCTCCAGTGGGTCTCCTGGATCATTGCTACCTGTACCCTTTCCTTATATAGGTAATTATAGATGGACCATCTCTTCTGTGGGACATTCAGCCCTTGAGTATTCAATGAGGCGAATTTAACCATAATCGAGTATTTTCCGTATTAGTGTGGAGCCTGGGAGCTCGCTGGAATTCACAGACATTACATTTACATAGACAACAGAAAAATACACAATACAAGAGGCCCTGCTCGCTGGCCTCGACAAATTTAGAGCAGCATCAGAGAGAATCCTCTCCCTGTCTGCTCTGTTGTGCCCAATCTTGGCACCTTCTAAGCTCAATTGAGCTTATGGTGGAGTCCCTTTTTTAGCTCCGACTGGCTTATTTTCAATTGATATCATAGACTTAGGTGTAAAAAGGGAGGAAGAAAAAAATAAAAATAAATAAAATATCAATATGATATGCAATCGTTGTGGATTCTTTACTTCCTCTTTAAAACATTTTTAACCCTTTAGTGAGTCAGTAAGATTCAAGTGCAACTTATGTTATTCCTTTAAGTGAATTTCTCCAGTTTGCGTATCTTATATTATTGTGTTAAAGTTCTATCTATATGTGTGAAAAAATAAATAAATAAATAAATAAATCAATCCAAGTGAGTTATTTCTTTCTCTTTGTACTTCTACTTATTTCTTACTCTTTAACATTTATTTATTTATTATACCTTCGAATATGCAGTGCTTATAGTGTTATACTCTAGTTGTCACCCGTAGGCTATTACTATCTAACTACAATCTCTTTCGTGTAAGGCCGGGGGGGGGGGGGTAGGGGGGGTGAGGGGGCGGGGTGATAGGAAAGGGGGGGAACAAAAAAAAATAAATAAAAAATAAATAAAAAGAATCATGCAGTGTGATTTGTTGTGTTCCTTCTTACATCCTTTAAGTATATTAGTGAATTTATGGTATTCGTGTGCAACCCTATATAGTCAGGTTCTAAGGTGGCTTATTTCTTATCCTTTGATATTTATTAATTTATTAGAACTCATAATATGTAGTGCTATCTGATTATTATGCTCTCCTTTGTCGCATATAGTATTATCTGTGCATTGCTATCAAACTACAATCAATTTTGGTGTAAAACGAGACAGGAAGGGGGGAAAGGGAAAAAAAAAAAAGTATATATCTATATTTCCAATGTCTATCGATAGGATATCTAAAGTCTATTGACTGTTAAGGAGTTGTCATTGTCCTGTATCTCTTCTTTTCCAGTTCGGGAGGACCAGCTGGACTTGTGTTCTCTGCTGCGGCCAGCTTGTTGAGTCTAAGCCATTCCTTTGCTTTATCAACTGTGTGCAGGATTTCTGTATGGCCATCCCTTATTATCCTTATAGATGTGGGGAACCCCCAGGAAAATCTGATATCGTTTTCTCTTAATATTGAAGTGACTTGACTGAATTTCTTTCTTTGAGATCTGGTGTTGTAGGAAAGATCCTGCAATAAGACGATATCTTTGTATTTTTCTTCTTTGGGTTTTTTCGTTCTACTTGTTCTTATAAGGGTTTCTTTAAATTGAAAAGATTGGAAATTTACTAATACATCCCTGGGAAATTTGTCTGAGATGGAATTTGCTTTATATACTCTATGCCATCTTTCCATTGTAGCATTGAAGTCAGTTATAGAGATATCCCATGTCTTCCAAAGGTTTTCCAAGTATTCTTTCAAGTTAGCTTGGCTTACTGTTTCGGGGATGTTTCTGATTCTCAGATTGTTTCGTCTTGAACGATCTTCTATGTCTCCTAGTTTTGTTTCCAGAGATTCTATTTTTTTTATCAGTAATGCATTCTGAGTTTTTGCACATTGGTCTTCAAATTCCAACGTATTGATTTTATCCTCCAGTGTATTTAGCTTGGTAGAGATTTCTCCAATCTGTGTTTTAATTTCCATGGAGTTGGAAATTAATTGGGTCTTAATAGCTTCTAGATGTGAATCTAGGCAGTTCTTAAGAAACTCTGCAGTTATGTATTGACCTTCCTGGCTTTTGATACTGCTGGGAGAACCTTCCATCTGAGACTGTCCCACCATAGAGTCATCTGTTTCTCTATTCCCTTTTAGTACTGGAGAAAAAAACAAAGACACCCCTTTTTCTTGGGGGGCGTCATTCTTTAATTCTCTTTTCTTTTCCTTCCTCAGATTTATTTTGTCCCCTTGTTTTTCCTGCAGTTTTTTGCTGGCCATTGTTTCCCTCTACCTTTTTCTTTATAAAAGGGAATGGGGACTCATGTAATATAAGTTGCTTGCTGTTAGGTAGGTTATTTGTATCATCAGGCTTTTCTCCTCTGTTCTTCTGTGCTGTCTAGCTTTCCTCTTCTCTTGCCTTTTTATTTATATTTCTCCTTTCCTTTTCTTCTTTAGACTTCCTTCTCTCCTTTTACTGTGCTCCTACTCCCTTCTGCCTCTTACCCCTTACCTCCCCTCCTCTCCTTCGTATCTCCTTTTATTGTTGATGATTTTTCTATGATTATCCTGTTTTTCTTCTTTGTTTTTCCTTTGTTCCCTTTTATTTTTTTTTTAGTAGTTTGAGTCTCAGAGAGTGTGTTCTAGTGGGCTCTTTATTTGTTATTGCACATAATGAGGAAGGGATTAGCCCTTTAATTTAGACTTTTATTATTCGCAAGTGTGTGAGAGGGGAGGGGGGGGTGAGGCCCACTGGTAATGCTTAGAGAGGGATTGTACAACCCATTTTATAAGTTTTCGTATGTTGGAGTCCTGAGAAGGAGGAAACAGCCAAGGAACACAAAAAGGGGTCAAAAAATGGAGAGTATATACAAGGAAAAAGGTACTTATCGTGACCAGTGCAGGCTTGTCCACTGCTTGTTTTAACCATACAGGGCTCCCCGGTTTTAACGTGCAGCTACGCAGCTGGTCGCTTGGTGATTCTCCAAGTCCGGATTACTGCACAAAGCTTTTTTGTTTCTTTGGGCTTTACAGCCTTTCATCTGAAGCGGGGACCCCCGAAAATGAAGTATTTACTTGCTTCCTTCCTCGGTCCATTCACCGACCATCTCCTCACAACAGCTTGCGCCCGCCGGATTTGGGACTCCACCTCTCAGACGTGCTCGTGCCTTACGTCTGCGTCATACCGCTCCTGTGTGTTGAGTGATACCAGCTTTTTTAATTGTTGGGACGCTAGTCTCCTGTTCCCCCCAAGGCCCTCCACCTGCCCCCGACGGGGGTTTGGATTTCTTTCCCACTACCCCATTTTATTTTTTATCTACTTTTTCCCTTTTCCTCTTGCACCCTCTGTCTGCACCCCCTCCCCCCTTTTCCCTTCTCCAGATATCCTTCTCCTATTTCTTTTTTGTGCTCTCTTTTTTTCTCTCCTTCTCTTTCTTTTGTTTTGTTCTCATTACTGACTGGCCACTTGACTAAATGCCCCTTGTTATCACTATGTTTTTGTTATTTTGCTGATTGATTATGCTATCATTCTTTTCTGAATAACTTTAATGAAAATCCTAATAAACACAGATTTACAAACAAAAAATAAGTTTATACCACATGCTACACATAATTTCTCTTTTTGATTGTGGTCAGAAAATGAAGCATACACTCAGTTGGGGTAATTATAAAGAGCAGTCTGGGGCAAAGTTCTAAAAGCAGAGCATTCAGCAGGGATTGGGATTGCTCTACTTTTACAATTTGAATCCAGAATTAGTAGTTTTAGAAATAACATTTGATGTGTCATAATAGAAGCTAATAAGTTAAAACTCTCTAATGTAGATCATAGAGGAAACATTTCAGGTAAGTGCATTTACATTTACCGAATAGTATAGCTTCCAAAGGGATCAAAGGATCATAATTACAATCTAAACATTTCGATTTACTTTGTTATTCCATTACTGAATGTTATAGCCCAGGAAGCTCTGAGCAATTTCACACTTTGAATTCCAATACAGTGTGACTAATACCCAGTTTATTTCAATTAACATGGAAATAAAGCAACTTTATAAGGAAATATTTTAATATTACGGAAATGTAGACACCGTGTGCAAGTCAGTATTATTATTGCAATCATTGCTGTTTATGAAGCACTTTCATATTCCACATTGCTGTACAATGAGCAAACAAAACATACACAAACCAATGTGTCCCAGGTAATATAACAAAGGAATAACACTGCTACAGAAGGTGAAGAGGACGCAGTGCGGACAATCATACTGTGATTAACTTCTCACAGACTTGTATGAAAAAGAAAATACACTTAACCAGACTAGCCAGGCCAAATAGAAAAGAGAAACAACAAATTTACTATCTTGAAAAAAGAGAAAACAGGGACAAGCAAAGTGAGAGTACAAGGACATAAGTGTGTACAGAAAGGTCCTTGAAGGTCCACAGAACATCATTAAATTGTCTGTACTAGAGTGCAGTAAAGGTCTACTATGAACAGTGTTGGTGATTAACCTCGATCATAAGACCCTTAACAGATGGTATTTCAGCACAGTGACACTTAAAAAAAATTGATCCATTTAGTGAGGGAATCTGAATATTGGCTGTGGTGACTCAGGGTCTTAGTGGTGGACATGCTAGTTGATTTTACCTATACCTAAATTAACTTATCACTGACTAGATTCTTGGGTGGGCTGGCTTCCTGCAGCAGAAGAAAGATGCGGTCAAATTGTTCTTAAAAGTTTGTGAAGCTTATTGCATGTGCCTTCACGTGGCTTAATGAAAGCCTATTGAACGTTATTTGACATAATTAAAATCCTCTATGTACAGGGACATGTTTCTTAAACTGTTTCTCTCTACTACGGCAACACAACATTTACACATATGAGGACAGTTGTACCAAATGTGGATCCCCTAGGTGTATTCCCAACCACCATGGAGATGTAGAGTGATTAGTAAATTCAGAACTGATGTGCATAAGTACATCAGAGATACCCTCTATATTAAAGCACTGTTTACTTCAGCCCCCTTCCCACATATTAATTTGGCGCGCATACTAATGGCTTGACCATCAAAACCATACTACAATTTTAGATAAAACCAGATTCCCCCACCTTTATGGTTTGAAAGAAAAGTTTTTCCACCTGTTTAGGATGAGCTGGCTCACGGCACAACTGACCAAAAATGTCAGTGCAGAGCACTTTCTCACTACATGGGATAAGTATAGTATATCTTTACTAATAGATGTACAGACCCAAATAAAGAATAGGTTTCAGAACACATCATTGTACATGGCCGGCTCGCCCAGGGCAAGGATCCAATCAGCTTGCCTGCCTAAGATTCAAAGATATACGCCCATGTGAGGTTTTTTGGGTTCTACTGACAGCCCTTATTGGAAGATCCCAACAGCCTCTCTCCACACCAGGTTGGGTTGTCAAAGGTCCTATTGTAGCTATGGCTTAGCCGGCTTTACCTATTTTCTTGATGTGAAATCTTTCAGGTCGATCATATTGGTCACAAATTATTACAGGAGTCGAAGTTCTGTGGTAGGTTGTTTATTGTGTTTTTCAATCATTTGTAACAGACTGCAATACTGTTGGAAAAACATGACCCGGTGAATATGTTATTTTGGGCATAAATGGCCAGACACATCGCTCCTATTTTATGGATATGACATTTTAACATTTTGCTCTTTTCTTATGTATGACGTACTTAACTTCAATAAAATGTATTAAAAACAGCATAAATTACTTATGTAACCTAATTTATAAACACATTTACTGTGGTTTAAACACATATTACCGTGAATTATTGCTGTAGAATTCTGTTATGCACTTATACAGAGCTGTTTCTACCTCTTTTTGTACCCAAAGCAAACACTGACACACTCACACTGACATACACACACACTGACTCACTCACACTGACATACACACTTAATTTACCTGGTCCAGGCATCTCTTTGCTTTGAGCTCCTCGTGTGAAGGAGCAACCGAGTCAATCACCGGAGGCTTCTGAACTCTCAGCCAATCTCAGCAGCTGCCCCAGTCTGCCCCATTAAAGGGCCGGCCCTGGCTGGAGGAGCACTATAGTGATGTACAGAGCAGGTACTGGTGCGTGGAGCTCTGGTGAAACAGCAAAAAAAATTATAGGCAGTGCTGAATTTAACGCGAGGCAAACAAGGCAGATCTGGCACAAAACGCAAAAATAAATAAATAAAAACCACCCCTGTAAAAAAAAAAAAAACCTTGCTTGCCGGCAGAGACGGTGGATGAGGAGATTGGAAGATCTCCACTCACCACCTCTCTGCCTGCAAGCAGGCTGCACAGGGACCCGAACAGGCAACACAGAGGTTTCTCTGTGTGGCCTGTTCGCCTGCCCGTGCAGTGTGACAGGGAAGTGCCGACAGGTCACGTGACTGGCGCTCTGACATCACCGTGGCTGAAGCCGAACAGTCAGCCACTATGCTGCCTGCCACTAGCCACCAGGGACAAGGGTAAGTCCTGCGGGATGGGGACATGTTTTACAAATTGGCTGTGTTTTATTAATGGCAGCATAATACTGGCATATTATTGGGCAAATTGGCTGGGGCTTATTAATGGCAAAATAATACTGGCATGTTATTGGGCAAATTGGCTGGGGCATATTAAATGGCAAAGTAATACTGGCATATTATTGGGCAAATTGGCTGGTGCATATTAAAATGGCAAAGTAATACTGGCATATTATTGGGCAAATTGTCTGGGGCATATTAAATGGCAAAATAATACTAATATCAATAAGGATACTTGCACATAAATTGCAGTTATAGTTTGAATTGGAAGTGGTTAATGCCCATTATTTTCTTCAATGAAATGATGTTAGTCAGTAGGTGAGCAGTGCATGCTGGGTTGTGTTTGTGCTGGAGTGTGGGAAATATATAAATAGACCAGGCTAAATGCTCTCTCAGAATTTAACCTCATATCCTGGCTCTCACCCCGCTCCCCTTGAGAAAGAAAACATTGTTTGGATAATTTTATTTATGTAATATAACTTTATGTTATGTGTTATTGCCATATTTAATAATATGTGTCTCTCTTTGCTGCCGCATGTTACATGAAGCAACACAAAATATTTCTTTACCCACAGCACAATGACAAATGTGAATAAAGCATTATAGCTGAGAGTTTTGTTAGTGAGAGTTGCGATTGTGGGTCACTGACGTATATAATTAATTAAAACCCCGTATAGCTTATGCTTTTTGTTTTTTAATCAGTGTAATTGTTTTAGATATATTTAGTTTAAATGTTAGCACAACTGGGATTAGAGGCATGTGTGCCGCAACCTGCAAAACTAATTAGTTCTCTGCCAAAAGTGAATTGCCAGCTTAATATCTGCTACATTAAACTAAAATAATGACTTGCGACTCCATGCTAGGACATTCTCAGAAAGACCCTACAAGCACATGTAGCCAAACGTGCGAGTGAATACAATTAAATAAGTAAAGGAGAGGCTGCTTTAATTTGGCTAAAATTAATTTCCTATTAAAGTTCCTATGATTTATGATTGCTGAGATACTGCACTTTTACTGCAAAAATTTATTTTATGTGGAGGTAAATATTTTACACATTGTTGTTTGGGGTGATCCAGGGCTTATTTCTCCTTTAAAAGGTTCTGATTTTCCCGGCTGGGTCAATTTTAAAATCCTCTCTCCACTATTGGTCCACATTTTTATTTTAAAAAAACACTTAAAATTAGACGTATACAAAAAGGAGAAACAGCGGTTTCATCTGATCTGCATTTTACATAGTTAAAAGATTACATGAGTGTATAATATACTTATTGCAGAGATTTCATAAGTAAAAGTTGACATGGATCTCCACGAGAAGATAGGTATAAGTGCTATATTTAAAAAACAAACAAAATGGAACATCAATATACGTAGAATAGGACGTCGTACTCTCAGACAGGGAGGGGCTTTATATAGCTCAACGTAGACTCTCAGCTGACGGATTCGGTAATATTTTTGTGACCATGGCGAATGGATAGATCGGAATCTCAGGGTTCTCTGAATTCAGAGTTATACCAGGGGGACCAAATCTCTATGAATTTTGGGGATGATCTGCCGGTTTCTTAAATAAGAGCTTCAGCTTCCATTTGAAAGTTAATCTGGGTCCTAATTCCCTCCCATGATGGAGTTTACTTGCTCCTCCAGAGTCTTGCCATCAATAACTTGCATGCCAACAAGACATGAATGGCAAGAGATTGGTTAGCTAATTTAGGAAGGTTCAGATCTAGATGGAGTAAAAAGGCTTGCGGAGTCAGACAATAGTTGCTATGAAAAATTGGTCCACATTTTTAAAGTTTTTTTCCTCTGTGTTTAATCCTTTGTTTTCTGTGTACCTGACTCTTGTATATGAACTTATAAGTAAATGCTTTCTTTTTAGGGAAACACTTCTCCTCTTTTGATATTCATATTATCCTAATATATATACTGTGTGTTATACAACTCCTAATTTTGCATATGTATATTTTATTCTGTTATTAAATATATTAATATTGTATTCAACTATTTTTATATTAAATGTCAACTTTTTAACATTATATGCAAATGAAAACTTTTTTATATGCAACTACTTTCATATTTTAGTCAACTATTTTTATAGTCCCTTTTCCATTAACATATGCAACAGCCAGTTTGCCCATTAAAATATACCACAGTTTGTCCATTAATATGCCACTGTTGGTTTGATCATTAATATGCCACAGCCAATTTGCCCATTAATATGCCACAGCCAATTTGCCCATTAATATTCCACTGTTAGCTTGCCCATTAATATGTCACTGTTAGTTTTCTTATTAATATTCAATTTTCACACAAGATATTACCCCCCCCTTGCCGAGTACTTACCTTCCTGCTTCTGCTCTCTCTGTCCGCGGCAGTCTCCTCCGCAATCTTCCCTCAACACACTCTGAATGCATTGAGGAGGGAATTGAAGAGGAGGCGACCATGCACAGACTCTGTCATGTTGAGAGACGGAGTATATATAAAAATTCAAGACCCATGAAAAGGGGGGCCTCAATACAGATCTAGACATTTTAGCGTTCATTTGAATTGGGGCGATGTTGTTTTAATAAGGTAAGAGGGAATAACAAAAGTATGTATTATGCTTGATATAGTGATACTGCTTGTTATGTTTCAGATAGCAAACTTGCAAACTCAAGAAACATCAGATGAAAGAAACACCCTTGAGTCGACATTTAGGAATATTTAGATACATATATGTGTTCTGTCTATTCGAAATCTAAATGACAGCCACGGCTATGTGCAATTTGATGTGGTTATTTATACATAGGATGATGGATTATTCTTTACTTAATCTATTTTATCTCTATTTTGTTCATATTTCTTTTTTGTTTACAGATTGCTTGTTATATCTATTTGTACCTTTGATAAGTTTCACTCCATTTATTATTTATATTAATTTTATTCTTATTGATATTTAACTTCATTCTATATTTCTTAAATGTTTTACCCACTGTAACTGTTTTTGCTATTTTTTATATCTATTTACATTCATTCTTTAATTTTATCTCTGATCTTTATTCTTATTTGTACTCATATTTTTAATCCCAGTGTACTGTATATTTAAAATGGATGTTTTTTTCCCCTCTTGTATGATAACAAGTATAGACTTCTTGTGTGATGATATTGGTAGTCAGGGCCGGCCTTAAGTGTTCCGGCGCCCTGTGCGGGCTTCCCCCGTGGCGCCCCCGTCTCTTTCACCCCCCTATGTATGTGTCTCTCTCCCTTCCCATGTTTGTCCCTTTCCTCTTCCTTGCCATGTCTGTTTCACTCTAACTCCCCCATACCTGTTTTCTCTCTCTCCCTCTGTTCTGTCTCTCTCCCGTCCCATGTTTGTCCCTTTCCTCTTCCTTGCCATGTCTGTTTCACCTTAACTCCCCCATACCTGTTCTGTCTCTCCCCCTGTTCTGTCTCTGCCCCCTACCCCCTGTTCTGTCCCTCTCTCCCTGTTCTGTCTCTCCCCCCCCTTCCCCCTGTTCTGTCTCTCTCTCCCCCTCCCCCTCTTCTGTCTCTCTCTTTCTCCCCCCTCCCCCTGTTCTGCCTCTCTCTTTCTCCCCCCTCCCCCTGTTCTGCCTTTCTCTCCCTCCTCCCCCTGTTCTGTCTCTCCACTCTCCCCCTGTTCTGCCTCTCTCTCACCCCCTCCCCTGCCTTTGCCTGCAAATGTGGATTCAGGGAGGGGGTGGAGCTAACCAGCTGAGAGGTCTAGCTCCGCCCCCACCCTGTGAAGCAGAGCAGCATCTGCTTCACGGGCAACAAGAGAAAGTGCTGCTCGGCTTCCCATGCTTAATGCGGGCGTTAATTAAAATAAGCCACTGTCAGGTACAAATTAACATGCCACAGTCACTTTGCCATTCAAATATGCAACAGTCAGTTTGCCTATTAAAATATGCCACCGTTTGTCCATTAAATCAGGGCTTGACAAAGTTAACTGACTTTAAGGAGCCAGCTAAAAAATGTAGGCACCAGACAACAGCACATACACACAATCACACGCAGTCACATACACACACACACACACACACACACACACACACACACAGAGAGATACTTACACATTAGTGGGCCAGTATTATTTTGCCATTAATGTGCCAGTGTTATTTTATTAAGCCCCAGCCAATTTGCCCAATAATATGCCAGTATGATGTAGCCACATAATATGCCAGGTTTTGTCACTCAGTATGCCAGGATTTTGCCACTCAATATGCCAGTATTTAGTCACTCAATATGCCAGTATTTAGTCACTCAATATGCCAGGATTTTGCCACTCAATATGCCAGGATTTTTGCATTCAATATGCCAGGATTTTGCCACTCAATATGCCAGGATTTGTCACTCAATATGCCAGGATATAGCCATTTAATATTCCAGGATTTAGCCATTTAATATGCCAGGATTTGTCACTCAATATGCCAGGATATAGCCATTTAATATGCCAGGATTTGTCACTCAATATGCCAAGATTTAGCCATTTAATATGCCAGGATTTGTCACTCAATATGCCAAGATTTAGCCATTCAATATGCCAGGATTTTTGCTCGTTACAGTGATTACCCCCCCCCCCCCCCCCCTGTACTTACGTCCTGGATGCTTGTCTCCTCTGTGCAGTCTTCCCTCCTGCACGGAGGAGGGAAACACAGACACCGGGTATGGCGTCAACATCACATCCGGTGTCAATGTTTTTTTTTTTACTTTAATTTTTTCAGCAGCCGCATCCAGCGGTTGCAGACTGCCGGCTACTGTCCGCATGACTGTCTCCGTGTGAGACAGTCATGGGCAGCGGCTGGGGTCACTTTTTTTATTTTCTCGAAAATCCAGTTTGGGGGGGGTCCCCCGGGGGGTCCCCCTCCTGCGGACACCCATGCAAAGGAGCACTTCATCGGGTGCAACAGTATTGCGAGGAGAGTATAGTTCCTATTGTTTTCACCCGTGGTGTGATTTCTCCTGTGTGTGTGTATGCAAGGAGGAGGGAAATACAACTGGCAAATATGACTTGCTGTGATATCCGGGGGAAGTAACAGTACGCCGGACCGCGGGATTCAAACTGCCAGCTGCTGCCCTATCATGCACGGCACATTTTATCAAAATGTAGCAGGGGATCACTTTGAGCGTTGGCCTCATATGACAGGTGAGATCCCGCTGCAGCTCCCTGCAGTGAGATCCAAAGCACAGCTCATTATAGAGGGCCGTGATGAGCATTTAAAAACATTCTAAGCTGTCCTAACATTGTTTCGGCACTTGTAAAAACTACCACTTCCCTACATGTAATATATATAATTGTACATTGATAAACACATGGTTTGTGTGGGGGGGAAGAGGGAAAAAAAATATATTTGATCAAATATTTTCGTCTCTGCTACCTCTCATTACAATATAATTCCTACATTACAATTTGTGTTCTATTAAAGGCTCAGATATTGCCAATTGCTATCATTTCCCTAATGTCTTTAAACTAATTATAGTGGATATGGAAATCACAACTTAATGTACCCCTCAGTTGATGGTTCATAGTTGTTTTTCATATCTATCTAATGCTGTAGTCTTAATACATGTCATTCCATAACCATGTTACCAGTAGAAATAGCAAACGTATTCTTTTCAGTGAATAGATTTGCAATGTACTTTGCCACTTTTGCCAGCATAATGGAAGTCAGTTTCTGCACATGTCTTGCCAGCTAGATTCAGATCCGCAGCCTGTGTGACTAAAGAGGTTAATCTGAATTGTAATGCAAACCAAGCTCACCAGTTGTTAAATTAGCAACATGGACATTATACAGAGTAACTTGCAACCACAGAATATTATTATTCTGATGCAATAATCTTTTTATCTACACTTAGTGACTTTTTATGGTCTTGAGAGTATTTTAATGGTTCAGCCTGGCATTGTTACCAGTTTGTTAACACACCCATAAACCAGAATCCACTTTGCTTTAAATAAATGTTTTTACCACCCACTCATTACAATGAAAGTCATCTTTTCTATACAAGGTTTATAAAGTTGTGTGCTGCAGATGGTTTAAATGCTCATAATCTCTGAGCCAATCTGTTGTCAGATTTGAGAGATACAATAACATTAGGTTCTCCAAGCAACCTTCTAAAACAATCCTGCATGGACTCTACAAAATATACATTCTATCATTTAGTCTCTATGGTCTGTTCATCACACTAGGTGCCACAGAGATGGCATATCTATTTCAAGATAGGATGCTTGATCTTCAAACCTCTAAATTAATCTGTTTCCCAAACTTCTGTCATCCTTTTGGAGAGTTGAGAAGAATGACTTCTAATAATGCTCAGAAAGGATACACCATCAAGCTCAGCCATGCTGCTACCACACTCTGAAACTGTTGAGAGTAAAGTGCTGTTAGAGAACATAACCAGTATCTATATACCATATTCTAGTACTAGTAATTGCTAGGACAGAACCAGTTTAAGCCATTCTATATTTACCATAACCAGTTGAACTATGGTGTGTGTGTGTACAATATTCACCATCTGCCCTTTAGCCTCAGGTCAAGTAACTAGATGAACTGTCTTAACCAGAATAACAGTTGTTGTGGGTAACATAGTAACATAGTAATTTAGGTTGAAAAAAGACACAAGTCCATCAAGTTCAACCCTTCTACCTATCATTTCAGCGTTTTGATCCAAAAGAAGGCAAAAAAAAAACCCTAAGGAAGCTTTTGGCTCCTAGGGGGAAAAAAATTCCTTCTTGACTCCAAAAGGGCAATCAGATTTCTCCTTGGATCAAAAAGCTCTATTATTGATGCTCATTCTATTATTAATACCCCTGTATGTTCTGCTTTTCTAAAAAAAAACATCCAGACCATTTTTAAATGCATCTATTGTGGTTGATAGCACTACCCCTCTTGGCAGTGAGTTCCATAATTTTATTGTCCTTACCGTAAAGAATCCCTTCCTTTGCTGCCTATGAAATCTTTGCTCTTCCAGTCTCAGGGGGTGACCTCTTGTTCTTTGTACATTTCTATTAATGAACAGGTCCCTGGAGAGCTCCTTATATTGGCCCTGCACATATTTATATAATGTTATCATATCCCCTCTAAGACGCCTTTTTTCTAAAGTAAATAAATGCAATTTTTTAAGTCTCTCTTCATAACTAAGATCCTCCAATCCCCTTATTAATTTTGTAGCTCTCCTTTGAACTTTCTCTAGTTCCTTAATATCCTTTTTAAGGACTGGTGCCCAGAATTGTACTGCATATTCAAGGTGAGGTCTTACCATTGATTTGTAAAGAGGCAAGATGATGTCTTCCTCCCGTGAATCTATACCTCGTTTTATACATGCCAATATCTTATTGGCCCTTGCAGCTGCTGACTGGCATTGGGCACTGTTGCCAAGTTTGTTATCTACAATGATTCCTAAATCCTTTTCGTTAGTAGTTTTTCCCTGGGAAATACCATTTAACGAATATGTTGCTTTGTTATTATTTTTCCCATAATGCATAACTTTACATTTGTCTATATTGAACCTCATTTGCCACTTTCTTGCCCAGTTCCCTACTCTGTCCAAATCTTCCTGTAAAGAAAAAACATCAAGATTAGTCTTTATTACCTTACCTAATTTTGTGTCATCAGCAAACACTGAGACATGGCACTCAGCACAACGTGGGAGATCATTAATAAACAGATTAAAAAGAATAGGTCCCAAAACAGACCCCTGAGGTACTCCGCTCACTACCCTGGTCCAATTTGAAGCTTTGCCATTTACAACAACCCTCTGTGTTCTATCTTTTAGCCAATTTTCAATCCAAATACATACATTTGCCCCCAATCCTATTTCTCTCAATTTGTAGAGTAACCTTTTGTGTGGAACTGTATCAAATGCTTTAGCAAAATCCAAATAGATCACATCAACTGCCACACCTAGATCTATATTTTTACTGACCTCTTCATAGAATGTTATTAAGTTTGTTTGACAAGACCTGTCTTTCACAAAACCATGTTGACTTTTACTAATTATATTCTGATTCAAGATGTATTCTTGAGTGTACACCTTTAGCAATCCTTCAAATAATTTCCCCACTACAGATGTCAAGCTCACTGGCCTATAATTACCAGGCAGAGATTTTGATCCCTTTTTAAATATTGGAATGACATCCGCCTTTCGCCAGTCTGTTGGCACTATACCTGAACTGAACGAATCCCTAAAGATCATAAATATTGGTCTGGCCAGAATTATGCTTAACTCTCTAAGGACCCTTGGGTGTATCCCATCTGGCCCTGGGGCCTTGTCTATCTTAACAGAGTTTAATTGCATAAACACTTTTTCCTGTGTCAGCCAATCCCATGTTTGTGGTGACTGTTCCGTAACTTCCGGTAGCAGGGGCTCATCCATCTGTTCTTCCTTAGTATAAACAGAAGAAAAAAAAGTATTTAAAATGTCTGCTTTTTCTCTGTCCTCACTTACCAAATTTCCCATTTGGGATAACAAGGGCCCAACATTTTCCCTCTTTAGCTTTTTTCCATTTATATACTTATAAAAAAATTTGGGGTTCATTTTACTCTCCTTAGCAATCCTTTTCTCGTTTTCCAATTTAGCCATTTTAATTGCCTTTTTGCAGGCTTTGTTGGCATCTTTGTATTTTATAAATGATAATGTTGATCCCTTGCTTTTATAATGTTTGAATGACATTTTCTTGTTTTGCATTTCCTGTTTCACGGTACAGGTAAGCCACATTGGTTTTGATTTGTGTCTTTTGTATTTGTTTCCCAAAGGTATATATTGGGATGTGTACTTTTGTAATGTGTGCTTAAAGGCATTCCACTTGTCTTCTGTGTTTAGTCCAGAAAACAATCGTTCCCAGTCTAAATGTTCCATTGATGCCCTTAGTCCATCAAAGTTGGCCCTTCTAAAATTAAGTGTTTTGGTGGCATAGTTACCAATTTGCTTTTTTGCATTAATCTCAAACGAAACCATGTTATGGTCACTATTGCCCAAGTGTTCCCTTACTTTGATGTTTGAGATAAGCTAGATGTGACATTTAGCAGGTACATGTTTTGGGTTATCTAGTTAGACAGGATTCAGGGGGCTGTTGAAAACATTGTTTGAAGTGCACACAACCACATAGGATTGACTGGGGAAAACACCACCGTTATTTCCAAAGCAAGGGAAGGCTTTATTGAATATCCACAGTGTAGACGGTGTACAGGCAAAACTAATTATTTTACTAATGTGACTTCCTATCTGCCTAAGAATTGTATAAATCCTTCATGTATTCAAATTGTAAACCAGAACTGCCTTGACACAGCTTTGTGTGGTCATGTTGCTAGCTCTCCTTTGATCGCGATTAAAGAATACTTTTGCTACTCCCACTCTCCGGTCTCTGTGGTCAATTGGTACTCAATCCACAGAGGACAAGGCTCATTATCCAACAGTGCTAAGAATAAACTTTTTAAAATTGATATTTATTATTATTATTGTTTTCAGTCCCCTACAATGTGTGCGCCGCACACCTAGCAGTATCACACCATGCGCCAGTCCGGCACACACCTGTCATTCAGGGTTAGGATACGCCACTGATATCTAGCACTAGCACAGTAAGTACTAAAATGGTAAGGAAAACATTCTCTTTTCTAATAGTGATAGCACCTCAGCACACTTACCAATATACCTCCCACAACACAATTATAGACATGTAATTCTGGGGCAGAAAGGAAAAATGTTGGCTTGTTAAATTTGTCACAGGCTCAACTGCTATACACATGTAATACGATGCATATTAAAGTAATATGAGCATGCTGCAAGTACAGTTTAATTTACTACATAGTCTGATATTCGTTGACCGGCATTTTACCAGCAAAAACAGAAAAAAATTTACTTGATTCCAAAGTTAAAGGCATAAGATAACCTGATCATTTAAAACAAACACATATATAAATCATATGACATTGTTTTTTTATATGATAGAATTAATTGCATGTAAAAGGAAAAGTAAAATTAGGTGTTTATCTCCTGGCTCAATTTCAAGAATATTTCTCATGATGCAACATCGTCCAAAAACTTCCAGCCAGTCTCACTTTACAACTGTTGCCAAAGCCTGCATGATGATGTCATAAGATATTCCCCTGCTCTCTTACTGGCTCCTGTGTATCATAGTGGGCAGGTCTAAGTGGCTGTGTACAACTTTTTTTTTTTACCAGCCTTCCAACAAAAAGACAGGAGATTGACCTGATCAAATGGGATCATAACTCTGCCCCCTTGTGATGTAATAGTTACATTACCCTCCCATTCAATGCAGGTCTGTGATCAGAATTCAGACTTCTGTGTCCCCAGCCCTAAAGTGAAATAATTGTGCTGTAAAGTCACTAGGGGGTGACACCTAAAAACACTATATTTCACAAAATGGCGGCACCCAGCCACACTTGTTTAGTTATGTTTTTTATTAAATACAGTCGCATAACAAAAACAAAAGACATATCTGAAATCAATAATACGAAATAAAAAGAAAGACCTTTTCATTTTTTGATGAGAGTGTCCCTTTAAAACTATGGAGATATTAGCCTGGCTGGAAGTTTTCTGAAGAAAAGGTGACTACAGTAACTGTGATGAGTGCCCCTAAACCCACTTTAAAGAAACAGACCTGTCATTTTAAAAGCATTACTGTTTTTGCTATAGCAACATTTCTGCTGATCTCCCAATGTCCTCCTTCCTGTGTTACATCATCGCACACAATGCTGACTGAAACCACCTTCCATACACTTGAAACGTTCAACAGAATGAGATTCATTCCTCAGTGATAGCTAATGATAGAACTTTCTCAGAGCAGAGCACAAAACAGACTGCCGCTTGAGTGCTCCATCTCACTGATGTCACTGAATTTAGAGGCCCCTCAGATACTATTTTTAATGTAAAAGTACAGGTGAACTTTAATTTGTTTTAAAGTAAAAATAAGTGCATGTTTTATATTTTAAAAACCTGTAGAACATACAGAAAATAAGCTAGTTGGAACTGTCCCTTTAATAAAAATGCCAGGTGCTTGAAATGGATGGTCTTACTAAAGTGGCCAACTGTAGTCTTGTATCTGACATCATCAGTATGGATGGTCTGCTCCTTTTCATTTTGTGTAAAGCACACGAAAGCAGAGGGAATGCAGTGAAGAGGTACTGAAGAGAAGCTCTCGATATATATTCTCACAATGAGTTCTAATACGGTGTCTTCGTGAGGATCGTGCAGTTTGAAGCCGTACATTTATCTAAACAGGACATACACTGATGTGCAGTAACCCCTTACATTATAGGTCAGGGTCTATTTATTATCCTGATGCTCACATGCAGGTGCATGAAGTTGTAAACGTCAATTTACAAAACTTTGTACAGGACAGTACATGTAATACTTTATTATAAGCTCTGTTTTTACTGGGCCCAAAACACCATATACAATGCAGAGACTATTGCTCACCCTGATTCCAAAAATAATTATTTCCAAAAAAAAGTACAATGTTCCAACTAATAAATACATGAAAACATTTCATACAATAAAGTGCAAGTACTGGTTGCAAAACAAACAGGATATATAAATACCCGATTAATGCTTGGACAATGCAAGACAGCTTGATTCCTAACTGGGCACCAATTCACAGCAAATGTATTACCTCAGTAAAAAGAAAATGTAAAAATGTTTGCCGTTAAATCACCCATTCAGCAACCTGAGAGTCTTAAGGTAAACAGTAGCCACACGCTGTATAAAAATCAGACAATAGACAAATGCTGAATATAAACTTTAATAACTTGCTTCATAGACCAGTGATAATCAAGATGGTTGACTAGATATTTTATACTATTGTACTTTACGGGCACAAGTAAGCTATCACTGTACATGTTTCTTCTTGGAGCACGTAATCACAATTCTAAAACATCGGAAAAGTGCATAAAAAAGACAACATTGTCATACTGTGAAATTGTAAATAGAGCAGTCATAATGATAGTGATATTACATATTATCATAGAGAAAATGTACAGCATCAAATACCAAGCTATTATTACCATTTCAGTTGCACTGTTGGTGTTCACAATGGTATTTTGATTTAATAATAAGTGATCCAATACAAACTATAGATTACTGTATATCTTATAGGTTTTATTTGTAGCAGTAATATATTTAATAACCCTCTTTATTCCTCTCTCTGAGCTTTAGCAATGGAAATGACAGCAGTGATTACACTCTGAGTTCTTATGCTTGGATGTCACCTCATCATGTGATATAAGCAAGCAAATCATAAATTGTTTCCACATAACAATGCTCTGAATAGATGCTTGGATTAGCCGTGTTCCCCTGAGGCCTGTGCAGACTTGGTTTCTAGAAAACCAAGTCCACACAACTCATAATTAATCCTATTATAAAATGCTCTTTACAGAACAATCCCTTAATATCAGTATGTCATTTAAAAAAAAGAATTGCTAGAAACCATATGATGTAACAGTCATAATTTGTGCTGTGGTTCATGAAATAAACCTACACCCCTATAACAGGCTAGGACGGCTGTGCTCAGACTATGTATGATGTCATTGAATGTAACATTCCTCTGGGCGTTTGGGTGCCTTTGTTTGAATTCACATGTTTTCCGTAGTTGACAATGTCATTGGCTGTCACATTTCATCAATCAGTCTAAGAACTTTGGTTATTAAAATCCAAGCTACAGAAGACTAGCTACTAGTGCAAATTAGAGTCCTGTAATGATTTGCACCGAGGAGACACTTTCTTTTTTTCTTTTTGCAGAATTCTAACAACTGGGCATTGTTAATGAAAATGACTTGCTGATCCAGAGAGAAATCATAGAATTTGCTTCCATTTATAAATTCATTTCAAAAGGATTTCAGTTATTTTCCTTCTTGTAGATTACAGCAACAGGGATGTGATGAAGGTTGAATTTGCCTTTTTTTTTTTTTTTTTTTAATAAAAATCTAACACTTTTGCTACCAAAAAATGTACTATACCTCCAGGGTGGATGTATAAAGAGATGCTGTCAAAGTAAGAATACAATGGTTGGCTCCAAATCATGTGATAATTCAATTCCAGCCACCATTTTACTATCTGAGTCAACTATCTTCTGTACATATTTGCAAATGTTTGTATATGTATCATATCTTTAATACAAATGTTAAATAGTACAAGGTGCAGCCATGGGCTGAATGCGGCCCATTTTGACAGCAAGGAGCGGCCCACCAGACTTAACTTCTCATATTTATTTTGCCCTATAAATGCATGGTTTTGTTTAAATACAATTGATCCAAATAATTTTTTGACTGCTTTTATATAATTGCTAAACATCTAAATACGTTTCTATGGCTAGCAAGCTATTCTTAAAGGTACACTACCACTTACATAAGATCTAACTACACTGAACAAAATTATAAACGCAACACTTTTGTTTTTGCCCCAGTTTTTCATGAGCTGAACTCAAAGATCAGGTCCTGCCAAATACCCAGCAACACAGCCATTGAAGAGGAGTGGACCAACATTCCACAGGCCACAATCAACAACCTGATCAACTCTATGCGAAGGAGATGTGTTGCACTGGGTGAGGCACATGGTGGTCACACCAGATGCTGACAGGTTTTGCCAGTAATCTCTGTGTCCGACCCTAAAACAGTTGTGATATAATAATGATTCTGTTGCATGGGTCATTTTCCCAAGCACTCATTAACCTGATTTGTTGATGTTATTAGTTAGATACAGTCTGTATAATAAATACATTTAATGATTTCCCAGAATCATCCAACATGTGAACCCAGAAAAAAAAAGACAAGTTCCAACAACCTTGTGGTCTTTTTCAAGCCTTGATCTAAACTGTTTATATAAAGCTTTTATACAAAGCTTTTATATTCAACAGGAAAATGCAAGGACATATCGTTAATATTAATAGTCATTTATATAGCAACCAGATTTTACGCAGCCTTTGGTATGGACCATAAAATGGCGCCGGTAAACCAGGCATACAAAAATGAGTCCTGCACAGACCTGTATTAACCAGTGGACAAAGTAGGCACTTGCCCAAGGCCCACAGGTAAAGGAGGCCAACCTGCCCACTTTCCACACAAAGCTTGGGATGGGGAGAGCCAAGCAAGGAAACATAGCATTTGGGGTGAAGTCTGTGATGACTAAATTGCCACAGATTATTTATTTGTTTTATCATTTTTATTGAGTTTATGAAAACAAACAAGAAAGCCATACACAAACATAGAGACATTAATCATGCTATTAAAATGTTGTTATAATATTTCTTGCTCATTCATTACATTATACATGATTTGTCAAGAACACTGGAAAGGGAAAGAGAAAAAAAATAAACCAACAAAACAATTGGCTAAGCAGCTTGACCTTTTTATTCATAACTTTTTCAAAGGGATGCCTACGGTTATGAAAGGTAGTTAGCGCGATATTAACATGTTAACTTTTGAGGAATATCCAGGTGCGGATCTCCACTTGTATTGTTGTTTTGGGGGACTAGTATCCAGAGTGATGGAGACATCTTAAGCAGGTTTCTACTGGCTGCTTGTTGTCAACCACTTTGCTCACAGGGACCATTTCTCCTCAAAGTTATCATTATTACCTGTTTGAATGTAAATTCCTCTCTCTGTCTTGTACTGATAGGTGATCTGGTTCTGTGTCTGGGACCAACACGGGGCCACTACCTGTTTCCAATTCCTTGAGATAACAATTTTTGTGGCCATAAGGACATTGATTATTAAGTATCTATTTCTAAATGGGAACCTCGTTATATTGAAGTGCATCAGGGCTACAGATAGATCAGCTAAGATGTGTATTTCAAGAACTTCAGACAGGATGCTTCTAACTCTTTCCCATGTAGGTCTTGACTACACAGTCCCACCATATATGCCTGGAACTACCCTCCTTCTGACCACATCTCCAGCATTGATTTGAAGAAATGTATGTAATTTGAATTTGTTAAATTATTTTTTAACGTCTTTCATAGAGTCCGACCATTGCTCCAGCTGAATTTCTTGACCAATGTCCTTTTCCCAATTCTGCCAAACTTTTGGTTTCCCCTCTCAGTCTTTAAGCCCTATTACTTTAAAACATTTGGCAGTTGTTTTGTGTTTACCTTTTGGGTCGAAAAGGTCTGCTATCTGTAAACTGATCTCTATGGTTATCTAATAGATGGTGGGACAGGTAGTTATTTAAACGTAGGTAATAAAAGGTCTCTATGAAGGGTAGTTCCAGATCTGTCAGTAGCTGCTGAAAGGTCCTAACTCTACCACCTTCCAGTAGGTCCTCTATCTTAGTTGAGCCTGGTTCCATTCCATTTAGCCAGGTTTAAATCTTTTATATTGAACTTGATAGTTCTCATGAGGCTATGTAAGGGTATCTTATCTAGTATGCTATTCTTTTTTTTTCTAAAGGTAACCCACTCATTTAACAGATCTCTTATGTGTGGGCATACGGATCTTACTATTGAGCACTGGCAAGCTGTTTGGGGACAGAGACGGTGCTGACAAGCTGTATAGGGGCAAAGCTAGCACTGACATGCTTTGCCTTACAGGGAAATTATTTATTTTTTTGCACCACTCATGCAAACAACTCATATAAAACTGTGTACGAGAGGGGGCTTACTGCTTAATACCTTAAAGTGGCTGTAGTCATACAGAAGATACTTACTACTTGGAAACTCTTTCTATGCGACATGGATTTAATGTATACCGTTGAATAAAAATTTTAACTTCAGTGCAGACGCATATTTGTTTATTTTACTAGACAACTGCTAAATGTGAAACAGTTACAGTTCAGATAGTATATTTCTTTTCAGACCATCTGACAATATCAGCACGGATAGCAGTATTCCACAGTTACAGCTGGCGTAGCGATCTGAAGGATGTTAGTATTCAGAACAGCCGCTTGGTACGTTTGTATTCTGTCCTCACCTTTGCAGCACAGCATGTAATAAACGTCTTTCTTTGAAGGTAGAAGCCTTTGTCATTAACGCTCCAATGCTCTCGTTGTTAGATGTAAAACATGTATTTCACAAAACACATATTTAATTTGCAGCTTGTTACCAACACAACAACCATGCTTAAAAACCTTTAATATTATGTGTTACAGGTAGCTAATCATTTTCAGTGTATGGCATATAATTCTGAAAACACAAACTATATATAAATAGACATATTTAACATAACATAATGTTAAGTGAATATTTTAAATATTAATCAATAACATTTCTTACAAGCAGTATTACTTTTATATAATTTACAGCGCTTGGTGACGTTTTTAATAAAGACAGTGACCAAGCCCCTCTTACAATTTGTATACCCTTAATGCCATCCTTACACATATTTTCTACCTAATACTAGGATATTTTTCCTTCAGTGTTTGTTGGTAGTGCAGTGTGCACTGTTTTCCCGTCAGAAATCCAAGGGTTAATTATCCCTCTACGCGTTTAGCTCTGTGGGTGCATAGCTAACCTCTCTATCGCTCACAGCAGCAAGCACTAGACAGAGGTTTAGAGGACTTCAGTGCAGCATCTTACGAAGGGCACGGTAACCATATTTTTTTTTATCTCTTATCTTTAATGCATAGACAAGGCACTCACGTCTGTCAGCATCCTATTCCTCTGCAGTCCAGGTGAGTCACTGACATCTTCAAGGCTCACATCTCCCCATAATATCAATGGAAATTGAAGAAGTGATGTGAACTACATGTTTATTTACATTTCCAAAACAAAATGTGTGAAAACAAGTACATTTATCACCCTAACATATGGCATTCAATACCATGCATCTTATTTTTAGTAGAGACTGTGTCATCTAAACATTGTTTACATTGCGAATGCATAGTATAAGAAAATCATCAAAAATCCTGTATTTATTGTGTTTGCAGAATTGCAAGTAAATGCATAAATTAAGAGACTACTTCCAAATGGAAATGTGTAATTTGCATACCAAATCACAATGTGATGTCATACACAGGAGACACCACAGACACAGTAAAACCATATAGTTCTCTTTATCTATTCTGTTGCATGGAAGACTGCTAACAAAATGGATGGATCACGTTTGATCAGTTTTTATTCTCTGCATTTACAGTATAAACACTGTTTTTAAAATGACCTATACATAGCCTCAATTCGACTCTTCTAGCTTTGCCACAGCCCATCATTTTCATAGTATGGAAGCTGAACAAGACATAGCTGAACAACAACATGCTGCTAAGTGGAAGTGCTTGTCTTGAGTTTCCACATGTACTTGTAGGAGGATAGCTGGTATACTGGGATTACATGCCACAGCCAAGAATCATATTCAATTTTAAAAAGCTATAGATGAAGCAGAACCTGCAGGTCGTGGTTCTCTTACTATACAGTCTATAAAAGGAGGTTTTCAGCGCTATGTTGACATTTTTTTCTTCTCATGGTTAGCAGAGGTGGGGAAGACGCGGACTCTAATCCAAAAAAGTGATGGGGGAAGGGCATTTTTTATGACATCATTGTGGAAGAGTCCACAAAAGGTATTAGAGACATCAGTGAGCTAGTCCTATTTTGGCTCACAACTCCCAAAGATATACCAAGAAACTATTACTATTTCAGTGAACTTTATGGATTAACAATCAGGTTCACATTTAATAATAAATGGTCCACCTTCAACGCGATGGTCTGTTGGGTTACTTTCAGGTTTCCTCAAGTTACACAATGACTTACAGTGGCGGCTCTAGACTTTGTGAGGCCTTAGGCGAAAGTCGAACATGAGGCCCTCACGGACACACATTATTAAATAAAATATATGCAAGTGATAATAAAAATGAACTGTAGAAATAGCATATTTCAAGATCAGACTCAAATCCCAGCTTCTAGAAATGAACAGCTCCTAGAATTTTATTTGTCTCATAATTATTCTACAAACATCTATAAACATTTGGTATAGATAAAATTGTGTGCGGCTGACTAACTCACATTGTTATTGCTGTGTCCTAAATGTGAACACTAACACATATCACACAGTCATTCATAGACACACTCAGTGAGCACACACTGACTCACAGACACACTCAGTCAGCACACAATCACACTCAGCCAGCACACACTCACAGATACACTCAGCCAGCACACACTGACTCACAGACACACTCAGAAAGCACACAATCACACCCTAAGAGAAACACTCAGCCAGAAGGAAAGGTGCTCAATGTTGAAAGTGGTCTCACAGACCACGTTGTGCTAGAAGATTGGCACTTTGTTCTTCCTCACAGCACCGGATGCACTGTGATTTAGCCATTCAAAATGCCAGAATTTTGCCACTCAATATGCCAGGATTTAGCCATTTAATATTCCAGGATTTAGCCCCTTAATATGTCAGGATTTACCCCCTCAATATGCCAGGATTTAGTCCCTCAATATGCCAGGATTTTGCCCCTCAATATGCCAGGATTGTGCCACTCAATCTGCCAGGATTTTGCCCCTCAATATGCCAGGATTTTTCCACTCTATGCCAGGATCTTGCCCCTCAATTTGCCAGGATTTAGCCCCTTAATATGTCAGGATTTACCCCCTCAATATGCCAGGATTTAGTCCCTCAATATGCCAGGATTAAGCCATTCAATATGCCAGGATATTGCCCCTCATAATGCCACTATTTTGCCCCTCACAATGCCAGGATTTAGCCTCTCACTATGCCAGGATTTTGCCCCTCATTATGCCAGAATTTTGCCCCTCACAATGCCAGAATTTTGCCTCTCAATATGCCAGGATTTTGCCACTGTATGCCAGGATATTGCCTCTCACCTCATTATGCCAGGATTTTGCCCCTCACCTCATTATGCCAGGACTTACCTCCATGCTGCTCTCCGTTGTTTCCTCCGTGCATCTTCTCTCCTGCACGGAGGAAGGAAGTTCCGGTCGCGTTTTTTTTTTTTTTAAACTTTATTGAAGGTGCCCGGGTTCAATAAAGTTTAAAAAAAAAAAAAACGCTATCGGAACTTCCTTCCTCCGTGCAGGAGAGAAGATGCACGGAGGAAACGTCCCAGGTTAGTGTAACAGGGAGCTTAACGGCATCGTTAAGCTCCCTGTTACATCAAAGGTAATAAGGTGAGTTAGGCAGCCGCGAGGCCCCCGTGAGTGCGAGGCCTTAGGCGGCTGCCTAACTCGCCTAATTAGAGAGCCGCCTCTGATGACTTACGATAAAGGTGGGTGGAGGTTATTAGCACAGCAGTAGAATTTCTCTTTTTATGGTTTTTGGGAGGTTTTTTTTTTTTTTTGCAGCTAAGTAATTTCATAAACATATTTCAATATAACATTTCAAAAATAATGACTAAAATAATATAGCCAAATAAGAAAAGCAACAATGTAAGGAAGAGGATAGCATGTCGTCACATTTTGCATAAGAGCTTACTTAAAACATACAAATCTATACAATTACACACATTGTGTTTATATATATATATATGACATAAATAGAAACATGGATAAAATAAATTGTAGGATTAATTCCTGGAAATTAATAACGGTGGAAGTCATATCAAGAAGAATAGAGATAACATAAATATGACTCAGTTATAGGCTTTATTTTGTATTTATTGCTGAAAATCAGTAAAAAGTAGAGACACAATGAAAACACATAAAACACTCACCTATATTCCTTAATTTGAAAAAAATAAAATCAATAACATGGGTGTATTTAATCTTGAACTTTTCACAGTTTAGTAAATGCCCTTTGCGTTAATATTTTCTAACAAATTGATAATTATACCACTGGTCCGACCTCATTTAGCCATCAATGAGGATATTTCTTAAAAATGGGTAGAAATATCGAAGTGAATGGATAGCGTGCAACATGCTTTTAATCTGGCAATTAAACCAAAATGCTATAGGGAGTTAACACATAAAAAGTAGTAATAGGATAGGCGATAAAATTCACAGAACACTGACTGGCAATTGACACCTACTCAACACAGAACAAGAAGCTTACACAATGATTAGAATGTACTTTGTTCTCAGGCTCTCTGCCACTTCCACCTCTCATATTAGATACCAAAATGTTAATGTGTAACTATATTACATGCAGGAAGAGATGATAAAGGCAGGTGGCTTAAATCACAGTAATATTTAACAGCAAACGTTAACAGGGTTGATTAGTTCTCCTCTCTGCAAAAAGGTGGGCAACTCCTTTGAGGGCCTTTAATACCAACCTGAAAATTCAATCTCCATGAAGCTCTTCCTGATTCCTCTGAATCCCAATAGTCTCCTTTAATATTAATAACCTTGTCATTTCACCAACCACAGACCCATGATTTTTCTGGATCACATTTAATTGTTGTGGTCAATCCTTCCTCAACACAGGTTGCCAAGTCCTGTAATTCCAGGCATCCCAACAAAATCTCAAGCAAATCTTTACATTGCGTAATAAGACATTTTCCCTAGCCTTTTGGTATGTATATTTATTTAACATTATATACAGTCATGGGAAGAAGAAAGTACACCCTCTGGTTTTACATATCAGGACATAATAATTGTCTTAAATTTAGGTAAATAAAACTTTTGATGAACATCAATACATATTACACGGTGTCATGATTTATTTAACATAAAGAAAGCCAAAATGGAGAAGCCATATGTTAAAAACTAAAAAAAAAGTACACCTTAAGATTCAATAGCTTTTAAAACCACCTTTTGTAACAATAACTTGAAGTAATACTTTTCTGTATGAATTTATCAGTCTGTCACATCATTGTGGAGGAATTTTGGCCCACTCTACTTTACAGTGCTGCTTTAGTTCTTTGAGGTTTGCTCTTAAGGTGCTTCCACAGCATTTTAATCAGGTTGAGGTTTGGACTTTTGATCATTGCAACACCTTTATTCTCAGACATTCTGTTGTAGATTTGTTCGTGTGCTTGGGATCATTGTCCTGTTCCATGATCTAATTCCAGCCAAGCTTTAGCTGCCGGACAGGTGGCCTAACATTTGATTATAGAATACTTTGGTATTCAGATGAGTTCATGGTCACCCCAATGGCTACAAGGTCCCTAGGTCTTGTGGCTGCAAAACAAGCCCAAACTCTATCTTTAACCTACAAAGCCCTCCATTCCTCAGCACCTCACTAAATTGCATATTATGTTATGTGACCGCCTTGTTCCTCAACTGGATTAAAGTTTTCCTCAGACCTAGTCATCTCTTCGCACTTGTGCCTGCAAGACATAGCCTTAATGCCCCCTTGTCACGAATGGGGTTCAAGTGGCATGGGACCCTGAGTGCCCGAGTTCCGGGGTTACAGTGCAGGAAATGGAGACACAGGACCTGGTGCAGGGTAACCACACCCTGGAAGCTTGAGGCCCCAGGTTGGTGCGAACACATACCAGGGCCCTGTGGAAGCAGCTGCTCTATCCAGTATACCAAGACATAAACTGATGATACCCTGCAGACATCCTGGAGCAGGCATGGAATATAATATCAATAGGAAAGCAGGATGTTGCAGGCTGAGATAGGGAGACAAAGGAGAGTGAAATAGCAGAAGGCAAACTGAGGCAGAAACAGAACTGAATATACAGAGTACAGGGCCAGGAAGACACTGGAGCTCAGGAGCTTACAGGGCACAGGACAAGGCAGGTGCAAGACTATTGCTAGACTTGGGCAGATGCCAGACAATAGCTAGACTTGGGCAGGTGCCGGTCTGTGGCTAGGCTTCCGTGGGTGCTGGACTATAGCTAGACTTGGTGCCGCTCTGTGGACGATCTAGGGAAAGCACAAGGATACATGAATACAAAGAAAAGACAGGAACCAGCAGAAATATTAAACAACCAGACAAAGTTAAAAAGGATACAGAAATGCCTCAATACAGCCTGGATGATCCTGCACACGAGTTGACTTTTGACACCCCTTTGTATGGCAATCTACAAAAAAAAAAAAACTCGCCTCTTTAACAAAGCTTACTAAGCATCCTGTCGGAAACACATTAATTAACCTCTGGCAAAGCCTACCTAGCTTCAACTGTTCCAAATACTCTTACTACCACCACCTTTCCCTTTGATCTCCCTCATGATTATAAACTTGCTAGTAGGGTTTTCTACCTTCATGTATCATTCTGTCCTTGTTTGTCTAACATAGTATTTGTGTGCAAATGATTTTATTAGTATGATTAATATGGTTATGAAACACTGATGACGGCAGATGCACAAATAATTGGTGACATTGTAGGTTTGGAGATGCACAGTCACAACTCCATTATGGAGATGGTAAATATGAAGAAATATAAGTTTGTGTTTTGTTTTGTTTTTTTACTGATCTGTGACAAAATGACGTTCTGGACAGGTGGTTCTAGAAGAAATCTTGCCATATTTACTCAGTCCTCATTTAGTTTACATCAAGGCACAGAGTATCTTGGCATGAAATTAACTTTTCATGCCAGTAACAGACAAATGTTAGTTTTTTTTTAACTGTTATTCTGTATGATGGGTTCACATAGGAAAATGAAACAAATGTATAACTGTTCTTGAACTTTCCAACAATTTCCAATGTTTTTAAAAATGTTTATCTCACTGTGGTATATAGAAGAAAAACATTTCTTGAAATAAATACAGCTACTACTGGGAAGCAGCAGCAATAAAACACATATATTCATTTATATATTAATACAACTGTGTATGTGTAAGTACAGCATTACAATTATACATGCAATTGTGTGTATGGGTGTGTGCCTCAGCAACTCCTACCTAATGTCAAGAAAATGCAAAAGGTACATATTATACAACACAATACATGCTTTACACTCCTAAATTGGAAAGGCAGCTGAGACCAAGGTCGCCTCTGTTGTTTCCAAAAATAATCTTGAAACAAACGCAGGAAAGGGGCACTGCATTGAATGTTATCTAGACATATATAGTTTCAATCAAATTCTTCAAGAAGTGTCAGTCTAAAATGTGTTTGACATTGCCAAACAACTAGAAAGAAAATCCCTTTAAAAGGCCGAGGAGAAATGTCTGGCATAAAAATTTAAGGGGCGTGATTTCATGATGAAAACAAGATGTGCTTTTTAGATGCCACTTGTTTAATGTAGGTTCCGTTTTCGCATGCACGGGCAGCATAATGATTTTCTTTGTATATTTTTAAAACCAAGACTGAAAAGTGGAAAGTAGTGAAACATATGACTCTGATGCACAGATAACAGGGTGTAATTTTGGTTTGTATGTTAATCATGCGATCTGCTCCTCTAACCCAGCAGATCCAATTATTTACGTCAATAATAGCATTTCTAGTAGGAACCTGGTTTTGTTCCAGTTTTAAACAGCAGCTGATGGCTATCCTTTCCCATTGTAGATTCTACACCAAAAAGCACAAAGGGCCATGTGTTGTGCTATTGGCATAGACAGTAAACGTACAGACTAGAAGTAATAAAACGAGGCATGAGAATTATTTGGCACAGGTAAGATAGCAGAAATGAAATGTATCCACTTATCCAATTTATTATTCCACTGTTTGGAAATAAAAATATATTGTGTGTATTACACAAAGCAACTCTTTTACCTACTTGGCTCATTCCATGGTAACATTACGTCATCACATCACAGGCATCAGAACACTGTGCACTTCTTACAGAGGTATTGTGGCAAGGTTCAGTGGAATACGGTGACATTTCTATACCCTAAATGTCATGTATATTATGCAAAACGACACTTGCTCATTAACGTTGATGGATATATCCCTTCCAAATATAGCAGCATATTTCAAAGAACTGTTATTATTTCCTAAGTAGATATGCCAATAAGAGGAAGACACTGTGGAGCTTGTCAAATAAAAGAAGTCAGCAGGAGGAGGCGTTGGCTCTCACAGGTTAAGTCTACATAGTTTACTTATTCAAAGTTAAAGCAAATTTGCAGGGTATGTAGTTTTACAAATCTCCATAAATTAAAGGCAACTTGGCATTTATCAAACCCACAGGACATACATAAGCTAAATGGCACTTCCCATTTATTCTGGTTTCCGCTCTGTCTTAAAGTTTAATGATTGTAAAAAAATATATAAGAAAATCTGTATTCGAAATAGGTTCACACAGATTTGTAACTTGTGCTGATATTTTCATTCAGCTCTCTGGTGTAAGGCTTGAGCGTGGGGGGAAAACAGAAAGTTAGCAACAATCAAAGTGGCTCAAATTATAGTTGCAATGTAGGAAACTTCGGATAGGGACAGTGGATGGAACAGAGTTTTGTAAACAGGAGCATAAAGCTCATGCGCAACCTGTATGTGCATTTACTTTTTCCAACAAAAAATATTGAAAAGGGTGGATATAAGTATAAAGGAATTCAACTATAGATTTATATTTTAGAATTTAAAAAGCATACAGAGCCTTTACTACATTTCATTTTCTACGTAAATTTCCATGTAATACTTCTTTTGAATTTAATCTGAAGATCCCCTATACCAGCCAGTGCTGTAGTTAGCGTCAGGCAGAAGAGCAAGTGCCTAGGGGCTAAGTGCCACTTACCTTGTCTGCCTGGGGGGCAGCTTGGTGTCTGTGCGCTCCCAAGGCACACAGATTTAATTCTGTGTGAGTGTAGACAGGTCACTGGTGCACCGACATCAGACATGCACCGGGACACATGACCTGCCAGCACTCACCGGTCAAGCGGCGTGTGGAGCCCGTAATTGGGGTGATAAGGCATGTAATGTGTGTGCAATGTGGTTGATAGGGCATGTCCTGCGGTGATGGGCCATGTAATCAGTGTCCAGTGTCTGTGATGGGATATGTCCTGGATGTGCAACGTGGGTGATAGGGCATGTGCTGGGGTATGTCCTGGTTCTTCAATGTTGGGAGGTGCCCAAATTTAATCTTCCAAGATACACCACTGATTCCAGCCAAGTGGGTCCTGCTATTTGCTGATGTCAGCAGAGTTTTAATATGATGCAATAGGCATATAATTTAACAGGTTCATACATGATACATGTATTCCCAATAGTCTCTCATTGCCATCTTAATAAATAGGATTTAGTTACCATGTTCAAACTTTTCCAATTAATGACTGATTATTGCATTTAATTTGCAGTTCAGAGTTAATGAATAGCCTTCTAGAAGTTTATGAATGTAATTTTGCACATAAATGTATTTCCCTGAGGAAGATGTGTCAGCACTTTTATTTATCTTTATATAGAGGCAGTGTGAGCTATAGCTGAAACATCTACAAGAACTTTAGGCAGAGGGGAGAGACAAGTTTATTACTAAAAAGTGAACAGTGGTGAATTGAGAAGAATAAAAAAAATCTGCCATTTAATTGTTATGGCTGTCTAATTTTTGCTATTCCCTGGTCAATTCACCACAGTTCACTTTGTGAACAGTTCACAATGGAAATAGAAAAAAATAAGATAATTGAATAAAAAGTTCTCTCTAAAATAAGACTGACTCATTTAAGATCAGTTGTTTGAAGTTAGATATGTTGTATATGTTTTTGTATTATGTTTTTGTATTGACATCACTGCAGCTTACAGGTAAACAAAAAAGAGGAGGGGGAGAGAGAACAGAGATGGGGGTGGAGGGGGAGAGAGAACAGAGGAAGGGGGAGAACACAGATATGGGAGGAATGGGAGAGAACAGAGATGGGGAGAAGGGGGAGAGAACAGAGATGGGGAGAAGGGGGAGAGAACAGAGATGGGGATAAGGGGGAGAGAACATAGATGGGAGGGGGAGAGAGAACAGAGATGGGTGGAGGAAGGGGGAGAGAACAGAGGTGGGGAGAGAGAACAGAGATGGGGAGAAGGGAGGGAGAGAACAGAGATGGGGAGGAGGGGTGTGTGAGAGAACAGAGATGGGGAGGAGGGGTGTGTGAGAGAACAGAGATGGGTAAGAGGGGGGAACAGAGATGGGGAGGAGGAGGATGAGAACAGATATGGGGAGAGGGAAAGATATTTGTTGAGGGGAAGGAGAGGGAAAGAGATATGGGGAGGGAAAGAGATATGGGGAGGGAAAGAGATATAGGAACTGGGAAAGAGACATGGAGAGGCAAAAGAGATATGGGGAGAGGGAAAGAGATTTGGGAAGGGGAAGGATATATATATGAGGGGGAGAAGAGATAACAGATATGGGGGGAAGATATGGGAAGGAGGAAAGAGATAACAACAGATTTGGGGAGGAGGGGAGAGAACAGACATGGGAAGGGAGAAAGACACAAAATGGAGGGAGAGGAAAGAGGCATGAGGAGGGAGAGGAGTCAGAGAGACATGGGGGGGGGGGGGGGCACCACTGGGGTGCCCTGCACAGGGCAGCCTGATCATGTAAGGCTGGTATACAAGTGGTCCATGTACAAGTGAATTTGTGCAATTCTCCATTTTGTGGTACCTGCTGGTATAGTAGTAGTAGAGTTCAGTAGTAAATGAAAACATATTTAAAATATACCACTGAAGATGCCAAACTTTTCTTCCCACCAAGTTAACTGAAGTGTTTCAACAGAGAGCATGATCATAGTTTCATTATGAAACTAAATCAAAGAGGGGCACAATTTTTTGATCTTGCCTCAGGTTCAAAACGAGCTAGCTACAGCTCTGCCCTGGCCCAAACAGCAGAGTGTATTATTTTTCCAATGTGCCTACCTTCGATAAAATTTGTAGTTGTGTCGTCAGTGTCCCTCAATTAATTAGTGAATACACCCAACTGCTTGGAAGGAATCATGCTACCAAACGTTTAATAAATAGTGATTTTGAACTCTAGCTACCAACAAATCAGATGTTAAGGATGACTCTAAATCCAAAGTGAAATCTATAATTAGAAAGCATGCCATTGACTAAGTCACTTATTAACAAGCTTAAAGAGGATATCCTTAAAGGGGAAGTTCACTGATTTATTGCTTTACAATGCTATGAACCTTGTAAAGATGATTCTGTGAAGTGCCACATTAACAGATGGATAACTGCGTTATTTATCTGCAGTGCTTATGGGGGTATATCAACTGCTTGGTCAGCTGCATGGAAACTGCAAAACTCATGCATTAACCTTTTGGTGACCAGACTGCTAAAAATACTTTTGCAGTGTTTCTGTTTAACTTTGTCATTTACTGTACCCACACACATAATACATTGGGAGTTTTTGGCATAAGAAGGGTATAGATACCATAACTTTGATCATATCAGAAAAAAGGATGAAAAATGTATCTAAAGTTTGCATGAAAATCTTTTACACATCTACAAATGCCAATAACAAAACCGGTTCAATAGTTTCTAACAATCGTCCTGAGTTTAGAAATATCCAATATTTACATGTTTTCTCAAGTTATAAGGCAATAACTGGAAGTAGTGGATTGCTTTTTTGTGGCATATTGTGGCATTGCAGTAATACCAGCTAAGCATAGACAGAGACTGTTGATCACTGCCTATGCATGTCTCACTACAGGACATACCAGGTACATCTACTGTCACTAACTGACATATTTTACATGATGTAGCTGTTATGTCCATTGTAATGAATAGCAGAGATGTAAAAATAGCCATGATATTACAGATCACATTTAGTGAATAATCTCCATAGCATCTGTTCAGAAAACAACAGATTTTAGTTTATATCCTAATCTATTTTTCTCCATTGTTTCTTCTTTCCTTTTTCTTTACATCTCTTCTTCTTCTTCTTCTTCTTCTTCTTCTTCTTCTTCTTCTTCTCCTTCTCTTCTTCTTTGCATCCTCAATACTTTTTTATACTATGTTTCTAGTTTTCGTTTTGTCCTTCTTCTCTTAATTTTATTCTTATTTTCATGTCTTCTTATATATATATATAGACAAATCCAAACTGAATGCACTCACCTAAACTAGCATATATTATATTAAATGGGGTGCTGCTGAGACCAAATATTTATACAAAATCCAAAGATCAGCGCACTCACCTCAATTTTTGTATATATATATATATATATATATATAGTCTCTGAAGTAGCTCTGATGTAAAAAGAGACTTCAACTAGGGGGTAACCCTAAAACTAAAGTTATGAAATAAATGTGTGTGAAGTGTTGCCAGGTTAAGACGTAACCTTTATTAATAATATATAAAATGACACATATAGCGATACAAAATAAGTGAAAAAAAGAAACAGTGAGAAAAGTGATAGTGAAATAAAAGCAGTCTAACATCCCCATGTATCATCAACTGTTAGTTAATCTACTGTGGATCATCATCTATAATGTAGAATGGGGTGCAAGGACAGTAATCCTACGTTGGTTCGATAGTAAATATAAACGGTAGTGATAATGTACAGTTATGACTGGTAAAGATATTGTGGACAACAGATTGTCCACAATATCAGAAGAGTACAAAGAACAAGATGTGACCCGCTAAAATTTGAAAAAAGGAGATTTAGTCTACGACAGCGGACGGGATTTTTTTACAGTAAGGACAATCAATCTACTGCCTGAAGAAGTGGTTCTAGAAAATACGTTAGATTCCTTAAAAAGTTGCATGGATACTTTTTTTAATGACCCGGAGAATAAAGGGCTATTTATGTTAGTAGAGGCATTTTTATTTAGTGCTTGTCGATCGAAGGAGAAAGCTGGTTGCCATTTGAAATCAAGAAGGATTTTTTCTCCCCACTGAAAGCAGAATTCGAAATTGCTGAAAAGGGTTTTTATTTGCCTTCTTTTGGCTCAACAGCGGTAAACATGGAATAGGAAAAGGGTTGAACTTGATGGACACAGGTATTTTTTTCAACCTAAGCTACTATAACTATGTAACATAGTATACCAAAAATCTTTGAGACCAATGGCTGTGAAGTGATCCCTGAACGGAGATAGTAGCAGTGCCTTGGAGTCCCATCGGAGCCCGGACAGGTCTTTACATAGAAACATAGAATGTGTCGGCAGATAAGAACCATTCGGTCCATCTAGTCTGCCCCATTTTTTTTATTTTTTTTTGAGTACTTTTATTAGTCCCCCGTTCCCGGTCTTATAGCTAGGATAGCCTTGTGTCTATCCCACGCATGCTTAAAATCCTTGACTGTGTTTACCTCTACCACTTCTGCTGGCAGGCTATTCCATACATCCACTACCCTCTCAGTAAAGTAATACTTCCTGATATTACTTTTAAATCGTTGCCCCTCTAATTTAAGACTATGTCCTCTAGTTGTGGTAGTTTTTCTTCTTTTAAATATACTCTCTTCCTTTACTGTGTTGATTCCCTTTATGTATTTAAATGTTTCTATCATATCCCCCCTTGTCTTTAGCTATAGTTGGTCGCTTTTTTGGAGTACTGCAGACACTGTTAAGGGATCCCACTAGTCCTTCATCTCGGCTCTGGAGAAAGGATTTTGGAGCTTGTGCACTGTTATCAGCGCTGCCAGCTCATTTTCGGTGCTAACGTGCCAAGTAATGTGACCCAGCAGGGATCTGCTAATGTTCTATCAGTATTTCCGGTTATGTCAAGCTTTGTGGCAGGATGCGTTTGCAATGGGCCCAAAAACATTTGGCACCTCATTTGTTTATTTGGCCTGTCTCCGATTCAATTCCAGTGTTAGGTACTATTGATGGGTGTTAAGGGGGCTGTTTGATCGACTTGTTCTATAGACGGGTTGACTTAAATTGAGTCAGCGGCTGGTGTTCTACAGTGATCTCAAGGGGATCTACTCCCATATGTAGGGTGGACTCCATGTGGGTTACAATTAGCTCTTTCTTTAGCATGGCTCACAGATCATCGCGGAGCCTTCGCAGATCACTCTTAGTATTGTCATGTTGTGGGTCAGACAGGTCCGGGAGCCAGCAGGTCTCTCATGAGGGATCAGGTTTTCTGAGGAGTCTAAGCTCTGGTTGTAACTGCATGTGCGGTCTTCCCGCCTCACCAACAGCAGGCTTTTGAGGCTTTAGTGAGAAGGACCTGATAACTTGGTTCGTTGCTTTTATTGTCGGCACACCCTTCTTTCTTTTTTGTTTAATATCTTTTTATTGGGTTTTTAGCATATAGATTATACAGATTATTCAAATTGAAATAAAATCAAAAATAATAAAAAAAAAAATTAAAAAAAAAAAAAGGAAATATACAGAATAATATACACAAAAATTATATTGCTTGTTATACTTATACAAATAATGGGGTAATCGGGTTATCTCTAAGTGATACAATGAACATAGCACTTCTTCAATGGGGAGGGGGGGAAAGTCTAGCTAAACTATGGGTGAATCAGTCGGGGGCGTGTAGGGGTCTCTATACTAGTGGGGGGCATTCCTCGTTTTCTAGGTATTCCATCCAGTGATACCACTGCTGTCGGTGCAATTCGCTTTTCCCCTGAGTGGAGAGGAGGAGGTCTTCTGAGATACGGATCTTCTCGACCGTGGCAATCCATTGCTTCATCGTTGGGGGGGTTGTTGTTTTCCATAGACAGGGCAGTAGGGTTTTGGCAGCGTTTAAGAGGTGTATCGTGAGAGATGTTCTGTATTTGGGTATCGGTAGTGTGGTGTGGTGTAGCAACATTGCTTGTGGTGTATATGGGAAGGAGTCGTCTGCTATTTTGGTTATTATCGTGTGTATTGTGTTCCAGTATGGTTTGATTATGGGGCATTCCCACCATATGTGTAAGAAAGTTCCTTTCTGTGTTTTGCACCTCCAACATCTATCAGTGGTGGAGGGGTATAATTTATGTAATGCTGAAGGTGTTCTGTACCATCGAGTGAGAATCTTGTATGCGTTTTCCTGTATCTTGGAAGATGTAGAACATTTGTGTGTCAAAGTGGCGATCTTAGTCCATTGCTTTTCAGTGAATATTATATTACAGTCCTTCTCCCATAGGCGTATGTAGTAGGGTTTTTGTGTCAGGCATAGTGAGGTCAGCATTTGATGTAGTGTAGAGATAATTTTTTCTGGAGCCACTTTAGCTAGGCAGAGACTTTCGAACTGTGTAAGGGTAGTGGTAAATGGGCTTTTTTTCGTGAGGGCTCTGTAGTAGTGCGTGAGTTGTGCGTACATTAGTACTTTCCTTTGTGTACCATATGGGGGAGAAGTGAGGTCTGTGAGAGCTTTGAGGGAGCCACTGTCTGACAGTACATGACCTATTCTCGGATAAGGTATGTTATCCGGGAATAGTGTATCAAAAAGTCGTTCATATCTACCCGGTTTGAAGTCATCATTTGCGTAAAGGGAGATCAGTGTCGAAGGGTTGTTTAATATTCCATCCTGTGATTTTAGTTGGTTCCATATACGCAAAGTGGGAGCAATGGTGCAGTGGGTAGCGTCTGTCATCACTTGTTGTGTTTGAGGCACCCATGCTGCCGTCGGTATTGTTAGGGATCCTTGTTCTATAGAGACCCAGAGTTTGTGGGCTGGTCTGGTCCAGTCGACTACTCTTGACATAAGTGAGGCTTGGTAGTATGTCTCCAGGTCAGGGAGTCCCATTCCCCCTTGTGTTTTATGTCGCGTGAGATAGTTGTAACCTAGTCTGGGGTGTGAGAACTTCCATATATTATTTGACAGTGGACACTCTGCCGAACCAAGAAAGGCATTTCTGGTTCCAGGAGTTTAGATCTTGGTCAATTGTTTGTAATATGGAGAGGTAATTTAGCTCGTATAGGGAGCTTAGAGTTGCTGGTACTTTGATTCCCAAGTAGGTGATGGAGGAGTGTGCCCATCTGAAGGGGAATGAGGCTTCTAATGTTGACTGCATTTGGGGAGGAATGGAGATGTTTAATGCTGTCGATTTAGTGGTGTTAATTTTAAAATTTGAGAGCTTTCCGTATTCTGTCAGTTCTTGGAGGACATGTGGAATTGATATGTGAGGTTGCGTCAATGTGAGTAGGAGATCGTCCGCATATGCAGCGATGGAATGCTGATGCGGGCCTATTTGGAGGCCATGGATAGAGGTGTTTGCTCTAATTGCCGAAAGTAGGGGTTCTAGTGTGAGTAAGAACAGTAGAGGTGACAATGGGCAACCCTGTCGAGTGCCATTAGATAAGGTGAGTGGTTCAGATAAGGTCCCATTGACACGGATTTGTGCTGAGGGTGTGTGGTACAGTGCGTCTATCCAGCAGAGCATGGAATCGCCCATACCAATGTGTCTAAGCGTTGTTCTTAGAAATTGCCAACTCACCCTATCAAATGCCTTTTCTGCATCCATGGATAAACGCATTAAGGGTATCTCATTATTCTGGGAATGTTGTATGAGGTCAAGTATTTTGATCGTATTGTCTCTGGCTTCTCGGCCAGGGACAAATCCGACTTGGTCTCGATGTATCAGATTTGGTATGTGTGGCGCTAGTCGGGAGCTAAGGATTTTAGCTAATATTTTTACATCATTGTTGAGGAGTGATATGGGGCGATAATTTTCACAGGATTCAGGGTCTCTTCCCGGCTTATGTATAATTGTAATGTGCGCTGCTTGTGTTTGGGCAGCCAGTGTGCCCCCTGTGGCTAGAGTGTTGTATAATGAGGTGAGGTGCGGGATCAGTAGCTCTCCGAATGTTTTGTAATATGCTATGGTCAGACCATCAGGCCCTGGGCTCTTTCCCTGCGGAGTATTCTTAATTGCTAGCGCAACTTCTTCTGGTGTGATTGGGTCTTCTAGTTCACGTATGCTTGGGTCATCTAGTTTTACTGTCATGTGTTTGTCCAAGTATGTCTGGATATTCTGATGGTTTGTGGAGTCTGGTGGGAGATTGCCTTTGGGATGTAGGTTGTATAGCTTTTTGTAATATTGGTGGAAAACTTCCGCTATGCTTTTAGTGTAGTAGCATAGTTTCCCTGTTTTGTCTTTTATTTTGGGTATGAACGAGGCCGCTTGTTTATTCCGCAGGGCTCTGGCTAAAAGTTTGCCTGATTTATCCCCATGTGCATAATATGTGCCGTGTAGCTTTTGTGTAGTTTGCTGTATTTTTATGTTGCACAAGGTAGCAAGTTCCCCTCTCAGTCTTGTCAGTTCTAGGAACACATTTGTGGAAAGGGTACGTTTGTGTGTGGTCTCAATTTGTTTGATTTTTCCCAGGATATCTGTCATCGCCTGTATTCTTTGTTTTTTTAAGTGGGTGCCCAAGCTTATGAGATGTCCCCGCAGTACGGCTTTGTGTGCTTCCCATACATACTGTGGGTGAGTGCCCATTTCTGTATTTTCTGTAAAATAGTTTTGTAGGGTCGACTTGAGTGCTTGTACATGTGTAGGATCTTTAAGGATTGTCTCATTGATCCTCCAATGTGATATTCTTTTTGGGATTGTAGGGAAGTTGATTTGGGCTCTTGTCGGTGCATGATCACTCCAAGTGATACTGTCTATGTGGGCTTGTTTTAGTCGTTCGAGGTGTCTGTGTGTGACGAATATATAGTCTAACCGTGTGTATTTGTTGTGTGGATGGGAAAAAAAAGTGTAATCTTTAGTGTTTGGATGCAGGGTCCTCCATGTGTCTATGAGTTGCATGTGATGTAAGGCTTGTTTTACCTTTTTTGTTCGATGAAAAGCAAGAGAGGATGCCCCGGTCGAGGAGTCCAGTTGAGGGTCTAGGGGGATGTTGAGGTCTCCACCGAAGATGATCATTCCCTCAGCGAAATCATACAAAGATCGTAGTATGGAACAAATAAACAAGTGTTGCTTAGTGTTTGGAGCATATACATTAGCAATTGTGATAGTTTCATTACCAATGGAGCCTTTTAGGAACACAGCCCTACCGTCATTATCATTCCATGTAGAGGTAATTGAAATGGGGAGTGATTTATTTATGAGAATCGCAACTCCCTTTGTTTTTTGAAATGGGGAGTGTGAATTGTATATTTTGGTGAAAATGGGATCTCTGATGTTTGGAGCTTTGCCCCTCCGAAAATGTGTTTCTTGTACTAGGGATATGTCAGTACATTTTGCGTTTAATTCTCCCAGTAATTTTTTCCGTTTACCTGGGGAGTTCAGCCCTTTCGCGTTAATGGAGAGTATGTTTAGATTCAGTGTGTTCTGCATATTGTGTTTTGGTCTCAAGATTCTGTGTTAGTAGGACTATGTTCCAATCAGGTATGGGTGTTGATACACAATCTACAGTTGACAAATATGCAAAATGTGTAATTTTCAGAAGCGAATCAGTGGGTTAACAGATTCTTCCGACTGACAGTTATTTTTGAGGAAAAACAGAGAGGGAAGGGGAAAGAAAAGAGAAAAAAAAAAAAGAAAAAGAAAAAACGATATATAGCTGGGGGGGGGGGGGGGGAGGGTGGCTATGAGGATGGGGGAGAGGGGATGAGGCCCTATATGGGGAAGGGTTATATACAACTGACACTGCGAAGTGTCTGTCTATCCGAGGGGGGCAACTTTACGAGTCTATCCCCTCGATATAGGTGCAGCTAGAGTGTCTAAGTCACTTATACTCCTCCGAGTATGACCCGGGGGGGTTGTGGCTTTAAATTACAGGGACACTGAGCTGTGTGTATAGGGTCGTACCTCGAAACTCAGGCAACAAGTGCAATATAACAGTAGAACAGCTCATATAACTCCACTCCTATACCTCCACGAGCCTATGGACTTAGTGTTTGAGAAAACATGGATAACAACGAACCTTATAACCTTTGTCAATATCATAACGAATACAAGTATGATCTTACTTCTGTAAGATCCTTATTAACCCCTTCGCGACACAGGACGGACTAGGTCCGTCCTGTGTGGCGAAGCGTTAGTGACACAGGACGGACCTAGTCCGTCCTGTGTCAAAACGAGCACTGAAAGCGGAGTTTTTCCGCTTTCAGTGCTCTGATGGTATTGTAACGATGCTTCCGTGTGGAAGCATCGTACAATACTAAAAAAAATGCCCGTCGGCATTTCGATCGCTCCGGAGAGCGATCGAAATGCCGGTTTTAAAGGCACAGTGCCTTTAAAACGACGGGCATTAAAAAATGAGCATAGGAAGCGAATTTTTCGCTTCCTATGCTCAGAAAGTGTTTCTGATTGCCTCGCAAGTCGAGGCAATCAGGAACACAAAAAAAAAATGCATGATCTTGGTCACTGAGTGATCAAGATGGCGCTGCCCTTCTAAGGGCAAGAGCACAGGAGGCAGGAAGTACCTGCTTCCTGTGCTCTCTGGCTGTCACACGATTGCCTCTTCAATCAGTGACTGCCAGGCACACTGCCAGGCAGTGGGGATGTTCTGCTGAACATCCCCACTGACTGGTCAGATCAATATTAACCCTATATTGATCTGACCAGTTATGATCTGCCTCCCTCTCCTCACATTTTTTTAGTGAGGGAGAGAGACAGATCAAAGTTCTAAAAGTAAAAAAAAAACAATAAACACACAACACACAAATATTAAAACAATAAAAAAATTTTTATTAAAGCAATTCCCTGCGTTTAACCCCTTCCCTGCCACTGATCTTGCACAAGCAGTGATCGTGCACATCAGCGCATTTATTTTTGCCGTTTGTGCATTTTTTAGGGGTTAATTTTTTTTGTACTGTAATTTATTACAGTACTAAAAAGGCTCTTCTAAGAGTTATTAACCCCTTCTTTGCCGTCGATCACTGCTTACGCAATGATATTGACGCCAAAGCAATTTTTATCTGTCTGCATATTTTTATTTTATTTTTTTTACACATACCCGCTAGGGGATTACATGTAAAGTAAAAATATTTGAGTTTTTTTTTTTTTAAGCTGCCTGAGCGCATAGCGATCAGTAACAGCGAATTAGTGGCAAAGGCGGTTTGGTGATTTCTCAATTAAGCTCACCATTCGCCCTGGTCAGATCAAAATTGGTCGGATCAATATTCACAAATATTGATCTGCCTCCCTCTCCTCACTTACATTTTTGTGACGGAAAGAGACAGATCAGTATTAGTGATATAAAATAACATTTTATAAAATTGTCAGGTTTTATGAAAGTCTTTCACTGTGTATTAACCCCTTCCCTGCCATTCATCACTGTGTAAGCAGTAATCTTGCACAGCAACAGTATGTTTTTCTGTCTGCACTGTTTTATGGATTAATTTCTTTGTACTGTAATGTATTACAGTACTAGATAGGCTCTTCTAAGAGCTATTAACCCCTTCTTTGCTCGAGATCACTGCTTACGCACTGATTCTGAGGCCGCGGACTCAGGGTTCGATTTTGACCCTATTCAGCTTTCTGATACATCATCTAGCGATGTATCGGTGGCTGCTGAGCCCTTGCCACAAGTAGTGATGGGGGTCTACCGATAAAAAAATATATGGTTTGGTGGGGGTAAATTACATTGGCTGGCTTCAAAGATATATCCCATAAAGGACACGTACGCAGGTTGACTACATGTCAAAATTCCAAGTTGGAATTTTGAGATGCGCATCTCACAAATGTTGCCTTCTAGCCAAAAACAAACCAACAAACCTATGCATGGGTGCTATCCCTGTACTCGGGAGATGTTGCTGAACACATATTGGGTTGTTGTTTGGCAGTGACATATACCAGAATCTGTGAATTCATGCCTGAAGTACAATGCATGTGGAAAAAAACCTCCCAAAAAAGTACTACCACAAACTTTTACAAAGGCTGGTGGTAGAATTAGTACCTATACAGTATTAAAATACCACCATTTGAAATACCTTAGGATGTCTATTTTCCAAAAATATATGGTTTGATGGGGTAAAATTAATTGGACGGCTTCAAAAATGTTCCAAATGGAACATGGGCGCAGGCTGACTACATGTCAAAATTCCAGGTTGGAATTGCGCACCCCCTAAATGTGGAATTTTAGACCCAATACAAACCAACAAACCTATGCATGGGGGGTATCCCTGTACTCAGGAGATGTTGCTGAACACATATTGAGGTGTTGGTTGGCAGTGGCAAATACCAGAATCTGAAAATTCCTGCCTGAACTACAATGAGTGTGGGGAAAAAATGACATCCCAACCCTTTGACATAGGTTGGTGGTAGAATTAGCACTTGGAAAGTGTTAAAATACCACAATTTTAAAAACCCTAGGATGTCTAGTTTTCCAAAATATATGGTTTTATGGCGTAAAATACTTTGACAGGCTTCAAAAGTGTCCCAAATGGAACATGGGCGCAGGCTGACTACATGTCAAAATTCCAAGTTGGAAATGCACCCCCCCTAAACATGGCCTTTTAGCCCCCAAATAATCTAACTAACCTACACATGGGTGGTATCCCTGTACTCAGGAGATGTTGCTGAACACATATTAATGTGTTTTGTGGCACTGACACATAATAGGATCTATGAATTCATGCCCGATGTACAATGAATGTGAAAAACAAATTACTATCCATAACATTGACATAGGCTGGTGGTAGAATTAGTGCATGGAAAGTGTTAAAATACTACCATTTGAAATACCCTAGGGTGTCTAGTTTTCAAAAATATATGGTTTTGTGGGATAGAATACACTTTTTGGCTTCAAAAATGTCCCAAATGGGACATCGGCGCAGGTTTTCTGCACGTCAGAATTCCAAGTTGGAAAACCAAAAAGCGCACCTCTCAAATGTGGCCTTTTAACCCCCAAATAACCTAACCAACCTATACATGGGTGGTATCCCTGTACTCAGGAGATGTTGCTAAACACATATTGAGGTGTTGTTTGGCACTGACATATAACAGGATCTGTGAATTCATGCCCAAAGTACTAGGTATGTGAAAAAAAATTACTATCCATAACATTGACATAGGCTGGTAGTATAATTAGTGCATGGAAAGTGTTAAAATACTACCATTTGAAATACCCTAGGGTGTCTAGTTTTCAAAAATATATGGTTTTGTGGGATAGAATACACTTTTTGGCTTCAAAAATGTCCCAAATGGGACATGGGAGCAGGTTTTCTGCACGTCAGAATTCCAAGTTGGAAAACCAAAAAGCGCACCTCTCAAATGTGGCCTTTTAACCCCCAAATAACCTAACCAACCTATACATGGGGGGTATCCCTGTACTCAGGAGATGTTGCTGAACACATATTGAGGTGTTATTTGGAAATATCCCTTCACATTTTAAGGTAATGTTTACCTAAATTGCAATATATGTGAAAAATTAAAAAAAAAGATTTTTTGCTGCAAACTTTGGCATAGATTGTTGGTAAAATGGCTACATGAAATGTGTCAAAATACCCCAAGTTAAATGCCCTGAGTTGTCTAGTTTTCAAAAATATGTACATGTTGGGGGTCATTCATGGATTTAGTACAGAAATCAGTGTTACAATGTCACTATCGCTAATTTTGAAAGAAAGGATTTTAAAATAGCTTTGCACCACTTATAGTTCTGGCCCTGTAACATGAATAAAAAAGCACAAAAACATAAAAACATGGGCTATTTCTGAACTCAGGACATATATTAGAAACTTTTTAGCAGTGTTTTTTTGTTGTCTCTTGTACATGAGTATACGATTTTTCAAATAAAAGTCATAAAAAAAGTATTTTTTCAATTTTTTTGCCATATTTTATTATTTTTTTTACATCAAATTATATGCTATTATCAAAATAATGGTATCAAAAGAAAGCCCTTCTTATATCGATAAAAACAATATATAGTTTGTGCGGGTACACTAAATGAGACAGAAATAAATTACAGCAAAACACAAACACCTCAGAAATGTTAAAACAGCCCATGTCACCAAGCGTCGGACAAGCCAAAAAAGTCATGTCACTAAGGGGTTAATATCATGTAGTGAGAGTGAAGGAGAAAAAGCAAAGTACAAAGTGTGGTCTTGGTGGATATCAAACCTCCTCACACTACTCCCATAAGAAAATGTGAGGTCAGCCGGGTAGCGTCAATGCAATAGAGAGATATGGTCCCTAGTATGGCCTATGGGTACCTCCGTCAGTGGTTAGTTCATGTGATCAGGAGAATTATGATCATCAAGGGTGTGACAACCGCTCTCCATCTCGATCAGAGTTTCCAGCACGCGGGGCCGGATGGATAAATTGCTTTCTATGGTCCGCGGTTGCAAGGTCGTAGATCAAATCTAGCGGGCAGCAATGTCGTTAAGGTCCGTTTGAGAATTATGTTCAGTGGTCATGGATATCTCCAGGATGGGTCTTAAGCTGTCTCCACTTGATAGTCGTTTTCCTCGGCTTCTAGGTATGGCTTCTGTTGAAAGACCTTGTCTGCATGTAGACAGTGGTTATAGATGGCCAGATGCGGGTTTTTACCGGTCCTTTACTAGTTAGGTTTATCTCTGTTTAGGCATCGATCTTTCTCAGTTTTTCTGATGATAATGTAGTGTTAGCGTGATGTTACTCGGCTTGTGGGCTGCAAGCATGTTGTATGGGGATTGTGAGATGGTGGTTCACTTACTTTATTTATGGTTCAACTTCATCTCCAGCCTCGTGTTCCGCTGCGACCACTGCTTCCATAGCTTGGACTCTGCCGGGGATCCGACGCCGTCGGTTTCTTTGTGGGCCTGAGGATCTAGCTCCTAATGTAGGCAGCAGTACTGAGGTGTTTCCCCCCTCATAGGCAGCCCACTCCGGGAGGTCAGGCGTTGATAAGTCTAAGGCTCCACAAAACTCCCCCAGCTCATCGTGTCTTGTAAGGGTTTATGTCTTGGAGTCCTTACGAGCTATAATTGAGAGTGGTAATCCCCATCTGAAGGTGATGTTGTTTTGTCGTAGTAGATCTGTCAGTGGTCTCAGCATCTTTCTCAGCTGTAGTGTGGCCCACGCAACATCTGGTAGAATTTGGATCTGTTGTTCTCCATATACCAGTGGTTGTTGTGTGCGTGCTGCTTTTAAGATTTCTTCTTTATCCGTGTAACGGTGGAGTCGCGTGATAATATCCCGGGGGGTTGGGTTCCGTAGGTCTTTCGGGTGTAATGCTCTATGAGCCCGGTCCAAAGGGATATCTTCATCCTCCTTGTGAAGAATTCGGCTCAGGATGTTCTTAGTGAGGTTAACTGTATCCTCAGTACCCTCAGATTCTGGAATCCCCCGTATTCTTAAATTGTTGGTCCGAGTCAGGTTCTCTGTGAGGGAGTAAAAAGGCCTCCATTGAGTTAATAACTCCCGCTTTGGGCGTCTTGGAGTTGCCTAGCGATGACGCTGGTCGTCTCTGCTGTTTCCCCATGGTATTTTTGTCTCAAGTTTGTCTGTGTTATCCGTGGTATGGCTCGTGTGGCGGGAGCTCGCTGTCTTTGCGTCCGACCTACATGAGCTTCCGGGAACGCCCCCCCACACCCTTCTTTCATCTGTGCCCCATCGGATTAGGCTGATATATGTCTCGTTTCCCAGGTGTTTTAGCTGGTATTATCAATGTTATTTAGCCCTTAAAGGTGGTCTTCGATGGGGTTTTTTTTTTGTATATGAATTATATAAATATTTGAAATTATGTTTTGTTTTTAGTTTCTAGGCAAATTTTTTTTAATTGCAAATACTTAGAGAAGTATTTAGATGTAGGACTTCCCAAAATAGTGGTCTTAATCTAAAATATTGGTACCCCTTTAGGATATGTGGATATCCCTCCAGCTGCTCCAATATTTTCAATAGTTGTTAATAAATGTTTTTTATTACTTTATAGTTGTAACTTTATCCCATATTTTATAGGCTGAAGTTTCCAATGTCAGTGTCTAATTTTTTTAGGTATCAACAAATCTGTATTGATGCAATAAGGTCTTATTAGTTCTTCTTCAACACCCACCCAACTAGGTCTCTCTAATTGTATATGCCATTAATTGGTTTGTGCTAATCTAGCTACCTCGTAATATTCAACTATATCATACCACCATGTTTTTTATAAAGTATTTTTTACATTTTTGTCCATCTGTGCCCCACCCATACCTTGTTGATTCACTGTGGATACTTTTTTTTGTACAATTAAACCAGTTTGTAAATGAAGAATGGGGAGACCACGTCTTCTGTGGTGCCATAAGCGGTTTGTGTGCAATATTAAACACAAAATGTCAATTGTTTTATATATAAATATAGCACTGGTTAAATGAAAAATATAATTTACCAATATGAAACTGTATACACTTAAATAAAAAACAACTCTAAGAATATTATTTGTCTTACTAAAATACAGAGAAGTAAGATGACTAGGACAAGAATCCAATTTTAGAATATTCTATAACTTTCTATCTGGACACAAGCTTACACATCTCCCTCTACATATGTACACAAACACAGAGTTTGATTATATCTCGGATGTATTATGTGGCTGTAACACGATGTGTAATGTTTCTAGTATGCGTCACAAGGACCAAAGTTATGTTTCATGAGCCGCTTCAAACATGCTGAAAAAACAAAGAAAATGGGGTTATTTCATGTGATGCCAATAGGTTTTTATCTGGTTTATAAAATGGTGTTGAGTGTCAAACAAAAAAACGTCACAGCACATACGGAGTCAAAGATCTAGGAAACAAAATCTAAGTCTTGGCATAAATCGGACAGCCTGTGTAAAGTATGCTTGGGAAGTATGGATGTGGGACATTGCGGGTATTACACTAATCAATGACTGGACCCTGGGCAAACATTTGTTTGGGGCCCCTGGACCACACCCCTCATTCCCTGCATGATATCACAACGTCCACCCTAATACCTCCCTACAAAAAAACACACACACTTGCTTTGTCTGTGTGTGTATATATATATATATATATATATATATATATATATATATATATAAACTGATTTATATGAAATATTATATAAACCAGCCATATGCTATATATTATGTAAATATATAATTATATAAAACTAATTATATATATATATATATATATATATATATATATATATATATAATGTATAGGTGGTTTATATAATATTTAGATTAAATGTGTGTGTGTGTGTGTATATATATATATATATATATATATATATATATATATATATATATATATATATGACTTACACAGAAAACCTTACACAGTCAGATAGACACACTTACATACACAGTCAGACACTCTAACACACAGATAAACTAACACACAGACAACCTTACAGCCAGATAGACACACTTACACACACAGACTTACAGCCAGATAGACACACTTACACACACAGTCAAACTTAAACACACACACTCGTTTGTCCCCCTCCCTCCCCACAGCGTGATGGGGCGGAGCTTGCCCCCATCGCGCTGTGCTCACCCCTTGGTGCGGTTAACTCTCGCCTGCGGGCCGCACCTCGAGGTGAGGCGCTGTTAAGGAGTGAACTCCCTAAAGCAGCGCCTCTGGATTCCTGCGCCTGGGCGAATCCACAGTCTCATCGGGGGGGGGGCACATTCCATCTGTCTCTTCCTTCCCATGTCTGCCTGTCTCTCTCCTCTCCCTTCCCATGTCCGCCTGTCTCTCTCGTCCTCCTTCCCATGTCTGTCTTTGTATCCTCTTTTTTCCCATGTCTGTCTCTCTCCCATTGCTTCCCATGTCTGTCTGTCTCTCCTCTGCCTTCCCAGTTCACTCTCTTTACTCTTCCCCGTGCATGTCTCTCCTCTCCACCGTCTGTATTCTCTTCTTTCCCTTCAGTGTTCTCACCTGTCCCCCGTGTTCTCTCCCGTGTTCTCTCCTCTGTCCCCCAATGTTCTCCCCCCCCCCCCCAGTGTTCTCTCCTCTGTCCTCCATTGTCTACCCAATGTTCTCTCCTGTCTTCCATTGTCTCCCCAATGTTCTCTCTGTCCCCCATTGTCACCCCAGTGTTCCCTCTACCCCCCCAGTGTTCTCTCTATACCCCCCCCAGTGTTCTCTCTATCCCCCCTTCCCTGTGTACTCTCTATCCCCCCCAGTGTTCTCTCTATCTCCCCTCCCCAGTGTTCTCTCTATCCCCCCTCCCCTCCATCCCCCCTCCCCTCCGTTCTCTCTATCCCCCCTCCCCTCCCCACCGTTCTCTCTATCCCCCCTCCACTGCCCTTCCCACCCTAGCGTTCTCTGCTCTCCCCGGCTCCCTCAGCGGGGAGACGTAGGCAGCATGTGCTCAGTGAGTGTTAAACACACTGAGCGTTCAATCCATTCTGCTCGCGCTCCCCGCGCGTAGTAATGAAGCAGAGCATCGTATTTCCGATGCTCTGAACCAACACTACGCGCGGGGAGCGCGAGCAGCATGGATTGAGCGCTCAGTGTGTTTAACACTAACTGAGCACATGCTGCCTGCGTCTCCCCGCTGAGGGAGCCGGGGAGAGCAGAGAACGCTGGGCGCACCTGTACTATGCGATCAGTGCTGATCGCATAGTGCAGGTGCAGTTACGGAGGGGCAGCAGGACCACCTGGCAGCCTTGGGCCCCCCAGAAGTAAGTGGGCCCGGGGCAGCTGCCCCATTTGCCCCGCGTTAAAGACGGCCCTGGGTCTACTCAATAAAAGAGAGAATTGCAGAACGGAGATCTCAGGGAATGGAGATAGGAATTTCAATCTCAAGGCCAAAGATTGGAAAATGTTCTCATTCAGCTGCATTGGATAATTTTTCCAACTACATTGGCCTAAAGTTTGAAATTCCCATCTTTATTGGATAGGCCCTTCAGCTTTATAACTAAAGCAGTCCTGGATCAAAATCTAGATTGCATGCAAATCAGATATGGTTTTAAGTGCAGCACTTACTGAAACATAAAAGTCACATAGCGTAAAGAACACAGACTTTTTTCCCCCGTCTGTTAAGTACGGTAAATGCTTTTTTTTAGACTTACTGGTGTACTACAATGCCCGGGCTAATCTGACAAGACCCCTTTAGCATGTTCTCACAGTGTTCATTAATTACCTTCCTTTTATTCTGAAGATGAAAAAATCTACCTAGACAGTTGAAATTAAGATGGTTGACTACTTAATACACAGAAGACCAGGCTGCAAATTAGCTGGTTAGTGTATGTATATAGTTTCTATAAAATTTTGATGTACCATAGCTACAATCGAAAGAGAATGTGGAAACAAAGCATTGCTTAATGGCTTACTAAATATACTTTTCTCAGCTATAAAATGAGTAATCCTGGTAAGAAGTTTAGTCAGTATGTGAATGAGTCAATTCTTTTAAACTTTTATCTCCTGCTGCTGTCTATTCAGTTAAACAAATTGTGCCCATATCTGGGAATCTGCCATATAAAAGGGCTTCCCTTTTACCTACTATCCTGGATAATGTACTGGAACAAACAACTTACCTATAAATCTCCAGGATGTTCTGTGCTCCTTATAATACTACAGTGCAGACATCTTGTATCTCTCACCGTCTGCCTGCTCCCTCCTACTAAACTGTCATACAGTTGTTTACAGGGCCGTCTTTAACGCGGGGCAAATGGGGCAGCTGCCCTGGGCCCAGTTACTCCTGTCCCGTTTGCCCCCAGCCCCTGCTTGCCCTGTTCACAACGCATTGCACTTGTTAACGTTTTTTTCCGGCAAGCCGCATCCGCTGGACACGACGAACGAAAAAAAAAAAAAACTGACGCCGTCACTGTTTCCCTCCTCCGTGCAGAAGGGAAGACTGCACGGAGGAGACGTCCGGCCGGGGACACGGAGCAGAAACATTCGGTAAGTACTAGGGAAGGGGGGGGGATGGAGGAATTACAGGCATCTGACTGGCACAATATTACAGACATCTGACTGGCACAATATTCCTGGGCTCTGACTGGCACAATATTCCTGGTAACTGAATGGCACAATATTTCTGGCATCTGAAAGGCACAATATTACAGGCATCTGACTGGCACAATATTCCTGGTATCTGAATGGTACAATATAACTGGCATCTGAAAGGAACAATATTCCTGGCATCTGACTGGCACAATATTCCTGGCATCTGACTGGCACAATATTCCTGGTATCTGAATGTCACAATATTACAGGTATCTGAATGGCACAATATTACTGGCATCTGACTGGCACAATATTACTGGCATCTGAATGGAACAACAATTATGGCATCTTAATGGTACAATAACTGGTATCTTAATGGGTAAATTGTCTGTGGCATCTTAATTGTACAATATTACTGGTATCTGAGTGGCACAATAATACTGGCATATTAATGGGAAAAATGTCTGTGGCATATTAATGGCAAAATAATACTGGCATATTGATGGGCACATTGACTGTGGCATATTTAATGGACAAACGGTGTCATATTTTAACAGGCAAACTATGTTGCACATGCAATGACAAAGTGACTGTGGCATGTTCTGTGGGGAAAAATAACATGTACTATGGGGGAAAGTGACAATGTGGCTTTTTTCTGCATTGGCAGTTCAGTGCAACAAAGTGAAACTGAGGTGTGTTCTGTGGGGCAAATTTACACTGTAGCATACGAAATTGGTGCATGACAAGTGCTGTGGGTGCAATATAGGTGCATGACAAGTGCTGTGGCTACTCTATGGGGCTGTGTTAAGTCCTTTAGGTGCAATGTGGGTGCAGAAAAAGGGAATAAAAACAAGAAATGCAACTCTTCAATAACATTTTTATTACATATGAAAATAGTTGAATATAATATTAAGAAGTTCATATAAGTATAAATGCAACTAGTGAGAGAGAGTTAGATGTGTATAGATATTTATAAATATATATGAACATATGTAAGTGCTCTCTAATATCTGTGTATGTTTTTGTCATTTAGGTAATGAGTAGTTGTAGTGCAGTAAGATGGTATACATATTGCAGCCATATATACACATTTTGTATCCAAATATACAGATTATACACTGCAATTATACACGTAATATACACATTTTATACAATGCAATAAAAATACTCACTGCAAGAAAAGTCCAACTGTGTGTGTGCTTGTGTGTGTGTGTGTGTGTGTGTGTGTGTGTGTGTGTGTGTGTGGGGTGGGGGGGGAGGTAACATTGCGATGGAAGGCGTGATTGCATGCAGGGGAGGGGGCAGGGTCCAAGGGGCCCAAGCAAATGCTTGCCCAGGGTCCAATCACTATTAAAGACGGCCCTGGTTGTTTATATGAGCATACACGCAACTTTCCTCTTCCCAGCTGTTCACAATAGCATATCCTACTTCACTATAATTCTGACTAAATGTTCACATTAGGAATTTGCATATACATTTCTATTTTCAAATACTTTCCTTCCTTCCATGATTGACACACAGAAACTCCACTGGGAACAACTAACTGTCTCAGTGAAGCAGTAGCTTCATAATATAATTCCTCCCAAGTTTTTTTCCACCCATCTCATAGTAAGTACAGTATTTTCTCGAATATTAGATGACCCTGATTATAAGACGACCCCCCAAACTTTGTATATTCCTTTAGGAAAAAAATAAAAGCCTGAATATAAGACTACCCTATAGGAAAAAGTTTAACTTGTATATATTCACATTTATGCTTTTTTATATTTAATAAAAATTATGATATAAAAAAGTGAATTTCTTGTTTTTATTTCCTTTTATGTACCAATGCTGCCTCTACCCCCAGACTTGCCTAATGCTCCCTCTCCCCAATGTTGCCTCTCTCCCCCTCCCAACCTTGTCTCTCTCCCCCCTCCCTACCTTGTCTCTCTCTCTCTCCCCCTCCCTCCTCCAAACCTTGTCTCTCTCTCTCTCTCCCCCTCCCTCCTCCCAACCTTGTCTCTCTCTCTCTCCCCCTCCCTCCTCCCAACCTTGTCTCTCTCTCTCCCCCTCCCAACCTTGTCTCTTTCTCCCCCCCCTCCTCCCAACCTTGTCTCTCTCTCTCCCCCTCCCTCCTCCCAACCTTGTCTTTCTCTCTCCCCCTCCCTCCTCCCAACCTTGTCTCTCTCTCTCCCCCTCCCTCCTCCCAACCTTATCTCTCTCTCTCCCCCTCCCTCCTCCCAACCTTATCTCTCTCTCTCCCCCTCCCTCCTCCCAACCTTGTCTCTCTCTCTCTCTCTCTCTCTCCCTCCTCCCAACCTTGTCTCTCTCTCTCTCCCCCTCCCTCCTCCCAACCTTGTCTCTCTCTCTCTCCCCCTCCCTCCTCCCAACCTTGTCTCTCTCTCTCTCCCCCTCCCTCCTCCCAACCTTGTCTCTCCCTCTCCCCCTCCCTCCTCCCAACCTTGTCTCTCTCTCTCCCCCTCCCTCCTCCCAACCTTGTCTCTTTCTCTCCCCCACCCTCCTCCCAACCTTGTCTCTCTCTCTCTCCCCCTCCCTCCTCCCAACCTTGTCTCTCTCTCCCCCTCCCTCCTCCCAACCTTGTCTCTCTCTCCCCCTCCCTCCTCCCAACCTTGTCTCTCTCTCTCCCCCTCCCAACCTTGTCTCTCTCTCTCCCCCTCCCAACCTTGTCTCTCTCTCTCCCCCTCCCAACCTGGTCTCTCTCTCTCCCCCTCCCAACCTTGTCTCTCTCTCTCCCCCTCCCAACCTTGTCTCTTTCTCCCCCCCCCCTCCTCCCAACCTTGTCTTTCTCTCTCCCCCTCCCTCCTCCCAACCTTGTCTCTCTCTCTCCCCCTCCCTCCTCCCAACCTTGTCTCTCTCTCTCTCCCCCTCCCTCCTCCCAACCTTGTCTCTCTCTCTCTCCCCCTCCCTCCTCCCAACCTTGTCTCTTTCTCCCCCCCCCTCCTCCCAACCTTGTCTTTCTCTCTCCCCCTCCCTCCTCCCAACCTTGTCTCTCTCTCTCTCCCCCTCCCAACCTTGTCTCTCTCTCTCTCCCCCTCCCTCCTCCCAACCTTGTCTCTCTCTCTCTCCCCCTCCCTCCTCCCAACCTTGTCTCTCTCTCTCCCCCTCCCTCCTCCCAACCTTGTCTCTCTCTCTCCCCCTCCCAACCTTGTCTCTTTCTCCCCCCCCTCCTCCCAACCTTGTCTTTCTCTCTCCCCCTCCTTCCTCCCAACCTTGTCTCTCTCCCCCTCCTTCCTCCCAACCTTGTCTCTCTCTCTCTCCCTCCTCCCAACCTTGTCTCTCTCTCTCTCTCTCCCTCCTCCCAACCTTGTCTCTCTCTCTCTCTCTCCCTCCTCCCAACCTTGTCTCTCTCTCTCTCTCTCCCTCCTCCCAACCTTGTCTCTCTCTCTCTCTCTCCCTCCTCCCAACCTTGTCTCTCTCTCTCTCTCTCCCTCCTCCCAACCTTGTCTCTCTCTCTCTCTATCTCTCCCCCTCCTTCCTCCCAACATTGTCTCTCTCTCCCCCTCCCCCCAACCTTTTCTCTCTCTCTCCCCCTCCCTCCCCCCCAACCTTGTCTCTCTCTTCCTGGTGGCTAGTGGGGGCAGCCGGGGGATGTCTGCAGACATCCTCCATGTTACCCAACACTTCTGTCTATTTTGACTGACAGCCGGAAGGTCATGCGACCTCCCGGCTTCCGTCATAATAGACGGAAGTGTCGGGCAGCATGGAGGATGTCTCCACATGTCGTGCAGACATCCACCGGCTGCCCAAATCTCCCTGGTGGGTAGTGGAGCAGCCGGAGGATGTCTGAACGATACGCTCAGGCATCCTCCGCTGCTGCCCGGCACTTCCGCAGGGACTTCTATGATGAAGCCTGAAGGTCACATGACCTCCCACTTTCCGTCATAGAAGTCCGATGGACGTGCCGGGCGCAGCGGAGGAAGTCTGCACGTATGCAGACATCCACCGGCTGCATGCGAGGGGGATCCAGGTCCCCTGCATCTCTGCGGGGGACCTGGATCCCAGACTTATAGTCAGATCTCGATTTGAGGTCTGACTATAAGACGACCTCGATTATAAGATTTTTCTGAAAAAAACCTTGTCTTATAATCAAGCTAATTCAGATTAAGTCACATTACCGTATTTAAGTACAATGAAAAATGTAAAACAATGTCACGTCTACCAAGTTTGAACCAGACACTAAAGATATATTGTGCCTGCTAATATTAGTTTTCAGAATGTTAGATTTTTTTAACACTTTCTGTTTACTTTAGGTTGTGAATGGAAAATTATCACCAGTGATTCAAACTGAAATAAAAATCAATTGTATATATAATATGTAATCAAGTTTGCATGAAACATTTTAAAAAATGAAGCTGAAAATCAATGCCCGAGTAACCCAAATGTTTGTTTTAAAGTTTATATTATCTTATTTAACCCCTTCCCAAAACATGCCATGCCAGATCGTCAGAGGCGATCAGACGGTGTTACCATGATGCCTCCATTACAAGGCAGCAGACAACACTGATCAGATCAGCCATTTCTAGAAGAGCATGTGTGACCTTTACATGCTGCCTTATACTAGGAAGAGTTTACATGTCCAGGGGGAAATCAATTTATAAAGGTGGATCCTTTAGAATCCACTCCTCTGGCCATACATGACTTCAAACAGTGCAAATGAGGCTGCGCTACAGTCTTCATGTAACTCTAGGCCCACTATCAAATCAGCACTTCAAGACCTGTTGTCTTTGTCACGAGTAAATGTTCTTTCTCTTTGCCACATAAAGGAAACATCTGATACTGAAATCCATGTGTAAAGAAAACCAATGTAATATTTATTAGAAAACCTCCAGATAGATCACAATGCATTGCAAATAAAGTAGATTTGAAAGGAGTGAGTCACCACACAATGATAAGGAGAAACACACATTTACATTATTACTGAAAATACAAAAACTTAAATGTTGATCAAAGTTTTTTCTTTTGAGCCTACAGAATAAGCCGGTCCTCTCCCCCTTCTTGAATAACCTGACCAACCGATGCCTGGTTTTGCTGTTTCAGAAAACACAGCTTTTTACACTCCATGAGCTGCTCAAAATCTCGCCACATTTTTACTTGTTTCATGTTTGGTCCATGACTCTCTCGGACGGACCTTTGCTTTTCTCGTAATTTCTGTTGTAAAAGGTAAACAAGGATGTGTTAATAATCAGTGAAGATTTAGTTTAGCTAACATTTCATATATGTATATTTGATCTGCAGCAAGAAGTTGGCAGTGGGCAATAAAACATTTGGCCAAAATACCAGACTTTCTGCATTCCAGGAAAAATGTAATATCTGAAGATCAATTCTATTTTTAAAGAGGGTTACAACATTTTTAATAAGGCAGAAGGTCAATTTTGGTTAAAATAACCATTTGAATGGTGCACTCATTGGGGGCTATTCACTAAAAGGTGAGTTGCAATCAACATTTCCCTTCAGTTTGTGCAGGGACATCCTGGTGAGTTTGCTTAGCAGGGGAACTCGCCAGGTTTGGACCAGCACAATGTATAGTAGTTAAAATAGTGAAATGCAATGTTCATCTCACCTCAACTCACCTGTAACTCATCTTTTAGTGATTAGACAGAGTTTTTGCAGCATTCATCTTAATTTATATATTTTCATGCAATTTCGGTAACACAATGCACATATCATATTAGATTATGTTTTGTTATATACACTGGAAGTATAGACAATTTTAGGTGACTTTAAAGATGGTAAAATATGTTTGTATTGTTCTAGCAAACATATAGATTCTCTATTTTATAAAGGCTTATGTTTTTATGCCTTGCTGGTTAAAATAAACTGGAAAATGTATAGCAAATAAGATGCATACACATTTGCTTGACCCATAGTGCTGTCTCCCACATGCTAAGCAGTGCGAGATGCAGGCGTGACCATTTGCAGGCATACGTTTTGATTTCCATTTTGTTAGAGTGCAGGAGTGGTAGTCACTGTCAGGTAGGTATATTTCTTATGAGAATCAAAAGCAACACCGGCTCTAGTCACAGGAACAAAAGTGCAGGAGGTGGGTGGGTGCTCCACAGTGCTGATTAGGCACAACAATTAAGCATTAAGTAGAACAAAGTGTGCACTCCACTCAGGGCCGGCCTTAGGGGTGTGTGACCTGTGCGAGCGCACAGGGCGCAATACCCCAGGGGGCGCCTGCCCGGCCGCTCCAAAAAAATAAAAATTGTTTAAAAAAAAAAAAACCGGTAGAGGCACTGGATTGGGAAGATCAAAAGACCCTCACCAGCCCTCTGCTCGGCATGCTCTGCTGGATCCGGGGAGGAACTAACCGGCTGAGTGGTGTAGCTCCGCCCCCACCCTGTGAAGCAGAGCAGCGTCTGTTTCATGGGGAGCCCCGGGCAGCAAGAGAAAGTGCTGCTCGCGCTCCCCATGCTTTCATTAAGCATGGGGAGCTTAGAAGCACTTTCTCTTGCTGCCCGTGAAGCAGACACTGCTGTGCTTCACAGGGTGGGGGCGGAGCTACACCGCTCAGCCGGTTAGCTCCGCCCCCTCCCTGGATCCACATTTGCAGGTAAAGGAAAGGGAGGGGGGGGAGACAGGACAGGGGGTGGAGAGAGAGACAGAACAGGGGGAGTGGGGAGAGAGAGAGAGAGAGAACAGGGGGAGGGGGGAGAGAGAGAGAGACAGAACAGGGGGAGGGGGGAGAGAGAGAGACAGAACAGGGGGGGGTTGAGACAGAACAGGGGGAGGGGGGGGAAAGAGAGAGAGACGGGGGAGAGAGAGACAGAACAGGGGGGGAGAGAGAGACAGAACAGGGGGGGGGGAGAGACAGAAAAGGGGTAGGGGGAGAGAGAGAGACAGAACAGGGGTAGGGGGAGAGAGAGAGACAGAACAGGGGGAGAGGGGAGAGAGAGACAGAACAGGGGGAGGGGGGAGAGAGAGACAGAACAGGGGGAGGGGTGAGAGAGAGAGAGAGAGACGGGGGGAGAGAGAGACAGAACAGGGGGAGGGGGAGAGAGAGAGAGAGAGAGAACAGGGGGAGGGGGGAGAGAGAGAGACAGAACAGGGGTAGGGGGAGAGAGAGAGAGAACAGGGGGAGGGGAGAGAGAGAGAGACAGAACAGGGGTAGGGGGAGAGAGAGAGACAGAACAGGGGGAGAGGGGAGAGAGAGACGGGGGGGGAGAGAGACAGAACAGGGGGAGGGGGAGAGAGAACGGGGGGGGGGGGACAGAACAGGGGAGGGGGGAGAGATACAGAACAAAGGAAGGGGAGGAGAGAGACAGAATAGAGGGAGAGAGAGAGAAAACAGGTATGGGGGAGTTAGAGAGAGACAGACATGGCAATGAAGAGGAAAGAGACACATATATAGGGGGTGAAAGAGATGGGGGGGGGGGGCGCCACGGTGGAAGCCCGCACAGGGCGCTGGGACACTTAAGGCCGGCCCTGACTCCACTCGCCAAGTAGTGAATGAATAAAGTGCTTTAATGCTTTCAAAACATCCAAACAAACAGGGTAAGGTACAATCCATGGATGATAAAGTGAAAAGGGAAGGCCACCTAACGTTTTTCGCGTGTCACCACGCTTAGTTATAACCCTGTTTGTTTGGATTTTTTGAAAGCATTAAAGCACTTTATTCATTCACTACTTGGCGAGTGGAGTGCACACTTTGTTCTACTTAATAGGTATATTTCTTGATCTACATATATTTGCAGGTGATTTCACTAGCATATATGTAGATTAAGTCTATATACAACCTGAACAAGTTTTGTGGATGTCAGATCTTTTTAAGATGTTTTTGGAGAGGGGGCAGAGCATATTATTTTAACTACAGACTGATTTATTCTGTGCAAAACAATGAAACTCTTACTGCACTTAACCTACCAGAAACTCATAGCATTTAGTAATTTATTGAGAAAATAGCAAAAGAAAACGTATATAAATAAAAATCCATTTTTATTTCACACAGTTTCCTGTGGTTTTGAATGTGAAGAGAAGGATAATAATATCGTACCAACACAGCACAAGCTCAAGGATGCCCACATTTAAAGCACTAATATAGACATCCCACTTTAATGTTACAAGGATCTACAGTCCATTTTTTTTTTACTTGAAAAACAGGTGTGGTTTAAAATTGGGCTATGGAAAAGGTGGTGTGTATGCATAACAGCTCCATGGAGAAGTATATTTCCATTATTCGTATGAAATGTTAGCAAGGAGTATCAAATTACACCTGATGAGTCATTGCTAGAATGTGTGCGGACGTCACTGCTCTGTCCTTCTACCCAGAAGTCAGCACAATGCCGGTTTCTCACAGTTTGCATGAGAGAACTAAAGGGGTTTATAGAACAATCATATGGCTTTGCAACTTTAGGGTGAAAAAAAGCTGGTTTATCCAATAGAGGGCATGGGAAACAAACAGTATCTAAAGAGTACAGCTAGTACTACTTTGCAAGAACAAATGTGGGTTATGATAAAGGCCCAGTTTCTATTAATAGAGAGACAGGAAAATAGACTCCCGCATACCATGTATTCATCTCATGCTCTTCTTTGTCTTGGGAAATAATAACATGTTTGTATGATGTATCGTTATTCCCAAAATATGTTTATGTTTTTTTTTTTATTAGGAACAATTAATCAACATGTGTACGCAGACATCAAGATGAAAAGGTTTGATTACTGTTAAAATGTTTATCCCGCACTGAAGTCTTTGAACTTCATTATATCACAAATTACCCATCTATACAGCATACATCGGTGCCCAAAATAATAAACGATAAAATAAAAAATGAAATCAAGTAGCATCCGAAATCTGTCTGAACCCCCTTTCGGATCAGGGGTTAATGAATAATGCTGTGGCAGCTGTGTGGCATGCTCTTGTGGAGCTGTGTGGCATGCTCTTGTGGAGCTGTGTGAAAGTAAAGATAATATTTACGTATATTGTATGTGTGCTTAAAATAAATAATCATTGCAACCTCTGTGCTGCCAGATGGCAAAGTCTTGCCTTGTTATAGAGATTGCCTTTAACATGGACGAGGAAATGTCTATATTTTTATTTTTTATTTTAATAGACTTTGACCACACAATTTTTGCTTGCAGAAATATTTAAGGTATTTGTCCCTTTTCCTTTTTCTCCTAAGCATTCAAAGAGTTTTTAAAATGATATGGCAATACGTATAGTCTGTGGTTTGATCCGTACAAAAGCATGTTGTCCATACTGTGCATAGTCTGCATTCAATGATCGGACGCCAGGCATGATACCTGCCTGATTTTTAAATGCACAGAATAAACCATCTGATTATTTCATCCCAAATGAAATCGTTTAGTGAAAGTAATAGGATGGGTTTTATTGGGCTATTGAGGAAGGCCTACAAAGCTGTGCATGGAGACTTACACAGAGGATTCAACCAATTACAAAGCAGCTGCAGAAGAGATACACCAAGCCTTACCTTTCCCAAATTCTCTTGCTCGGAAATATTTCTTGTATACTGCTCCCTGTGAGTCAATAAAACAAAAGATGTGTTATGTCAAGCACCTAGGAAACCCTGAGCTACACAACCTATAATGAAGGGATAAAACTCCCACTTGGAGCCAGGTCTGCTAGGTTTCAGGATTACACTTGGCATATTTGTGCACAGTGATACACAGAGTTAATTGTTTCACTACTTGTTAAAGGACAACCATCTTAACAATGATAAAGAAATCGAATCCTTTTCACCTGCCAGAAGGGCTACTTAAGAGAGAGGATATCAAGATATCTCAAATAAGAATAAGAGAGAGGGGTGAAATCAGACCACATATAGGTTGGGTGAGCCAGAGTGGAGGCTCTTTAAGCAATACAAATTAATCTGGCAAACTGATTAAAATGCAGGAACCCAGCTGTGCTTATTATTGATGTAGAACATACAGATGCTGGTATGCATATTGTCAACTTTTTCCTGAGGTCACCATGGGAAAATTTCCCTATAGAAAGTTGTCATGGCAACAGTCATTCTCCACTCCTAAGTAGCAATTCACGGAAATACATTTAGCCAAATGTCTAATATAAAAAGTGCTGTGTTCAAATGGCACAATGGTCTAATCACTAAACTGTGGTAAATTGACAAGTGAACTGCAAAAATCAGTCCAAAATGGTTCAACTGCAACATTTTGCCCAACTTTGCTTTCTTGGCCTGATATTTGCAACTTTTCTTCATTCAGCACTGGTCAGCAAACACCCATCTACTAAACTGTAATAACGAGAATTATTCCATCCTTTTATATTCAAAAGGAACATCTAATATAAATACCCCTGAGACATTTATGTCTCCGGGAAACCAGTCTACTTTAGAATATTTTCAGATTTGCTTTAAGAAAAGTAAGTTTTGTGCGTTAAATTGATGTATTTTCATTTTCATTTTGAAGACATCACCACATATTTTTCTTATGAGAAACTGCCCTTTGGAACTTCCCTCTGATACAAACCCGGGTTACGTCTGATCCAACAGGTAGAACATGGAGCTTGGTTACCCGTCACTCTAACAGAGCTGTTAATTGGCAGCTCCCTCCCCATGCAGATAATGGTACTTTGAATTGGAAAGTCTATATTTTAAGCTAAAACTAGTACCATTTATTTACTTTTTATTTATTAGTGCTAAGTAGCATTAGAGTCATCCTCTAAACAGAGAAGCAGTTAGACGTGCAGTGGCAGGTTTTTACACAAAAATAATTATGTCCTACTACTGGATCTTTTCCTTTTAGCTCATATAATTACCTTCTAAAGATAAACCACAAGATTTGAGCATGTTTTCCAAATCATATGTATACTGGTCTCAGGAATAGAGCTATTTTTATCATTCAGTTTTGAACATGACTGGACATAATCTACAGACTAACGGAGAGGCATGAAATCAGACCACACATAGGTTTGGTGAGAAAAAGCAGTGACCACTGACACATAATTAGAGCACTAAAACGGTTTGTGACTATACCCCACCAAAAGAAGAAAATTGGAGGCCAATATCTTACAGAGTCTTTGTTGTTAATGGGGCCCTGGACAAGCCCCTGCTTCCAACCTCTTGTAACCAGATATCATCTTATTCAGTCCCACACTCCTTTCTTTCTGCACTGCCCCCATTCCATGCCATACGCCCCCTCTATTAGATAGACATCTATATATAGATATATACATTTACATGTACAGTACATAGAACAATATTTTACCATTAATTTCATGTAGCAGTAAAGGCTCTGCATAGGCAGAAGAAAAATGAATAAGTGAAGGGAATAAAACGAAGCCATCTAAGCTAAAGGAAGTTTAAGTGCATGGGAGAATGGCCAATAGAATGAAGGTGGGATCTAAGGGAAACTGGCTAATAGGGGGACAGAGTTATTGGCCAATATGGTGCACAGTGGTAGTTGACAGGAGCTAAGGGAATTTGCCAAGGCAAATAATAATGTAAACCAGGGTATTTTTACTTGTCAGAAATAAACGACCAGTAACTACAGGCTCAGAGGGCCCCTGCAATGTGCGTCATATTAATGGAATGAGGGCACATCATTCATGTAATAACATGCCCACACAACTCCTAGCTGCTAGAAGTTAAGTATCTCCTCCCATCAAATGTGATTGTCATGTCATACATGTTTAACTCACCAACACAGAGCAAAGGCTCAACTTAAATGTCTTTTGCAAACTACAATTCAAAGGAGTTGTAATCACGTAAAGGGTGGCCTTTTTGCCACTTATTTTTAAGTAAATATCAATATTATGCATTTATACATGCAGAGAAATCCTAGCAGATTGCTAATTTTACATATGGTATGAGTTAAAGTATTTATGAAATAACACACTCTCTCTATATAAGCGGCCATCTCAAAATATCCTCATTTTCCACTCCTAGTCTGGGGTCTGTAAAACCCACCCACTTTGCCATGAAGATTAATGCTGTACACTTACAGAGCTTGCAGATTACCCGACTTCTAGATATAATCAAAGCCAACTAATATTGGACAAAGAGACTGCAAATTAACAGAAAGCTGGGAGTATATGAGATTGTATTATTTTGATTGCTTTTTCTACTATTTATAATCCTGACCTTGGAAAGAATGCTTTATAGATTTTAAAATGTTCTAAATTTAGAAACCAAAATACACAGTTCACATTTTTTCAGTACTCACATGATGGATGCATTTTTACAATGGAAAAAGTGAACTAACTGAGATTATACCAGTTTCATCTAAACATAACCCCAATTCAAGCATGTTATCTATGTGTAAAGCAAATATATTTTGTGTTTTAGAAATCAAATCATCGGATGGAAAAGAGAGGTACAGGCATACACCATGGGTCCACAGCATTATGTAAAATGTACATAAAGTGAAGCACTCCCTTTTTTAATGTATCTTATACAGTGTACAGTACAAATGTCTTAATAGACAGGATGGACCTCACCTGAGCCTGTAGTGGTCACACAAGGAGAAGCACTGTACACCCCGTATTTTGTAATTCACTTCATCCGTAACTTCATTTTTGAGGAGGCACATGACACATGACAACATTACATTTTTTACTAATGAATAAAACTATCCCTTTACAACAGCACATTACACCATGTTATTGTCATCATTATTACAAATACCTTTGCCCCAATGTATATAGAAAGTCACAAACAAGGTTTACAAGACCTACCTTCCTTGAGGGCCAAATCCCTCGCTATAATTTTTTAGATGCGCACAATTTTAGGTGTGTACAAGTATTCCACAGAGATCAACAGCAATATAATTCATAGTAATGAGGGTTTTGACAGCAGATAGTTTTTTCAATAAAATACCCTGGCCTTATGCAGGATAATTTCACAGATTACCGTATTTGCTCGATTATAAGACGAGGTTTTTTTCAAAAAAAAAAAAAATCAGAAAATTCCCCCTCGTCTTATAATCAAGGTCTTCTTATAATCTGACCTCAAATTGAGGTCAGATTATAAGACAGCGATCCAGGTCCCCAGCAGAGCTGCAGGGAATCTGGATCCCCCTCTCTAACAGCAGGTGATGTCTGCGCGATGAGCGCAGACTCCCCTGCTGCCGCCCGGCACGACCGCCGGGGCTTCTATGAACAAGCCGGGTACTTCAGCTTTCGTCACAGAAGTCCCGGCGATCGTGCCGGGCGGCAGCAGGGGAGGTCTGCGCACATCGCGCAGACATCCTCTGCTGCCCCACTAGCCACCAGGGTGAATCGGGCAGCCGGGGGATGTCTGCACGTATGCTGCCCGACACGGCAATTTACATGTGAATATATACAAGTTGAACTTTTTTCCTATAGGGTAGTCTTATATTCAGGCTTTTTGTTTTTTTCCTAATGGAATATCAAAAGTTTGGGTGGTCGTCTTATTATCAGGGTCGTCTTAGAATCGAGCAAATACGGTATATAAAAATAGGTAGTGAAATCACCTAAAAATGACCCAAGCAGTTTCACCAGTAACAACTTCAATATTACCCTTTTTAATATGTACCAATGTTGGGTGGAGAGAATTTTTACCCTCTCATTTCCCTGATGCCACCAGGAGCAATAGGTCTGCCTATCCAGTTGGGGGCAGAAACAAATCGATAAAAAAAAGGAGGAGGGATCTTGCACTAGGTGTAATAAAAAGGACTCACTCATGAAATACATGAATGACAACTTGCACCTTACTACTCTATGTATGACTATAATATATAGAACAACCAAGATAAAAAGATCTAATATAACAAGCCTAGCTGAATGCTTATTATTACAATGGGAGAAGGTGTGTGCATACACACCATAATGACCTCAAAAACAAAAAGAAAGAGATGTACCTGATAGACTTCCGTCTTTCATGTGAATCTGGAGACACATAAGCTTTCATTTCATCTGCTGTGCGTTGGATCTGCATTTCAATGTTCTAAAGAAGATTATTTAGTGAATATTTGCATGTTTTTCTTGTATATAAACATTGTATTAAAAAATATCTTCCTCCTAACCTTTTTCATCAAGTTGATGTAGTGATATTGGCTTTCGGCCTGGCTGCACTCTTCCTGGAGGCCTCGAACATCCTGGGTTTTTAAGAAAGGAAAACATTATTAAAATTCTGAAATAAAATGAAGGGTCTTTTTACGGAATACTGAAATATCACAAGTGTGTTAAAATATGTTGATTTGTCATGTGGAAATTATAATCAGTATTAATCTATTTGGCTCAATCGGAAACAACAGGAAATGCACTCTGTTGAAATCAATTGCTAAAGTGTACTCTGAGCTCAATATAATATTAAAAACTATATCTTTGCTTGCACCACTGGCCAAGCAATGAGGCCTTCAAAGGAACAGTCAAGTCTGATTTTAGTTTTGAAAGGATGGGAACAAATAGAAAGCTTCCAGCTGTTGTCATAGGGTTCAGTTCCAAAAACTGCTGGAATAGAAAATGCACTCCCCCCTGCTTTCCAACCTCTCCATTGCCAGATTAATTTTTTTGAATCTGCGACAAATGCAGAATAAAAAAAGGGATCTGGCAGCACCAACTGCGGCATAAATAAAAAAGGTTTTACTGCCCCATTATTAAAGTGATTCTGTCATTAAAGCAGCTATTTAGCAATTAATTAGCCCATTAATCCATAGGGCCCGAGCTGAGAATGGATTACATATGTAATTGTAGCATTTCGTAATATTAAATCAATATAATGTGTTTTTAATCATATGCATTGTGCATTATTAAATTCCCCCACCGCAAATCTAGTGGTTTACGGACCCTTAACATTCAGAGTTGTTGCTGCCTTTAAACTTTTTTTTGCTAATTTAGTGAAGACTTGTGTTTTTGTGGCATTCTTGCATAAATAAATAGAAACAAAAATAACAATTTTACATCAATGTCAAATCCCAAAATAACATTTTAACCTTTTTTTGTCCATCTGTTTTAAACTTGGAAGTATCTTATTCGCTAGGGCACACCCACATATTTGAAAGACATTGAACAGATGCCTCAAGGGCAAACTTCAGCTCACCACTGACCAATCAGCTGCAGTGAGATATAATTTATGACAGGAAGTGAGCAGGTCAGGAAAAGGACTCAAACCTATTCTTGTGCATATAGGTATGTGTCTTATTTCATTTGACTAGTCTGCAATGAGCAAAATCTTGCCCTCATATAGCTGTAATCTAGATGTTTATGATGACCCACAAGTGTTCAGTAACTTCTATCCTTAAAGGAGAAGTGTTTTTATTTTTGAAGTATTGAACTTTAAAGATATAACATCCTGTAACAATGAGGACTATACTAAAGGACAACAGTTCAGCTTTAAATGTGACTCCGTCACACAATGCATGTCCCTTTAACACTGATACAAACACTGTAAAGTAAGCTATTTTCAGGCAAAAATATTAATATGAGAGAAAACCTACATTTGCATAAATGTGGCCACCAATAGGAAAGTGTGGCATGAGGGGAAGTGATGTCACTTGCATAGGAAACTGGTGAAATGGCTTCAAGTACTTCCCCCCAGCAGGGGAAGTGATGTCACCTTGTATCCGGGCAACCAAACACCTCAGTGCTTGTGTGAAAAAAAGCAAATCACAGTTTTCAAATCTGTTTTTTTTTTTTTGACATGCTGAAGATATTAGACGTTATCTACTGAAGCTTTTCCTTCACTATGTGGTAGTTAGTGCATTATGATATACTATTAGGTCTCAGTATGAGGGGAGGAGCTGTGTTTTATGAGATGCTATTGTTTAAGGAAATCAACTTGTATTGTCCTATTATCTATCTTATTAGTCCATGGTGCATAGCCTGCTTTTTCAGTTCAATTTTCTGGGGTTGTGTCATGTGGACTAACCAGAGCTTTCCTGAATGGGGAACCCCAGCTTCCCAAACAGACCGAACCACAATATTATTATGTTTAACGGTTATTTTTAACGGGAAGTTAAATGTGCTGCTGGTGTGGAAAATTGGCATTTGTATCTTGTGCTGCCGCCTAATCTAATTAAAATGTTTGACAAGCTTTTAATTTACTCATACAACAGGGTACACCTGTGATGCTGCTCAGACCTACACCTTATGTCCACTATAGTGCATTCCATGGTCTATACAGACTTACCTCCATTTCCCACCCCAAACAAAACAAATGATGCTTGAAGCACAGTGAGGTCTCTGCAGTGTGCGCTTGAGCAAATCATTGTTTCTTCAACCTGGTAGCATTACTTTTCAGCACATGGAAGTGCAAAACTAACATCCTAACTCCACCCTTGATGTATCCTCCCAGATATATTTGTGTTTGGTGAAGTCTGTATAAAATGTAACTTTTATTCGTATTAGTAATAAAAAGCAGATTTAAATTATTTTCACCTAACAAAGTGACTATACATAGAGAGTGCAAGTGTCAAAAAAAACATAGAAAACAAAATAAATGAATTAAATCGAAAGGAAAAAAAAGCTAATGATCCAATTTCCCATAAAGGGGCATTAGTGGTTCACAGGGAGGTGAGCCTGGGTTAGTTAGTGTGTGTAGGCAACTCCTAAATAGTTGCCCAACTATCCTATTCAGGCTATGACTCCTGAGGTGAGAAAGGGGTGTTGTTGGCTGGTCCTTAAACTTGTCTTAATAGCCTCGTTATACAGCCTTGTAACACCCTGTATTTTAGATTCAATTAGTAGCAGGACTGGTAAACAGTCCTCTAGTTATGGCGCTTCTGCTCTGAAAAAATCCAACCATCAAGTATTATAAACCCCTTAGTGTATATCAATTAAGGGTGTGTATTTATTTACTGGAGACCACTGCTCTACTAAAATAGTTTGCAGTGCACGGTGATCTCTCTAAAGCAGAGGTATCCAACTTTTTCGTGATCACATCCCCACTTCCAATTTTCAACATTTGAACACTGCTGTGCACGTTTCCATGATGGCGCAGGGACATATAAACCTAAAGAATGTACCAAAATGGTCAAGAAAATTATACATTGTCTGGACACATTGTTCCAGCAAACTATAACATATCACCCACAAAAGAGTCTGCCCATCTCTCCTCTGAGCAATGAGTCTATCTTGATGATGTTTGCAGGAATACATAATGAGCCATGTATCCTTTGTGTCAAAACCTACAACTGAAGATTGATTGCTAAGTATCAAGCACACCACTGTGTGCATAATGTCATCAGGTGAGTCCATTTTATTTATTACCAAAGCTGTGGAAATAGAGACACTGCTGAACAATTTCTATTTGACAACATCGTTTTTGAGTGTCCAGGTGATTTATTTGACGTTAATCCTATCAAGTTGCATTTTAATTCATTAAAAATGCTCTGCATTCCTCCAGTTGTTGCCTCAATCTCTGGACATGTGCATATGTTTTTGCTAACTGCATATGTAAAAGGTATAATACTGCAGTAAGCAGATGTAATAATGTGCTGAAGTACCTTTTAAAGCCACATATATTACAATTGCCATGTAAACAATGAACCTGCTTCATGAGAATTCTGTAGCATGAATTCTGCATAGAACAAGCACACTTTTCATACACCAACATGCATAGTTTTTGCATTCTGAAACATCCAACATAAAGTGTATTCTTCACCCCTTTTCTCAATATATTCCCCCATTGGAGATAATGAGAGGTATTGAGATTCCTAACACACATATACTTTAAGCCTTTCCATTCGTCTCTATAGGAGTCCTCTATATGAACTCCCGTGAGATGCTGAGGATGACCATTTCAGGTGATCCCAGTGGAGGAGGACCTGTTCCAAGAAAAAGTCTACAATCAAAAGTACATTTATAGTTGTTGCAATTACTTTTCTTATTTTATCAGTGGGGTGGGGAGGGCAGCATGAACCGATACCGTGCATACAACAATAATAATACAATTTATAATAAAAGAAAAAATGAACAAGAGAGAATGGCAGTGCTTAAATAAGACACATTATACAACCTTATACCTGCTCTAACTTGGAACGATTACTGTCCAGGCCAGCAGCACAGCTGTCATACAATGCCTTCTTTTCATCATATTCCTGGGTCAGTTCCTAATGTGAAAAGGGCAGATATTCATGTCAATGATCACAGCAATCCTTCAGCACATAGCAGAAAAGCAATGCATTCTCTTGTCAATCAGCCCCTTGAACTTGCCACTCTGGCACGTGGTGTTGCTTACTTAAATAAGCAGATGTGGATTCATTTTCACACATAGAGAAACTACTAGCAGCCAGTCAATTCTGAATTCTTTAAATGCACATGGCATTTACTCTGTTTAATACTTAATGTACATTAACCTACTTTGTTTTTTTTCATTGAGTGGCCAGCCTTTCCAATATAGAGATTTAAAACCCAATCAGTATTGGAGAGTCCTGCATGGAAAACCATCACAGCTTGGAACCAACACACGTTGAAAGGAATCACCAAAATATGCCTTTATTTGATTTGTATGGAAACGTTGGCAAAAACAGGGCTGGATCCTAGATCACTAGATTAGATAGAAGTACTTTGGCTTGTCTAATTGATTTGGTGATGAACATTATAGACAAACATTCACAATTGTGTTAAATTACTAAACCTTTTAAATAACTAAAAGGGCAGCTTTCTTGCTACTCTGAAGAAATACTTGTTGCCGAGTTTCTAAATGTCCTGCTCTCTGTGAATTCATGAGTTCCAGTCTCTGCAGCTAAATTTGGTTGTTTGCCAACAGCAAACTCAGTAGCAGAATGCTCCTACCATAGGCCAAGTTAGAGGATGTGAACAGAATGCACCTGGTGCGTGAAGATCAGCCATGTGTATATTTTCTGTCAGGTGCCTATTAGCGGACAATGGGACCAGAAATCCATGCCTTGGCCAGCACATCCATTTATTACCTGCCCCTTAAATGGTAGAAGCAGGATAGGGATCACAAATACATTTTAAAACCATCCCATACACACTACCAGTAGCTACTTGAATGATAACTCTTTTATAAAGCAACATTAAACAGCAATGGACAAACAAAACATAAAAATAGTAGTTTACATAAAATGTTTAGGCACATTGGCACAAGAAAAGTGAGGAGGGAGCTGCTAAAACCAAGTTCCTGACTGATTAACAATTTTCTCTCCTTGTTCAAAAATGCATGTGTTCATCTCTACATCTACATTGATAAAGTATATACTCTTTACATTTTACAGAAGAAGCTAGAATATTAACACGTGACTTCACAAAATCCCCTCAGGGATAATTAATGATGGATAATACTGTATCTTAAACAATAGATCATCGTGTATTGAGCCGAGTGACATTTCAGGCTTTAGTGCACTTGTTTTTAAAATTATTCAACTGCGTTAATTCTTATAAAACACAAGTCAATCACACCAGTATGTATTATGTATTAAAAGTCTATTTCAATTAAAAAGGTAAACTGTTTAAAAAGCAGCCAACCTGGCATCTCTGACGTAATGGTCTCAACTCTTTAATAACTGGGGCTAGTGCAGTCTTCTTATCTTCTATCATGGAATTAAGTTTCTTTACCTGGCATAGGAAAGAAACAATATTTGTGAAAACATAATGAAAGCAATGCCATGTATTTTAAAAGATACGTATAAGTACAATATGCATATAATTTGTGTATCCATGTAGGGTTCAAAGAGGGCATTCTTTCTCAATGCTCAATGATGACCCTGGTCATTTTTCTTTTCAATTCATCTTGATTAATTTTCATCGTAAAAAACAAACAAACAAAAGAACAACTAATATAACAAAGGAAATATACAGAAGTATGACATTTCGTGCTATTTCTACATATGGTTGGCAGTATTATCATCAAATAAAAGTGACTTTACTGGCAGTAATATTTCATTCCATATTTGTCACTCTAATGGGACCGAAAATGATTATGAATTAGGTTTCTGATTGTCTTGGGTCCTACCTCTTACGTATTTATACTGTGGACAGGGTTGCAACTACTGGGTTCTCTATCGCATCTATAGCTTTAAATTCCATTTGAAATTCCCATTCTTTACCTTCTTTTAATCTTTTGATCTTACAGCTTTATCTATGGAAATCCTTGTAGGGAATTTAAGTCTTGTGTCTTTATTTTTCTTTTCTTCTTTCTTTTCCTATCTTTTTACTATATATTAAATCTTTTCCAACTTGTAGATCTGGGAATGACCCAGTGAAGATATCAAGATTCTTCCCCAATGGATCTGGTCTCTGTTATTGAGAATGTGCTTCTATGGGAACTGATTTCCATATGTGGTGGCTATGCCAAGATCAGACCGACCTGGCAATTTGTTGAAAACCTTATATCTTCAGGAAAAAAAAGTGAATTCACCCTAGGACCTCTGATGGCACTATGGTAGATAGGGAACTTACTAACGGTACTTTTAAATTAATTGTATGTATCTATGCAGTCGGCCATTGCAAAACAATTGAAGTCATCACTCCCTACACAAAGCCAGATTTTGCAATAAATATGAGGGACCCGATGACTTCTTGAGTTGATGCAGATGAGGCAAAGGACACTATCCCAATTAGAGTCTGCATGATAAGCCTGATACATGAGGTTTCACATACGGTATCGATGTAACTTCCCTATGTCCAATGTAACCTCTTTACCAAAGGTGGACAGATCCGTGCTCGCTTTACATGATACAAATGTTCAGCGACAACAACGTACATTCTGTCCACAACTGATGTGCTCAAGTTCATTGACAAAGGGACTATTTCTGTATCTCTTCCCCTAAACAGCCCCCACCTCCTTTTTTAATTTCCTGTTCCCTCTCCTCTGGGGATGTTCTGATTTTGGTTTTTTTTTGTTGTTGTTGTTGTTGTACCTGTATTATTTTATAAAAATTAAAAATAATAAAATATCAATAAAAACTAAAAAAAAGATTTGTGATCCACTTGATCAAGAAGACACAATAATATGATTTCCTTTTTCTTCTTTTACATTTTATCTGCTATTCACGTAAATGATAAGGAGCTTATTATGCAAATTAATCATCATGGGATAAAAGATGTTGCATAACATGCCTCATAATCTGAGATATAACAGATTGTTCACAAAAAGAAAAAAGAGATAAGATTATATCATCTGCAATTTTTATTAAAATTGGAACAGATTTGCGTCTGTAATGTCTCTCTGGTAATCTAAAGTCAAACAGATAAAGGCATTATTGAAAAGACATTTTTTTCCAGACTGCTTTTACTGGATTTATTTACAGGAAGAATTGAGGAACAAACTGGTAAAACAGATCTGTTTCTTTCTTTTTTTTACTGTACATGATGCAGTACCTAACTGTAGGTAGAATTGCCCCTTAACTAAAATAAATGGCAATACAATGTATTCTCCTAGTGTAACACTAGAATTGGAGGAGAGTTAATAAGTAATATGGACACATAATTACCATTTCAGACATATCGTCAAGGGTTCGTCCTTTCATTTCATCCACTTCACTTTTTAAAGTTGACACTCTTTCCAACTCTTCCTGGGTGTCACTGTATCCCGAAATGCCCCTCTTTTGCTCAATTTTTTGCTGTAAAAGTAAATAAATCAGTATATATATGAGGTAAATTTATAAAGGTTTGATTAAGAGACAAATGTGTACAAATGGCCTAAAAGCCAGGAGAAACCATTTATGGGATTTATGGATGCAAACAACATAAAATGCTGACATATTCCAGAACACAGTCTCCATTACGAATGGCACAGATTTCTAGTGCGCTGAATTTAATTATTTATTTATTTTGAGACTTTTCATGCATCCCCCGTAATAGACTGTAAATATGTGTGCAGGAAATTCTTGGCGAATTAACCTCCATTCATTAGTTCAGAAACACCTCATCAGGAGTATGAAAAATAAAAATACCTGCATGCAACAAGTATATAGGATGTACTTAAACTATGTGACACAAACCACCACACATGGTGGAGAGTGAGGTGTACACATGAATAGTAACAATGCAACAAAGTACACCGTGTGCGCATACAAAAAATAATTCACATCAAAACAGATGTAGTAATTGCAGCATAATCATTTTTTTTTTTTTTTTTTTACAATGTCACTTTTCCATGACAGGTGCAATTATGAAATACTTGTAACAGTGAATACACTTAGAGCTTTATTAATGAGAATTCAACTGAATGGGTGAATTTTTCGAACTCTGCTACTGCTACTTTGGCGTAAGTTTTAAATTCCCATCTCAATTCTCTGCCATTCTCTCTTTCATGAATAAACTTCTTCACCTGCCCTGAGTAATCTCTGCAGATACACGTAGGTTTACTCTGCGCTCTGCCTCATGTCTAGATTTGCCACCTGGCCGGTATTTTACCGGCAGGCCAGGAAAAAAAATGGCATCAGGCCAATGTTAAATCTATGGAGACCGTACCAAGGCCGGTATTTTTTTGGGAGGAAAAGGTGGCAACCCTACTCATGTCACACGTGTCTCCACTAGCAGAGAGACCCAACAGACCCCGACCAGACAGAGTAAAACTGCGTGTATCTGCAAAGAAGCACAACAAATGTAAGTGGCTCCTTAACTAGAGACGGTATTTGCTGCCCTTCATGGCATGGGAGCTGTATCTGTTACAGAAATATGTTTATAGCGAGGTTTGGCTTCTCTTCAATTTTTGAGTGATGCACTTTGTCTAACTCACTTCAAAAGTTACAGAGCAATCAATTTCCATGTAAATCTCTTTGCACTTTGATGTTACAAAGTGTTCTTTACACTATTTGCCAGTTCTCTTCTTTGTAGAAGAACCAGAATGTCATCGTTTTTGTTTTTTTTTGCAATAAAATTAATTAAAATTGTCTGTTTGACTTTTTTGCAGTTTTTATTTTTTTTTAGACAAAACCGGTTGGCAGTGAATCCACAGCGGTAATCAGGCATAGTGCAAGTCAGATATAAGAACATTACTCTGGAAAGGAGACACTAAAGGGTCTACTCAAAGTGCATTGAAGGGAATTTAAAATTTAAGGCCAAAGAAGTTGAGTGGGAAAAATTCTCACATTCAGCATTGGCTAAGTTTTCCTACTTGGCTACATTGGTCTAAAGTTTGAAATTCCCATCGCAATTCTCTCTTTATTGAGTAGACCCTTATGTGTTATGTTCTTGCTTCTTCTAAGGAAGTAAAGGTTATTGCCTTGCTTTACTCCATCACAATATTTGTCATGGAGCCTAGGAAAATGATTGACTTCCTTGCCTGTTTATTTTGACCCTGAGACGGTTACTAACCCTTTCTTAGCCTACCACAAAACTCCTATGTCTCATTCACCAATAGTAACATGAAAACTCTAATTTTGTCTATGACATTTTAATAGTTAAAGTACCCAATGACAGCACTAAAGGGGCAACTCATTAAAGAGAGAACTGCAGGGAATTGAGAAGGGAATTTCAAGCCAAATTAGCAGAGTAGGAAAGATTCTTCCATTCAGTTGATTTGAAGAATTTTTCCAGTTCTACTACATAGGCCTAAAATGTGAACTTTCCATCTTAATTCCCTGCAATTCTTGTCTTTATTGACAATAGCACAACAAGAGATCAACTTCAATGGAGCTGAGGGGTGAAGGAGAATAAAGAGTGGAGTACGTAGCGTAAACCTTATACACAAAAATAGTAAGATGCAAAATTAATTGGAATCACACTCACAAATTAAAAATGCACGAGGGATCAGCTCTATTTGCAAAAAGGCCATCACATAATACAATCTTTAGGATGTTACCCGTCACAGGTACCGCACAGACAGATAGCTGGTTTCACCATAAGGATGATTAGATTCTGAACTGTCGCTCCTCAGATTTCATCTGTGGCTGAATCCAGTTTTGGAGATCCAGAGTTTCCACATCTTTCTGGTGATACCAACTATCCGTCTGTCGGTAGCTCATGGCGGGTAACATCCTAAATATTGTATTGTGTAATGCGCATTTTGTAATCAGAGATGGTCCCTTTTGCATTTTTAATATGTTCACTTCTCACTGCTTTGTGTTGCACTTGTGTTTTTTCAACATGACAGCAGACATATCTTTCCCAGCATCCCTTCATTTCTAAATATCTTTCCAGCTACCTTGTGCACTATAGAGACCATTTCTGACAGCAGCAAATAAAACTGGTATGTATACCTTTAAAATATAGTGAACTCACAGCTAGGGTATGTAAACATTCTTTTACTGGTGCAGGCGTATTCTAACCAGGTCATAAATGCTTCACAGGCCTGCACAGAGAGCCATGTAGGGTCACTGCACCAATGTCATGGGTTTTATGCACATTGTGAAATCCATAGTAGAGATTTGCTCCAAGATTAGAAATCTCCCTAACAGAGTAACTAAAGCATTACATCTGGTACGGTTATGCCAAGCTTTCCTAGACAGGCGGTCCTCAGACACTATAAATTTATAACATGATTATCATGCAAAAAAAAAACAAAAAAAAAACAGAGCTATTCAGTTTCTCATTTGAAATAGTGAAATGGACTTTAAAAAAAATATAAAATAAAATGATATATATATGTGAAATCAACCTGTTTGGACAGACCACACACCGATCAGCCATAACAGTATGACCACCTGCCTTTTTGCCACCAAAACAGCCCATGGTGTCAACTAGACCTCTGAAGGTGTGCTGTGGTATCTGGCACCAATGCATTAGCAGTAGATCCTTTAAGTACTATAAGTTGCTAGGTGGGGCTTCCACTGATTGGACTTGTTTGTACAGCACACCACACAGATGCTCGATTTGATTGAGATCTGGGGAATTTGAAGTCCAAGTCAACACCTTGAACTCGTTGTTGTGTTCCTCAAACCATTCCTGAACTATTTTTTGTTTGTGGTATGGCGCACTATCCGGCTGAAAGAGGCCAATGTCATCATGGAATACCGTTTCATGAAAGGGTGTACATGGTCTGCAGCAATGCTTAGGTAGGTGGTACGTGTCGATAGGTGGTAAGTAACATTCACATGAATGGCAGGACCCAAAGTTTCCAGCAGTAGGTTGCCCAAAGAATCACTCCTCTGCTGGCGTGCAACCTGTCAGTGGTCATCCTGTTATGGCTGATTGGTGTATAAATAAACGCATAAATAAAATCTTTTGTCATGATCACAATTATATAGTAGATATGCCTCAAATATCTAAAGAATTGTTCACTGAAACACAAGAGGACATGAGAAAGTAATTAAACAAACAACAAATATAGATTATGCATGCATTCTAAACATGTAATCTGGGAGTATAAATCCTTAATATACCGTATTTATCGGAGTATAACACGCACTTTTTCTCCCTGAAAATAGGGAGCAAATGATGTGTGCGTGTTATACGCCGATTGGTGCCTGAAAAAATAAAAAAAAATCTAAAACTTACCTCGTTCCTGCTCTGTGGGAAGCGTTGTGAGCTCCCCTCCAGCCGCGCGGTCAATAAAGTGTGGTTTTTTTAAAACAAACTTTATTGTTCCGCGCGGCTGGAGGGGAGCTCACAACGCTTCCCTCACAGCCACGCAGCTTCAGAGCCCCGGGGGACAGAGCAGGAACGAGGTAAGTACTGGGGTCAGGGGAAGGGGGGGAGGAGGGTAGCATAACGACCATACTAAAGGGCAATATCCTAGCATATTACATGGCATATTGGGGGCAATATCCTGGCATATTGGGGGCAATATCCTGGCATATTAAAATGGCATATTGGGGGCAATATCCTGGCATATTAAAATGGCATATTGAGGGCAATATCCTGGCATATTAAATGGCATATTGGGGGCAATATCCTGGCATATTGGGGGCAATATCGTGGCATATTAAAATGGCATATTGGGGGCAATATCCTGGCATATTAAAATGGCATATTGGGGGCAATATCCTGACATATTAAAATGGCATATTGGGGGCAATATACTGGCATATTAAAATGGCATATTGGGTGCAATATCCTGGCATATTAAAATGGCATATTGGGGGCAATATCCTGGCATATTAAATGGCATATTGGGGGCAATATCCTGGCATATTAAAATGGCATATTGGGGCAAAATCTTGGCATATTAAATGGCATATTGGGGGCAATATCCTGGCATATTAAATGGCATATTGGGGGCAATATCCTGGCATATTAAAATGGCATATTGGGCTTCAAAGTTCTTTATTTGAAATGTAAGATTTTTTTCCTTAAATTTCCTTCTTAAAATGAGGTGCATGTTATACGCCGGCGGGTGTTATACGCCGATAAATACGGTATATCTCAAGAAGCGTATGTGTTCAGCAATATATACTTCAGTAATAGACAAATTGGGGAGCTTACCAGCCTGGTCTGAGACTATGTGTAAGCGCCAACAGGAGGCACACAACACATGAGACTTTTGTACCACCGGGGTAATTTTTGGTTTGTCTTTTATGCAAAATAAACTTTAAGGATTATTCACTATCCATTTGTACCTTCCAATGTGGGATTTTATGCAGCTGACTCCTGTATATTTTACTAAAATATAAATACATATACAATGGTATATTTTTTTTACCATTTTTGTTTGCTGATATATTCATACACACAAATACTTAACTGATCAGTTTATTAAAACAAACAATTTTTTTCTTATTTTCTGAATGCTAGCAGTGTTCTTTGTACCTGCTAAATAAACGTATTTTTACCTTTAAATAAATTATAGTCCTCCTAGTCTCAATAGTCTAAGGAAGTACATAGGAGGCTGGCTCCTTCTGTAGGAGTTAACATGATTCCCTCTGAGAAAGAGCTGTCACTAGCCATTGCTGTGGAATCAGCCTGTCTGTTGAAGAGTCAAGTGTTTGGAATGCAGTGGTTTCAGCCAGCTCTGTGTGCTGTGATGTAACATAAGTTACTAGTTTTTAAGAGAGAGTGAATATTGAAGAACAAAAATCTTATTTTTATTTAAATTATGCAAGACTTATCTAATATGTTTTTAACACTACAGATGGAACCACCCCATTAATATACAGGAGAAAAAAAAACTTTTGATGATGGAGAGATCACAGCAAATTGCCAGTGGACGACTAGGCACATGTCATCTTCAACAATGTATACTGAGTGTGAGTGTAAGTGTGTAATTTAGAATTACCAGTTGCTGCTGCATGCCGTCATGGCGCTGCTTCAAAATCTGCTCTGTTCTCTGCAGTACTCCATATTCTACATTAAGTTCTGCCATTTCTTGTCTCTTTTTTTTGAACACAGAGCTCTTCCCACGAAGTTTGCTGACATAACGTTTAAACTACAAAACAAGAAGAAAATACATTATGCATATTTTTTAGGGTTTACACATATTCACAGATTCTTTACAATAAGGGTGACCAGATTTCACTTTAAGGCTGGGGGGATTATACCAAAAACCAAAGCAAATCACATAGCACATTTCAATCTTTTTTTGAGTCCCCCCCCCCCCCCCCCCCCCGATATGGGGATAAAGAATGCATTTAGAAATGGGATGAGGGTAGAAAACACTTTGTGATGAATGAACATAATATGGATACAATAGGCATGTTAAATGTAACAATTATGTGGTAAAAGAGGTAACTGGGGGTGAAAACACTTAAGAGTTCTGAAGGTAATTCTCAAATGGGAAAGACTTTATAGGTAAAGTGAAAGATGATAATTGGATAGTAAGAGAGCGGGAAGAGGGGAGGGAGGACAGCAAGAAGAATAAGGGGAGAGAGGAAGAAGAAGGAAATAAAGGGGGAGTGAGGGGCTGGTGCAGGTATGAGTGGTGGTCTTTTAGCGTAATAGAAGGTGGAGGTGAAAAATGAGGGGAGGGGAATAACTTTCTCCACCCATAGTGCCCATATTTTGAGGAAGGAAGAGGATGACAAGGGATATTTGCCATGAGATTTTCCACAAATGGGATTCATATTCACTCCCAATGCTTTGCTTAGGTGTGAACACTGCTGAGATTTTGGCAGTTTAAAATGTCAAAACCCCTGAACTGGAACAGAGGGCTTTAATGGTTCAGCTTTTGACCAATTGACTGAGCTTAGCAATCAACCTGATGTCTGGCTTGTTGCTTTTTTTGAAGAACTTTTTGTTTGTCCACTGACGTGCATGTAGGACTTCTTGTGACAACAGCAAATTAAGTTCTCTTCTCAGTTCCGTGGGTTTTAAGAGGTCAGCGGTTGAGGATTCTAGTTTATGAGTGGACGCCACTGCGTGTAGGAGTAGATAGACAGCTGCGTTCAGCCATAAAAGGCGAGAGGCAATGTTTATGAGTTTACCTCGTAATACCGCTTTATAGGCCATCCATAGTATAGCTTCTGAGGTCTCAGGTAAATTATTTAAGTTGTACAAGTCATTTAGGGTAGAGGAGATCCTGCTTTTATAACTGGGTCTAGTAAGACCACCAGGTGGATGTAATATTGGGCTAAAGAGTGTTGAGTAAGGTTCCTTCTACTATTGCCTGGTCAGACCATGTCAGTTATGGATCTCAGCCAAATGTCACTGGCCAGTTACTGCAATGTGAAAATGTAGTCTATCCTAGAGTAATGGCCATGTGGGTTGGGGAAAAAATGGTGTAAACTCTGGTTTTGGAGTGGCTTAGTTGCCAGCAGTTGTGGAGACGAGGTTCAGCAAATGTTTTGATCTGATGGGGGAGGAGGGGACCCTGGATGTGGTTTGTGTTGCACATACTAAGACACTGTTTCGATAATATACAGACTTTTTCTCCTTGATTTAAAAGGACTGTATTTATGTACATTTAATTTTGTTCTAGTCCTGGTATTTGCACAGATTCCAGTATATCCCTATCCATTTCAAATAATACATAAAGCTTTATCAAAACATAGGCAATTAAAATCAAGCCACAATGAACTATCTTCTGTGGCAGGGGTGTTAAAAAAAAAAACAAAAAAAACAACGTACAAACCTGCAGGGTGGATTTGATTTAAATCACTAGTCAGTAAGACTTGATTTAAATCATGATTTTAAATGTAAAGACCCATTCGTGATTATACTATTTAATTTATGCAACCAGGTGAAGATATATTTAGAATAACTTGTCAGATTAGTAAACTATATCAGAGCAGATTTTAGTTTAATAAGTTAATCACTCATATTTGGAGAACGACTTAAATTGTTTTACTTAAACCCATCTGGCGTCTTTTGCTCCTGGCCCCAATTACGAGCAAGAAACATACAAGCAGACCCCATAGGTCACTTCCGACATCCCGCAAAACGGAGGTGGGCTGGAACACGGAAGTCCCTGCAGCGGGACCAGCCCACAACTCATGATGTTTTGTAAAAAAAAAATAAAAAAAAAAATTTGATTTTAATCCACCCTGCAAACCTGTAAGAATGACATTCTAGTTGTTCATTGACGTATGCATGCTAGACGTAACATTAAATTGTTAATATAAACATTACATTAATTGTGCCTTATTGAGTTTTAAATGAATGATATACATAAGTTACAAAACTGTACTTTTATCTAGTGATATATATCCACTTCATGCCCATGTAATATAAATAAGCTCCATTAAAAGTATCCTGGGCAGGATGCTTAAAATAAAAAACAGTATTTTTACTTGATTGCCTCAGTCATGAACTACTTTTCACTGGTAAATATGTAGTTTGCATATAAAGCGACAAAGGGATGTCATAAACAGAAGACACCACAGACACATTTAAAACACATTTTTTCTCTTGATTTATGCATTTGATACAATTCTGCTAACACAATAAATAGATAATTTTTGATATTTGTTTATTTTGTACATTCACAGTATAAAAATGTTTGGGTTCACAGAGTCCTTTTAAATGAACTGGAACAAAAACATTAACTAAAACTAATATCATTTCTAGTTGCAGTTGGATTTTTTTTGCTCTATAGAAAAAAAAAATCACTGAAACAAAAAATTCAAAGTTAAAATAGCTGCTAGCTCTCTTGCTCTACATTTCGGCTCTCCTCCAACCTCATCACCTTTTCCCACTTCCCACTTGCACAAGATTTTGCCCGAGCTGCCCCCTCTCTCTACCTTCTGCAGAGCATTCAGCTCTCTCAAACTTCAAAAAGTCTCTTAAAAGATTAAGCTTACTACTCATCCCACTAGAATACCAGCTAATTAACCTAATCTTAAATCCACCTAGTCCGCTGGGCATATTAAGCCTAGAGCGTGTTGTCCGTTTGCAGGGCTGGATGACTGCTGGCATCTAAGGGGGTATTCAACTATACTATTTTTTTGCCCCTTCCATGTATTAATTTGCACTATTTAGAGGTTTTCTACTTTATGAATTGATATTTCATTGCGGTTTATCCATTTACGTGGTTTATACCTTATTGCTATCAATTTCTAAGATTTACTTTTGGCTCACGTTACCCAAGGGGAGTTTCACTGCATTTATGCAAAACTTAATTTAACCGTTTATTAGCTTTATCTCTTTGTGTGCTATGTGAGTGAGTGCACATGTGCTGTCAGGCTTGGCATGCGGAACTGTCCTTTTCCACTACTTAAAAATAAAAATTGTAAATTGGAGCCCTCTGAGGAAGCCTGACGGTGAAACCCCTCAGAGCTCCTAATTTTGCCTACAAGATTCAACTACAGCATTCTACCCGGTGTATTCTCTACGTGTATGTGTGTTTTTTATGTCTATTCATCAACTGAAATGATATAGAATTCTTTTTACTGGTGTTTACTGTTACTACCAACACCTTCCATTTGACCTTATGTGTTTCATGTACCCCATTCCCATTAGACCGTATGCTTGCGAGCAGGGCTCTCTACCTTATATATCAGTCTGTTCTTGTTTGTCTAATTTAGTATGTAATCTCCCTCTATGATCTGTACCTAGAACTACGTAATCTGTTGGCTCTATACAAATAAATATTATTGCAACGTAATGTCAGTCACAATATGCTTCCACAAGTGTACAAAGTTGTTAAATGTACCGCATTACGTTATATGGCTTGTGAAACATACAGATTACTATAAAGTGGAATTGTATCAATCTCTCTCAATCTTTGCTCAGGCATCACTGAAAACGGATTAAAGATTTGACCACAAGGCTAAAACCTATTCGGGCACTAATGCTGGGATTTAAGGCTTATAGTCTGAACAGTATATTCATTGGATACTATACTTATTGGGTTTATTTACATTAAACAAAGGTGGACAGAACTGTAATAGAATAAATTGCCATGCATACTTACTATGAGTTTAAAAAATATTTAAATTGTAACAAAGGAAAGGATTCTTTACAGTGCAGGCTATTGGAACAAATATTAATACAAGTTACATGCACCACCTCAAATGTGGGGCTCATTTCACTAGCATTGTCATGTGTGTTGCCTTATTGCAAAATCTAAACAGGATTTTCTAGGTTCTTTAGCAACGCACAAACACAGTGGTTTAATCTTATGGTTAGAAATGCAGACATTATGGGGATTTAAAACTGGTTCACTCATGGATGTTACAGATTACACATCTACTTGCAGGGTGGAAGTAGATAGCTTTACATTGCACACAACACATGCTAATGAAAAAAACCCATTTACTAGCCTTATCTACATCTAATGACAGCAAGAGAATGTGGGCGTGGAATGGGCGTGACATTATTCCACCAATAGCGATTTGACAAAATGCCAAATATCAAAGAGTAGGGCTTAGACGTGTTTGAAATATTAATGGGCACGTGGACTATTAGACATCTCACACCACATGCATTCATTTAAAGCCTAAAATAAATCCTAATACTTTCCACTAAATCATGGGGTGAAAACATACATTTGCTGCAGACTATCCTGTCGTCCTGGTCAATGCCAGGGATTATCAACCCTAAAGGGAATTTTAACCTTTTCATTTCGGACGTTGACAACTTTTACAGAGAGACAAATCCTTTATTCTTAGAGACTCTGTTCCAAAAGGCCAGCATGAGTAATTAATTCCTGGAAACTATTTAAAGTATCTCTGGCCTACAAACAGCTGCACTGTCAAATGAGAGCTTTATCATCCAGTATATGTCTAGGACATACTATTTTCTATATCATGTGCAACTATTCTTTTCACTTCCATTGGATACTTAGTACATAAACCTGCACTAACAAGAGGGATAAAAGCAATGGGTTTTAAATATAGTGTAAGTATACACCCTACAGAGTAGTTTTATATTGGATACTATCATCTGAGCGCATCTGAGACAGATCTTGACGCTGGTGCATATTCACAGTGTTGAGACGCACTAAACCAATCAGAGCAGCCAACCACCAATTGCGTATGTCTTGGGTTTGAGTGTGGTCCATTTCTGTCTGTTGGTTAAGGTCCCCTCTTTTGATCGCACATAAAACAAGGGGCTCTTACTGCAGTAGCAGCGAGAGATAGTTAGGGTCCAGTTCATCCTCCTGGCTCCACCAGGAAGCATGTTGGCTGGTGGTTCAAGGATAAATTGGCATGTAACTTAAAAAAGGACATGTCACGATACCCTTGTAGTAGTAGGGCCACTGGACTTTTCACTTGTGCATCCATATTTGAAGCACAAGAGGAAAACCAGTTTAGTGTTACTTGTCGGTTGATGTCCTGATGGACCTTAGCTGTGCGGCCAATGGACATCAGTCCTAAGATTTTGTGAAGACTTTCTCTCATATTTTCACCATCACCTGTGCAGTGGCAGATACCATAGAGTTCTCTCATATCTCCTCTTGCAGAATGCATATGAATTTGAGTAAGAATGGTTGAGGGGTATTCTGGGGGCACTCCAACACAGAGCATACAAGTGTATCCACACATACTTACACAACCACTTAAATATCACACACGCACACATGTATTACTAAACAACATAATCATGTCATATATTAGATACATACAAACATTACACATATTATCACGATGTACATATACCCATACACACACACCATTAAAGAAAATGTGTGCTTGCATACAGTGAAGGTGCAGTGTACATCTATTTGAAGTAATGTAGAATATATTCATCTGTGTGGTAAGTGAATATGCAGTATGTGCTTATTTAAAATATCTCATGTGGTGGAAAGAGCATCCACTTCTACATTGAGAATGTATTTTAGGAAAATAAATGGTATGTTATGGTATGTGCAGAATGAATATTCTCAATTTGGTATTGGTATTGGGTAAAAGGGCCAAACTATAGTTTATGTGAACGTCACAAATACTTGTGTCTCAGACTGCCTGACCCTCCCTCTCAATCAAATCCACCTCCAGTCCTGTAGATATATGAATTGTACACAGGTCATTTACTAATATCATTTATAGGACAAAGTTCTAGACATGGAGCAGTCGCTACAGAAACCAATAGAATATTCCTGCTGTGCTTTAAGAACAGACCTTTTACCTGGGAGCAGATTTTTATCTCCTACCAGCTCGACTTTGTAAATGGTGCATCAATATAGGATTGACATGTCAACAGGGAACACCAGCTGACTAATTCATGGACCCACAGCACTGTGAGATGGCAGCCAAGTGACAGGGAACACCAGCTGACTAATTCATGGACCCACAGCTCTGTGAGATGGCAGCCAAGTGACAGGAACACCATCTGACTAATTCATGGACCCACAGAACTGTGAGATGGCAGCGAAGTGACAGGGAACACCAGCTGACTAATTCATGGACCCACAGCACTGTGAGATGGCAGCCAAGTCTTTAGGGGTACTTTCAGTGCTGTATTTACCGTGAGGCATCCTAGGCGGATGCCTAGGGTAGCAAATTTTGGGGGGCGGCAGCGCCCCCCAGCACTGGAAAAAAAAAAAGTTTTAAAAAAAATCCGCCCCTTTAAAAAAAAAAAAAAAAAACCACGCTTGCAGGCAGAGACGGAGGTGAGAAGGGATCGGAAGAGAAACCTCCGTGCTGCCTGTTCGGCTTCCCGTGCAGTGTGACACGGAACTGCCGACAGTCACGTGACCGGTGACCATGCTGCCTGCCACTAGCCACCAGGGAAAACAGGTAAGTGCTGGGGAAATGGGGGAATTTGGGGAAATTGGCTGGGGCTTATTAAATGGCAAATAAGACTGGCATATTATTGGGCAAATTAGCAGGAGCATATTAAATGGAAAATAACACTGGCATATTATTGGGCAAATTGGCTGGGGCATATTAAATGGAAATTAACACTGGCATATTATTGAGCAAATTGGCTGGGGCATATTAAATGGCAAATGACACTGGCATATTATTGAGCAAATTGGCTGGGGCATATTAAATGGCAAATAACACTGGCTTAATATTGGGCAAATTGGCTGGGGCATATTACCGGTAAATGGCAGAATAACACTGGCATATTATTGGGCAAATTGGCTGGGGAATATTAATGGCAAATTATACTGGCATAATAATGGGCAAATTGGCAGGGGCTGATTAAATGGCAAATACTGGCATTTTATTGGGGAAATTGGCTGTGACTTATTAATGGCAAATAATACTTGCATATTGTTGTGAAAATTGGCTGGGGCATATTAATGGCAAATGATACTGGCATATTATTGGGCAAATTAGCTGGGGAATATTATGGGCAAATAATATTGGCAATGTGTATGTAATGGGGTGATAGAGGCATGTAAATGGGGTGATGGGGCATGTCCTTGGTGTGCAAGGTGGGTTATGGGTCATGTCGTGGGTGTGCATCGTGGGTAGGGGGGTGCCCAAAATTTGTCTGCCTAGGGCAGCACAAAACCAAGATACACCACTGGGTACTTTGTGGGTTTACTCTCTAATTACACCCATTAAATTCCAAAATGTATGCAATTATTCAAAAAAGATGCAAATTTATAGCCGATTGAAGGTGTATATGTATAATAATATGTGAAATATTTGATCATTTCTGTGGAGCTTAGAACTCTTACCTCATCTCCTCGTAAAATCTCCGTGCCGTCAACATCTCGAGCCTGGTTCGATTTTTGTGTGATTTCTTTTTCTAAATTGGCAATGTCTTCTTTTGCCTCTTGTAATTCTTCAGCTTTAGTTTCCTTCTTTCTTGCAATGATGGCTGCCTGTGTCCATGGTTAATGAAAGAACATTACATAGTTAATGCAATTCCACCAAGAGTAACATTCAGGAAATTAACAGTAGTTTTTAAAGAAGTTACTTGAAAATGGTCCGCATAAGGCTCTATGAATTTAGCTTGAGAATCTACAAGACATGATATTATTGGAAGCAATAACTTGAATATTTGCCTGCAAAGCTATTTTAGCTCTCTACATGTGGTGCCTAAATGTTTTTGGGGAATTCTTCATTTCAATAAAGGAACTTTTCCATTGGCTTGAACTTCTTAAAGTGAAGATATTTACACAAACAATGTAATCGTTGTTACAGTTAGTAATAATTAAATTTAAAAAGTGTATAGGGCCCACTAAATACATTCAGATGCAAATGTAAATACAAAGGTGATTCATATTAGGTTGATTTGTCATTTAGGAGTCTATATGCATAGTCTACAAGAGGTCTGTTAAATAGCACTGTTAGTTGCCTGATGTTGCTTTGAAAATGCACATATCAGAGGGAAAATAGTAAGTGACTGCATTGGTCAAAAAATGCAATATTACTCAATGTGCCAAGAAAGTTAACTTACAATTGATAAGAACGTATATGTTTTACCTGGACAAATTGCATTGGGCAAAGCTTGCTGACAGAGAAAGACTTAATAGGATAGTTACAAAAAGCTGCAGTACATTCTCCAAAATTAACACAAGACAGGGGGCTTTTCACTAAAATGTGAGTTTCAGGTGAGTTGAGGGAAGATGAACATTTAACCTCACTAATTAAACTATACATTGTGCAGGTACAAGCCTGGTGAGTTTCCCCAGCTTAGCAAACCCACCATTTGTGTCCCTGCACATAGTATTGCTAAACTGGTGAGCTGAAATGTTCATCTTACCTCAACTCAACTGCACCTCACCTCAACTCTCCCTTACCTCACTTAGTTAATATCTCCCAGGATCACCCCCTGTACTGTGTGAACAGAGTGGGAATTAATGACAGGGCTGAAATTTTGGAAACGGCTTGTATCCAAAGCCAATGCACAAAAATGTTACACAGTGTTTCTGTACATGTCTTCGATATTGGGGGTGAGTAGTGCAGGTAAAGTGTTGGTGTGTACAATCAATACATTTTATTTTGCCAGTAATATACATACAAACTGAGGGGGCTAGGTGAAGGGAAAGCAAAGAACAGAACTAGATCGCTGATCACAAAGAGTCAGTATGGCTCGAGATATGGATGGGGTCATAAAACTTTGCTGAAAACTGTAAATTCTTTTCTTACATAATTGAGCAACACAAAACTGTGACCAATGAAAAAAAAAAAGATGGTGTTTAAGCCTGGAGAAAGCAAATGCCATCAGCTCACAATGTCTGGGGCCAATAGGTTAAACTTCGTAGGGGATACAATTATAGGCAGCCAGCTTGTGAGAATTTTGTAACATCTATTATCGCTCTCTAGTGATGTACAACAACTAAGGAATAGGCCATTTGATGTTATCTTATTTCAAAATATACTGCAATTTTCCTAGAAATCGATGGAATATATCTGGGGACTACTCACAGTTTAGTTTCCTTGGATCAGAATTTTATTAATAATAAAAACCATGAGAGCATATAATTATTACTTCTGAATGATGCAATCACAAATATATTAACCATGCCTTTTACTTTTGTACAAAAGGTTTAAAAAAAAGTCATGCAGAATTAGTTAAGAAAAGCAAAGAAGATCCATTTTTCAAATTGAGCAAAAAGCTTAATCCACTTTTAAATACGGTAACACAATAGATAGAAAAAATATTTTGAAACAAATCCAACAATTTTCATTAACTTCAGGTTGTGCCAAATTATTATTATTTTTTTATGGACATACAGGGCCCTTAAAACCTGAGCACAACGATTCTGAATTTGTTTATAGCTTACACAAAGACAAACTTATTATTAAATATGAATTGGATCATACCCCAGTCATTAATGAAAGATGGCCCATACATAACACTACTCTAATCAACACGTGAAGTGAATAATATGATGTAATAAAAAAAAAAAAAAGACAGGGTGGAATACATACCTGCTGTCGAAAAATAGAAAATTTATCATCCATTGGGTCATTTCTCATTCGCTTTTCAATCAGACGATTAATTTCTGAGTTTACTTCATGTATCTAAGAGCATTGACAATGAGTACATTGATTATTTTTTCTTCAACATCTGATATTTTCTTTTTGAAATAGAACGCATAAATGTTTTTTTTAAATCCTTTAATAACTGTTCCTTCTTAAGATACATGCCATTTTATCCTGTGACTGGTACCTTTCAAGCTTCACTGAACTGATCCAGTTGCAGACCTGACTAGGCCCTCTCTACTTATTATATACAAAAACGAAGGTCATGTGCTGACAGTGTCAACACACACACACCGGCTTTTAGATAAGTTCTGCCTCAGCAGAGAGGCAGAGCCAGAGCTGAATGTAAATGTGGGTATATCTGCAAAGGTAGAGAAGTGACACTATACATTTAACTTTTAGATGGCTATTCACTAAAAGGCAAGTTGAGCTAAACACTTCATCTCACCAATTTAACTAACTCACCAGGTTTGTCTCTGCACAATGTATAGCTAAATGGTTCCACTAACCATTAAGTAAATAGCCCCCATGTTGTTCTTTCTACTGCTTGAGGGCTTCTATCATAAATTAGCTTTTCAAAGTCCATTACATACAGGGTACGTACTATTTATATAAAATCACTATGTCTATGGTGCCACACTGTCACAAGTAAGATATCATATGTCCAACAAGGGAACTTTAAGGATCAGTTTGTTTTGATGTTCTGTTAGGCTCAAATGTAGTCTGTGTTATTAATGTGCACGATGGCACACTGTTTATATTCTTCGTGTAGGTCTATTTTTTCCACACTGTAATGTAAGGAAGCAACAAAATGATACAATATTTATTTGTTTACATATAGCGACAGTGGTATGGGTTACAGTATGCATCATGGCATTGGACATATAACTGCAGTTGGCATTCTAGTGTAAATGCATTGTACGTACCTTGGCTTCCAGCTCTGCAAGATCGGACTGACTCATTTCTGGCTCGTTAACAACTCTCTGCAGCAAATTCAGGGTATGCCTCTTGCTTTCTAGCTCTTTGGGAAGCTTTTCAGAAAC